>CM076582.1:151111568-151543394 GCA_034641835.2 Pinus albicaulis
TGGTGCATACCTCAATAGTTCCAGAAATTTTTTCATGTACTCTTCATTTGTCATTGATCCCATATTTAGCTCATATAATTCTTTTGCCTTAATGTTGCAGTACATTTCTAACAAATATTTCTTCCTGAAAAGCCTCTTGAACACATGCCAAATCAAATCCTCTGTTCTGATGCTTCTGATCCACTTCACATATTTCCACCAAATGTTTGCTTTACCTTTCAAGCTAAAGATAACACATCTGACATTCATGTTTTCTATGTACTCATGAAACTCAAAGAATTTGTTCATCCCAAGTATCTGAGCTTCTGTATCTTCTGGTTTCTTCAAGTCCCCATCAAAAGTAGGTGGATTTTCTTTCATAAATTCATATGGAAATTATCCCTTTTCACTCATCCTTTAAGGATGATAACGATGACGATAATGATGTCTATCCAAACCAGAACTAGAATAATACATGTAATCATCACCCCTCCTATTCAGAGTGTCCAACATAATGGTCAATTAACTCTAATCAAATTAGTTTTTTCAATTCTTCAAAGTTCAATATGTGCTAAAATGGACTAATGTAGCAAATTTTGCAGGAAATTCAAAAATTACTCTAGCAAAGGGAAAAACAAAGACAAAAAAAAATAATATTTGATAAATTGGAAAAAAGTAACTCCTAGGAACTAAGGTAGGTTGGGGATTAAGGATCCTATTCTCATGAATTTAGCTTTTAGAGCCAAACTGATTTGGCAGATGATTTGACAGATGATTATAGGTAAGTAGTGGTGGAAAAAAAAATTATTTGCAAGAATACTTCTATGGAGGTAAAAAAAGAAGGTGAATACACAAACACCTAGAGGACTATTAAAAATCACATATATGGAAGTTGCTTTTAAATTTGTTGTTCCCATGATTCGATCCAAGAGCACGGATATCCCATGAAATAGAAAATCAATTTATATCTAGAAGGATAGCATTATAGGCAATTAACAATTTGGAGCAAAATCTTGATTTTCTTCCCTTGAAAAATTGGATGGATAGTCAAAAATTTTCCACTATGCGATATTTTAGTTTGGTTGGAAAGAACAAGAAGTTGGATCAATTGTCTCTAGTAGGGTCTCCTCCTTTATCCCACTTGTTTCTTCCTTTGTTGATTTCCTAAAACATTGTGCACCATGGGACATGTCCAATCTTGATAACAAATGATGGAGAACCTCATAGTTCAAAGAAAATGATGGATACCTTCGTCAACTCTAATCTCTTCCCCCCCCTTAGCATTCAACTATCTAGAACTAGCTTTGGTATTGAGATGGACTTCCAAATATCAGTATAAATTGTTGGATCATGATTCACATAAAACTCCTTATTGTAGAGAATTTACAAAAACAAGTAATTCAAGTTCCTTCTAAATATTTTCTGTGTCAAGTTGAGGAGGAGATGGTCAATCATTTATTCTTTAAATGTTCCTTTTCAAAATTGGTATGGAAAGTTGGCTTTGTTGGAATTAGTGATTGAATGCATAGACAAGATATCCGAAAAGAAATGTTTTTAACATGTAGTAACAGATACATAGGGAACCTTAAAAGAAAACTCATTTTGAGAAGATTGTGGATCACCCTTGCTAAATTCCTTTGCTAAAAATTTGGTTGGTTCGTAATAAAACAAAATTTAATTAGAAGCAAAAAATTCCTATGATAGTTGTAGCCCACGCCAAAGGATTACAAGAAACAATTTTTAATTCAAAAAATATGTTAAAAGTTGGATGCTCAAAGGTTGGATTTGGACAAAAAAAGAAGAAGAATGGCTTCAACATTTTCTCTCACAATGTAAAACTCTAGTCCAAACACTTGTAAAGCCAAATTTAGGGTGCTCATTGATGCAATAGCATCCCACTTCCAAGTCAAAATCCATTTTGACTAGACTAGGGGTCTTTTCATTTACCAAGGGAGTTGGTTCCCTAATTGATTGTAATTATTTTACTATTTGTATTTTCTTATATTTGTAAGGGGAATTACAAAAATTGTAAATATTGTAATTAGATCTACTATTAAAAGAGAGATATCAAGAATAATTGAAATGAAATAGAGAGATTGTAGTTAGTTAGATCTCTAGAAATATTTATGGATGTAGAATCCTAAAATAGGGGATTGTTGGAATGATTAATGGATTTGAAACTAAATGTGTTTCATTATCCTATTTGTATAAAAATATGCAATCATAAAACAATGGGAAAGGTATGTAGAGAGGTGTGTAAAAGGGAGAGTTTTGAGAGGATTTTTTTTTAGGGCCAAGTAAGGCCACAAAGTTGAGAGGGTTTTATTTGTAAATCTAGCTGAGAGGGCCTTTGTAATTCTTATAGATTAGATATGTTGTAGATGTAAATCAAGCTCGGGATGGATCAACGAATATATATAATATACTTGTTATAAAAAATATGAGTGTGCAACAGAGGAGCCGAGAGGAAAGCGTAAGGACCAAGGACTGAAGAGGAATCTATTTAAAAATAAAATAAGACAAATTATAGTGAGAAGGCCCAGGTATAATAGATTGTGGACAAAGCCCAGAGGCACAATGGAAGTGTAGGATTGAGGAAGCAGTGGGAAGGAGATAAGAAAAGAATAGGAGGAGAATATTATAGAAGCCCAGACAAACATCGAAGTAGCACAGTGGAAGCATGGAGGATTTAAAGCTTAGAGAAGAGCCAAGCATGAAGCTCTAATAAGAGTTGAGAGGGGTGCACAAACATAATAAGATGAATCAGTAGACAAAGGAAGAATGTGTGGAGGAATTCTAGACTTAGACAAATTTTTATTTAGCGGAAGATCATTAACAGGTGGCATCCTAGAGATAGATTTTCATCTAACATAAATTATTCATATTCACCATAGCTTCTTTCCCCAATAATTTTTGAAGTGGTAGCATTATAAAGCACAGGGCCGGGAGAAGGCCTTCACCGGGATTGGATCATTGGTGCACAAGTTGAAATCACCAGGTCGAGATAAGGCTTCCTAGTTAGATTTGGAAATGCGGTAAAGATAAAGGTCAGGCATTGAAGGTTGGGGACTTTTGTACATTGGTCACGATGTATTAAATAAAGGCAAGAAGTTTTTGATAAAAGCAAAAGAACCAAGAGTGTGGGCACATGAAAGAAAAATTATGGGCGTTAAGGAAAGAGTACAAACACTCGGGTATAGGAAATGGGCTGGGATTTTATAGGGAGAAGTATGGAAGTTAAAGGTGTCGAGTTTCTAATATATATAAAGTGAATGGTGCACACCTATATACGAGTTATTATTATAGCGGATATGCATCGGTTCAGTTATAAAGGGTTACACCTTTTAAAATCCTCCTCACTGTGATTGTTTAAGAAAACAAATGGGACTTATATTCGGAAGGAAAATCAAGAACTGGTTGAAAGAAGCGCAAATAAGATCAGAGGAAATTTGGGGAAATTGATCAAACTGAATAGTCTGCAAGACATCCATTCTCTTCTTTGATGGAGTGCCTAATGAAAATCTAGTGGTGGTAGGTGTAGGATGGAAAATTTAGGATTCTAGAGAAAGACTTAAAATGATTTATGCTTAGGGTCTCAGAGAATCCATGAACAATCAAACTAAAGCTTATGCACTACTTCAAGTCTTACTCTTAGAATTTGAATAAAAAATTATAGTTTGATTATCGTTGGTCATTATGGAAGAATTTTTAAACCAATGCTATCAAAATCTCCCTCCATTGATAACAAGATTTCTTCCATCGCAGCTCACTTTTAAAGAAAATCCAACATTTTCCAAAAAATATCATTATGTCACGTTCTTTGAGAACGCAGTGGCCAAGGGCCAAGTAGACACAACAAAAAATGAGGCCACTTATTCTAAAATGGGTTGCTGAGGACAAATGTGGTTTTTTTATTATAAAATAACTTAGTATTATCTACCAAGTGGACACACATATCATCACATGAATGTACCATATATCCTAATATCAACTAGAATGGATTGATATGGGGTTTTAAGATATGAAAGGACCTAGATTGCATATGAGGTTCAAAGACATGAAAGGACCTTAGCTATAACAGTTCACAAGCCCAAACGTTCAATTTGTCCTTGAATGTTGTGTTGAGGTTTATCGCCAAGGTGGTGGAATAATGAGATTTCAAGTTGGGAGTGTGTATTGAAGGCTAGAAAATGGTTTCACTATTTGAAATGGATTGGTATGAATCTTCTTCAGTCTATGAATTGATTTATGGAACTTTTGTTTAAAGGACTTGGGCTTAGGTTGTTTTGGATTTTGGAATTTGGGTTTTGTATTTTGGAATTTCAATGTAATGGATATTGCATAGATATAAACTAATGGGTTTAGTCCATCCTATGGGAATTTATCTCTATGGTCTCTTACATGTTGGTGTTTTAGACATCTCTACCAAGGGTTCAATTCCTTCATTTGCATGACATGAAGCTCCCTAGGCTCATTTGTGTGTTAAGAGGCTTGTTGTTTATATTTGGTTGGGTGTATAATGGGTTTCCTAGTGCTATGGTCTCATGGTTTTATGCTAAAGTATAAGAAAATTCCTATCAAGAATTAGTAACTTTGTCCTGTTATGTGTATTGTTCCTATGGATTACAAAGTATCTTAAGAAATTTGAAGAGACATATGTCAACATGAGGAGTCCATCCAATGAAATTGAACCTTTATTTTCTTAATAACATTAAAAGTGAATAAGAATGAATATTATTTCACTTCTCTAAATTCGATAGTCATGAATGCATTAGCATAAGAAAAACAACAAATTGATGAACTAAAAGCAAAGGGAAACATGCTAAAATATTTGGTTATCAATTTAAGAAAAAATTCTGAATTATAAGTCTCCAACTATAAAATATCTACAAACTATGTTCACTTGGAGATCAAGGATGATGATATGGTTCAATTGATGCTTGAAGAAATGAACATTCAAAATTAGGAATCACCCAACCAATCTAGATTTGAAAGAGACATAATCATTATATTTCATTAAATAGTATATTATACAAACTAATCAAGATTTTGGGAGGTTTTTTAAGAATATATACGTGTAAGAAATACTAAAATGTGTTTCTTGTGGACATATGTATACACTTTGTTTTAATACAGATAAGGCACTAGTAATTTTACATAAAATTAAAGGCCAAACTTTTTTGTTAGATTTTTTCTTTCTTTGTGTGTAAGCACCACATTTAAATTATATTATTTCTAAATCATAAACAAGAAATACATATACCTGGCTATGAGCATGACACTAGGTAAGCTGGACCAATAACACAAGTAAATTTCCTTTGTCCAAACTGTTGTATCTTTGTAGACATTAGTCGACAAAAGAACTATGTCAAAGCATCAATTGTGAGGGTTTCTTATGACATGAATGACCCAAATATGCAAATAATTTTATTTCCCTATTATTCTTTATCCTTTAGATTAATCGAAGTGCAAGTGTTCCATTATGACAACATACAATCTTTATAAGTTCTTTGAAGGAAGAATGTAGAAGAACTTAGAAGACTAAATATCCTTCTTGAACATATAAGCATCTGACCTGGGAGGAAATGTATAAATGCATCTTTATAGTGAACAAAATATGTTTAAGTATAACATAGATGCAATAATCTATTAATTTCTGAGTACCCAATTAAACATATTGTTTAATTATTACACAATATAGAAAATAACCTTGCTAGGATGTCGGGGAGAACTCATATTCAAACCTTCCCTTCCCAATATCCTATACTATCTAAAAAATATGTAGAAATGGAGTATGAAAATCACTAGAAAACACTCACAGGCACACAAATGTTGCATAAATGGAAACTAGAGTCCTTTGATTATCTTGAGACGAAAATATAACGCAATATCACTCCAAAAATATGCTCTAGGTATCAACCATTCTTCCATTGAATTGCAAAGTACATAGGGTTTTTTTTCAAAAAAATTTAACCTATTACAAATTTTTCATTAAAAAAAAACGTTTATCCAAAAATATTTAGATATTTATAACAAAATTTCTTACAAAATAGATCCTTAACTAATAAAGTGGAATCTGCATCTCCTAATTGTGTTCTTGAACGTTCTGCTCTTTGTCGAAATCTTGCCTGAAATCCTATTTATAATTCAAATGATAAGTTCAACAAACTTATCTCAGTGATCATCATTTAGAAATGAAAGCTTTATCACCTTTTTGTAGGCCTCATTTACCTCGTTATACTTTTCAAAGGTCTGTTTACTAAAAAAATATGATGAATTTCATATGAAATGAACAAATCATTTGCTAAGTACTGTAGTAAACTTTTGGACCACTAATAATTTCTTTAACTCTACCAAAATTTGATTTTTTTACTGTTATATCACGCAATATTTTCTGATAGTCTTCCAGCTGAATCATTCCATTGTGAGAATCCCTCAATGATGGGAGTCCTTTTTGTTGAAGAAAATATAACTTTTTTGTGAAATTTCTTGATCTGAACACATGCTCGCTTGACACCATCATTGTAGTTGAAACCTCTATTTCTAACTTTAGATGATTCTTTTTTTATTTCCTTGGCCTTTATTCTTTTGAAAACTATGACCTTTGTTGACATAGACCTTGAAATAGCAAAAGAAATGCTTTTGCTTATTATTTTTAGCTCCTTTTCCTTTGGAATAGGTGTTTCCAATGTTGTTTGACTTGACACTTGACGTTCAAATTTCTGTAAAGTGTTTTACTCCCAAACATCCTGATTAACATACTGTTTAATTTCTGGTTTTGAAAAATGAATATAAGGAGTAGACTTCTACTCAAGTCTGATAGTTGAAGTTATCCCAAAGGATCATAAGGCCAGCTGAAACTCATTTTAAATTTCATTTGGGTTAGAAAATTTTAGACTTATTCTTCAACTGCTCTAGTATTTACTTTTAATGGGCCAATCTGAGCTTTTAATTTAAACTGTGCCTTTTTTTCCGTTGACACAAAACGAACTTCATCTACATTCAAGCTCTGCCTTATGAACTCCAAAGAAAAATTCTCATTGGAAGAAATATTGGTAGCTTATAGGGTGACAATTCACAACCATAAATCTCAATCTTTGTGAAGCTTTGATATAAAGACCAATCTCCAACCTTTGTCTCCTTAAATGAAAAATTCTATTAATTTCAGTTGAAACCCTTGGGATTGCATCACTACTAAGAAGACATAGTGATAAATACAATAATTGGTCCACAAAATCAATGAATGAATACTCTTATGATTTTTTTCTAATTAATGAGGTCCAATGAAAAAAAAAATTGGTCTCCCCTGTGAATCCAAATTTTGTAGTGACATCTTAAACCTCTTAGCTTGATGGTATAAGAATAGGTAAACTAACAAAGGTTGATGTTTGAAGGCTCTTTCAACATTGAACTTTAAGAAATTCTCATGAATTTTAATCTGAGATAAATTGACTAAAATTGAATAGGATAGAAGGGTTTTTTCTAGATGAAAATCCAGACACAAATCCTAGAATAAACTCAACTCATTCATCACTTTAATAACCTAAACTACAAAAAATTGTGGAAATTATTTTTCTGGACATTTCAGGAAATATGGCTGAGGAATAAGTGAATTATGACGTGACAATTCAGATCCTTATGGTAAAAATGACTCAAAAATATTGTCTCTCTCTTGAAATGTAAGATTTTGGTAAATTTCCATTAATGACTCGACTAAAAAGGAATCCAAGCAACTTGGAGGGCTAATTTGCAAAGATTGAAAAATATACTTTGGTGTTATATAGAATAAATTTTCACCATTTCTGGTTACTACGACTCTCTAACTCAGTAAATATCTGCTTTCACACTAGCCTGAAACAAACTTAAGAAAATGATGAGATTGAGGAAAGACAAATTGAGGCAACATGGATTCCCAAAGACTAAACTTATCATTGGCGTCTTCAAACTTTAAAAATCCCAATTATGTAACTCATATAAATCAAACTCACACTTAGTCTCTACAATCTTAAACTCTAAGTCTACTTATGGTAACTAATCTAAATTTGGGATTGCAGGGAGCATCAGATTTTCAACTCGTGAATTGCTTTTTCCTTTAAGAGTACTCATTTTGAAGTTAAAAAAAGGATAAGAATATTTGAATAGTTGGTAAGATTGTAGACGGTGAAGTAAATGTCTGTGTGAAATTAAGACTTCTTCTTCTTAGTCGCTCTGTGAACATTGCAAATATGATAAAATTCATCGTACAAATTTAGAACAAACTTGGCTTTTAGAGGAAATCAAATATTTGTTGACGATTTTAATGATCAGAGAATTTAACAGATATTATAATATTTTCAGGAAATAAATTTATCATTTGGTGGTTATGCATTGACAAATGGTGGAGGAAAGAATGAGCACTAATTTGTTAGAAAAAAGCTTAATGGGATAGTGACGATATAAAATTGGTGGAGAAAACAACGAGTGGGAAGGCGGTTTGTAGGGGGGTGAAGCGGTATATGATTTTGAGTGAGGGGGTGCACAATGAATGAGCACCCACCACATTATTTTCCATGGTTTTTCGAAACCATGGATTGCATACACTACTCTCCCTTCGTTAAACATGGGGAATGCGAGGCGTCTTGCATTTATTTATTTCTCATTGATCGAGGTGAACACGATCACAACAGTTGAAAAGTGTGCAAACAATAATGCAACATTGTAGGACCTATTATTTTCATAAATAATACAAACACTAAAAAAAGCGCATAAATAAAGTTTAAGCGCTTTATTACAAAGTGCATGTATACAAATAATTTTTCAAGTTTTGAAATAAAAACTTGAAAATTTTAACTATACAAGAAATTGTTACAACACAAAAAACCAAGTTTTCAGAGGTAACACGTTAAAGTAAAACCATAATTTGGATAATGTCCAAAAATTTTCTACCTGGCCTATACTTAAAATTAAACTGATTAGTAGATTTACTATTGCTGGAAAAAGAGAGAGAAAAAAGAGACGATAAATTATTGACATGATTACCTAGAGGGTGACTCCACTTGTTCTACCATTGGAGGATCCTCTTATTCATTAGAACTAGGAAGATCCAAATTGGTTATCTTCTTTGTGTGATTGGAGACCTTGTAATCCAATTTTTTCACTTGGGGTTGGAGAGCATATATATATAACATGATTTCCTCCTACGCCTCACTCCTTTCTGCTATCATTTTCTCGTGATGCTTTTCACTTTACAATATATGTCTAACATGTGAAGATATATATTGTATCACCTTCTTCTAGCTCCAATGTCATGAATCCATTGACCAACATTTTCTTCTATTTCTTCATCTTTCATGAAATATCTTTCTACTCTTTCTTTAGCCTCTATACTATTAATTTCATTTCTATCTACTAGAGGTGTTTTCTCCCAAAAAGTGACCTCCAATTTCTTAACATTTATTCGAGCGTGGGTTCAGTAAGGTCCTATGTAACCATGCTTAATTTTGTTGTGCTATATTGCACAATTTTGAGGCATGCTTGGAAGAATACTAGCGACAAAATCAAGGAGTTGGCATGACAAGTTAATAAAAATCAAGGAGTTGAGGTAACAAGTTTAAGAGGTAATAGTTTTATGAGGTGATATTTTAACCAAAGGCGCAACAAGATGTTTTAGGGAGGTAAGGGAGGACAACATGACTAGGTAGTCGAAAACACTAAGGAGAGGTGAAACAAATGGGAGGAGACCTTGGTGATTAGCACTCTAAATTGAAGTGAAAGAATATTCAAAATTAAATGTCGCTGGAAAATGATTCTTCGAGCCAGAGGAAGGAAAATAATAGGAATTAGATGAGGAACAAAAGTTTATTGGGAGTTAAAAATGGTGAGGACCAAGACCTGGGATGTAAGATTGCTTTCCTAGTCCCAACACAAAGGATAAACCAAGAACAAGACTTTATTAAAAATAGAAGATAGAAAAAATCTAGAGAGAGATGCTTACCCTATTGAGAAATAGACACAAATATACTGCTCAAATAGATTGGCATTTCATACTATCTATATAATTATGACTTGAGCTTCATAATTGGAGAGGGAGGAAGTGGAGAATGCATGAAATCATGATTTAGACAAGAGGGAAATAACTTATATTGTTGAGATGAGTCCGGTACCAGCGTCCATAAACTCAATTTGTGTTGCATGCATTACATTTCATCACTTGCTATCAATTTTCCAAATTGTGTAGGGTAGGGTGAGGGTGGACGGTAGTGGCTCAACAATATTCCATGTGTGAGTAGGGTGTCACCTCAAAAAACTGAGGTAACTAACAAATTTTAAAATTAAAATTACTAGGTTAATCTCAGACATATTTAGCATATTTAAAATGATTATATTAATATTAGATATATTTACATATTATTGATAAAATTAATAATATCCTCGATAGATTTTCCTTGACCACACATGACTAAAACCAGCCCAGATCCATCTTAACTCTGGATATATCAAGCGCCAAGAGAGAACAAATCTCTCGAGGTGCAAACCTTTCCCCAAAAATTTCACTCAAAAAAGATGTTTGCACCTCGAGAAATTTGATCCCTCTCAGTGCTTGATATATATAGAGTTAGATAAATCTAAACTAATTTATGATATCTATTTTTTCCAAGATCCAACCAAAATATTTATTTGCTAATAATGAATTCAATTCTATAACAAATAAATTTCAATAAATAAATATTTAAACAAATTTACCTCCGGAATAATTATGTCCTTAACTAAATGAAAATTCTCATCCCAGGATAGGGATGTCTTGCCATGAAACTAATTCACTCTAGGTGACACCCACTTTTCAAAGTTGGTCATACTTTTCAAACATCCATCATATATGACATTTTCAAATTCAAACATTCATAAAGGCAACCATCATATTCAACAATTTTATATTCAAAGTAGTGTTTGCATTTGTGTTTTTAAAATTTCATGTCTGCTAAAGATTTGTGGGGTATCTCCATCTTAAATATACACATAAATCTGTGTGAACACCCACCTCGGCATTTTTTTTTATAATTTAGTTTGGAAAATAATAGAAAAATTTGATAGGCTTTTGAAAAAATCTGGCAGAAATATTTGGAAATACAAGTTATAGCTATCAAGCTTTAGGATTTTGGGTGCCCCAAAGATTCTTGATGGTGATGAATCCATTTCCCTCATAGGTTCTTGATGGCGATGAATCAATTTCCACAATTAAAAAAATGATTCAAACATCCTTGGAAATAGATTTTTTGAACAAAAATTCACCAGATTCTGACAAAAATTTCGCCATCCATACGAAATTGTGACCTCAATAGACAACGCCTTTTTCCATGAATATCCAATCACCCAAGTGAGCCTTTTGTACAATTTCTCCCCTGTAAATATATTAACTTTTTTTTTTCGCATTCAGTTCAGAGTAGTTTTGTTGTCTTCGGGAAGTAGGTGATAAATATGCAGTTTCGTCATGCAAAAAACTCGATAAATTCAATGTTTTAATGGTAGGATTTCTCATGTTTCCTTGTGATAAGGACCCATTTTTCACAAGAAAACTTATGTTATTGGATTTTTATTTTTATTTTTAAATTAATTCATTGCATTTAAAAGGATGCCTACACTCTCCTGTTATGTACATCATCATGGCTGATTCCTTGAGTAGAAATTGAAATTTTCCAAGAATCAAAGTGGTTAATGGAGTTACATGCTAAAATCATATCAATTGATAGATGGCCACTGTAGCTAAGAGATTCAAATTGACTTTTTTTTAAATGACCACTATAGTTAAAGATTCAAATTGATTTTTGATCTCTTAAAAAATGCATTCAATAACAAGATCCATAATGATAAGAGTAAAATTCTCGAAGGTTAAGCTTCCACCTTTTATGTGTTATTTCTATAATTTTAATTTTTTTTTTGTCAAGAAATGTGGACTTTATTCAATTACTTTGAATGACCATTTCACTTAGCATGTTATTATTAAAATTAAAACCGAGTTCTATTAGTTGAAACATAATGGGTCAATTAAATATAATCAATTTAGTTCTTCCAATTCTTAAAAGTTCAATCATGTGCTAAAATGGACAAATGTAGCAAATTTTGCAGGAAATTCAAAAATTACCCTAGCAAAGGGGAAAATCAAAGACGAAAAAAATTCCTTTGATAAATTGGAAAAAAGTAACTCCTAGGAACTAAGGTAGGTTGGGGATTAAGGATCCTCTTCTCGTGAATTTATCTCTTAGATCCAAACTCCTTTGGCAGATGCTTATAAGTAAGTTGTGGTGAAAAAAATAAAATAATTTGCAAGAATACTTCTATGGAGGTCAAAAAAAGGTGCATACACAAACACCTAGAGGAGTATAAAAAATCACATTTATGGAAGTTTATTAAGTTTTTTATTCCCTTGATTCAATCCAAGAGCATTGAGATCCCATGAAATAGAAAATCAATTCATATCTAGAAGGATAACATTATAGCAATTTAACAATTTGGAGCAAAATCTTGATTTTCTTCCCTTGAAAAATTGGATGGATAGTCAAATTTTTTCCACTATGGGATATTTTAATTTGGTTGGAAAGAACAAGAAGTTGGATCAATTGGTCTCTAGTAGGGTCTCCTCCTTCTTTATCCCACTTGTTTCTTCCTTTATTTCTTCCCTAAAACATTGTGCACCATGGAACATGTCCACTCTTGATAACAAAGGATGGAGAACCTAATAGTTCAAAGAAAATGATGACTACCTTCCTCAAATCTAATCTCTTTCTCCCCCTTAGCATTCAACTATATAGAATTAGGTTTGGTATTGAGATGGACTTCCAAAGAAAAATATGTTTTGTTGGATCATGATTCACATAAAACACCTTATTGTAGAGAATTTACAAAAACAAGTAATTCAAGTTCCTTCTAGATATTTTATGTGTCAAGTTGAGGAGGAGATGGTCAGTCATTTATTCTTCAAACATTCCTTTTCAAAATTGGTATGGAAGGTTGGATTTGTTGGAATTATCGATTGAATGCTTAGACTAGATATCCAGAAATAAATGTTTTTAATATGTAGTAATAGATACATAAGGTACCTTAAAAGAAAACTCATTTTGAGAAGATTATGGATCACCCTTGCTAAATTCCTTTGCTAAAAATTCTGGTTGGCCCATAATAAGGCAACATTTAATTAGAAGCACAAAATTCCTATGAAAGTTGTAGCTGTGGCCAAAGGATTACAAGAAATAATTTTTAATTCAAAAAATATGTTAAAAGTTGGATGCTCAAAGGTTTGATTTGGACCAAAAAAAAAGAATGGCTTCAACATTTTCTCTCACAATGTAAAACTCTAGTCTAAACACTTGTAAAGCCAAATTTAGGGCGCTCATTCATGCAAGAGAATCCCACTTCCAAGTGAAAATCGATTTTGACTAGAGTAGGGGTCTTGTCATTTACCAAGAGAGTTGGTTCCCTAATTGATTGTAATTATTTGATTATATGTATTTTCTTATATTTGTAAGGAAAATTACAGAAATTTTGAATACTGTAATTAGATCTACTATTAAAGAGAGATATCAAAATATTTGAAGTGAGTTGGAGAGATTGTAGATAGTTAGATCTCTAGAAATATTTATGGATGTAGAATCCTAGAATAGGAGATTGTTGGAATGATTAGTGTATTTGAAACTAAATTTATTTCATTATCATATTTATATAAAAGTATGCAATCATAGAACAATAAGGAAGGTATGTAGAGAGGTGTGTAAAAGGGAGATATTTGAGAGGATTTTTTTAGGGCCAAGTAAGGCCACAAAGTTGAGAGGGTTTTATTTGTAAATCTAGCTGAGAGGGCCTTTGTAATTCTTATGTGCGTATATTAATATAAATATAATTAGTTTGAATAAATTATGTTATTGTGTAATTGTATTAGATTATATATTTTGTAGATGTAAATCAAGCTCCGGATGGATCAACGAATATATATAATATAATTGTTACAGAGAATCAGAGTACGCAACAGAGGAGCCGAGAGGAAAGTGTATGGGAAAAGGATAGAAGAAGAGTCTATATAAAAATAAAATAAGACAAAGTATAGTGAGAAGGCCCAGAGACAATAGATTGTGGATAGAGCCCAGAGGCACAATAGAAGTGCAGGATTAAGGAATCAGTGGGAATGAGAAAGAAAATAATTGGAGGAGAATATTACAGAAGCCCAGACAAACATTAAAGTAGCGCAGTGGAAACGTGGATGAATTAAAGCTTAGAGAAGAGCCAAGTATGAATCTCTAACAAGAGTTGAGAGGGGTGTGCAGACATAATAAGCCGAAGTAGTAGACAAATGAAGAATGCGTGGAGGAATTCCAGACTTAGAAATTTTTATTTAGCGGAAGATCGTTAAGAGGTGGCGTTCTAGAGATAGATCGTCATCTAACATAAATTATTCCTATTCCCCATAGCTTCTTTTCCCAATAGTTTTTGAAGTGGTAGCATTGTAAAGCACTGGGTTAGGAGGAGGCCTTCCCTGATATTGGATCATTAGTGGACAAGTTGAAAGCACCAGGTTGAGATAAGGCTTCCTAGTTAGATTTGGAAATGTGGTAGAGATAAAGGTCAGGCATTAAAGGTTGGGGAATTTGATACATTGGTCACGAGTTATTAAATAAAGGCATGAAGTTTTTTATAAAAGAAAAAGAACCAAGAGTGCGGGCACATGAAAGAAAAAATATGGGCGTTAAGGAAAGAGTACAAACCCTGGGGTATAGGAAATGGGCTGGGATTTTGTAGGGAGAAGTATGCAAGTTAAAGGTGTCGAGTTTCTAATATATATAAAGGGAATGATGCACGCCTATATACGAGTTATTATTATAGCGGATATGCATCGATTCAGTTATAAAGGATTACACCCTTTAAAACCCTCCTCACTGTGATTGTTTAAGAAAAAAAATGGGACTTATATTATGAAGGAAATTCAAGAACTAGTTGAAAGAAGTGCAACTAAGATCAGAGCGAATTTGGGGAAATTGATCAGATCGAATAGTCTACATCACTCATGGTAATGCATGGTAGCATCAATTGCAAAAATGGAAATCCTTGCAAGACATTCATTCTCTTCTTTGATGGAGTGTCTAAATAAAATCTAGTGGTGGTAGGTGTAGGATGGATAATTTAGGATTCTAGAGGAAGACTTAAAATGATTTATGCCTAGGGTCGTAGAGAATCCATGAACAATCAAACTCAATCTTATGCACTACTTCAAGTCTTACTCTTAGAATTTGAGTAAAAAAATTATAGTTTGATTATCGTTGGTCATTATGGAAGAATTATTAAACCCATGCTATCAAAATTTCCCTCCATTGATAGCAAGATTTCTTTTATCGCAGCTCACTCTTAAAGAAAATCAAACATTTTCCAAAAAATATCATTATGTCATGTTCTTTGAGAACACAGTGGCCAAGGGCCAAGCAGACACAACAACAAATGTGGCCACTTCTTCTAAAAATGGGTTTTTGAGGACAAATGTGGTTTTTTTTTATAAAATAACTTAGTATTATCAACCAAGTGGACACACATATCATCACATGAATGTACCATATATCCTAATATTAACTAGAATGGATTGATATGGGGTTTTAAGATATGAAAGGACCTAGATTGCGTATGAGGTTCAAAGACATGAAAGGACCTTAGCTATAACACTTCACATGCCCAAACTTTCAATTTGTCCTTGAATGTTGTGTCAAGGTTTATCACCAAGGTGGTGGAATAATTAAATTTCAAGTTGGGAGTGTGTATTGAATGCTAGAAAATGATTTCACTATTTGGAAATGGATTGGTAAGAATCTCCTTTAGTCTATGGACTGATTTATGGAACTTCTGTTTAAAGGAATTGGGTTTAGGTTGTTTTAGATTCTAGAATTTACTGTCATTTGGAATTTGGGTTTTGGGTTTTGTGTTTTGGAATTTCAATGTAATGGATCTTTCAATTACTATATATATATATATATATATATATATATATATATATATATATATATATATATATATATATATATATATATATATATAAACTGATGGGTTTAGTCCTCCCTATGGGAATTTATCTCTATGGTCTATTACATGTTGGTGTTTTAGAAATCTCTACCAAGTGGTTCAGTTCCTTCATTTGCATGACATGAAGCTCCCTAGGCTCATTTGTGTGTTAAGAGGCTTTTTGTTTCTAAATCCTAGTGCTATGGTGTCACTGTTTTATGCTAAAGTATAAGAAATTTCCTATCGAGAATTAGTAACTTTGTCCTATTATGTGTATTGGTCCTATGTATTACAAAGAATCTTAAGAAATTTGAAGAGACATCTGTCAACATGAGGATTCCATCCAATGCAATTGGACCTTTATTTTCTTAGTAACATTAAAAGTGAATAAGAATGAAGATTATCACACTTCTCTAATTTCGATAGAGATGAATATATTAGCATAAGAAAAACAACAAATTGATGAACTAAAAGCAAAGGGAAGCATGCTAAAATATTTGGTTATCAATTTAAGAAAACGTTCTCAATTAGAAGTCTCCAATTATAAAATATCTACAAACTATGTTGACTTGGATATCAAGGATGATGATATGGTTCAATTGATGCTTGAAGAAATGAACATTCGAAATTAGGAATCACCCAACCAATCTAGATTTGAAAGAGACATAATCATTATATTCCATTAGATAGTATATTATACAAACTAATCAAGATTTTGGGAGTTTTTTTAAGAATATATACGTGTAAGAAATACTAGAATGTGTTTCTTGTGGACATATATATACATTTTTTTTTAATACAGATAAGGCACTAGTAATTTTACATAAAATTAAAGGGCAAACTTGTTTGTTAGATTCTTTCTTTCTCTGTGTGTAAGTGCCACATTTAAATTATATTATTTCTAAATCATAAATAAGAAATACATATACCTGGCTACTAGCCTGCCACTAGGTAATCTAGACCAATAACACAAGTGAATTTCCTTTGTCCAAATAGTTGTATCTTTGTATACAGTCCTCGACCAAAGAACTATGCCAAATCATCAATTGTGAGGGTTTGTTATGACATGGATGACCCAAATATGAAAATAATTTTCTTTGCCTATAATTCTTAATTCTTTAGATTAATCAAAGTGCTAGTGTTCCAATATGACAACATACAACATTTATAATTTCTTTGAAGGAAGAATGTAGAAGAACTTAGAAGACTAAAGATCCTTCCTGGACATCTAATCATCTGAGATGAGAGGAAACGTATAGATGTATCTCTGTAGTGAATAAAATATGATTAAGTATAGCATAGATGCAATAATCTATTAATTTCTGAATACCCAATTAAACATATTTTTTAATTATTACACAATATAGAAAATAACCTTGCTAGGGATGTCGGGGAGAGTGATTTTCAAACCTTCCCTTCCCAATGTCCTACATTATCTCAAAAATATGTAGAAATAGATTATGAAAATCACTAGAAAATACTCACAAGCACAGAAATGTTGCATAAATGGAAACTAGAGTCCTTTGATTATCTTGAAGATGAACATATAACACAATATCACTCCAAAAATATGATCTAGGTATTAACCCTTCTTCCATCAAATTACAAAGTACATATAGAGTTTTTTTCAAAAATATTTAACCTATTACAACTTTTTCATGAAAAAATAAATGTTTATCCAAAAATATTTGGATATTTATAACACAATTGCTTAAAAACTAAATCCTTAACTAATCAAGTGGAATCTACACACTAATCAAGGATCTTGTTTCTAACTGCTAGCTTCAAATCTGCATCTCCCGATTGTGTTCTTGAATGTTCTTCTCTTTGTCGAAATCTTGCTTGAAAACCTGCTTGTTGTTCAATTAATAAGTTCAACAACCTTATCCCACTGATCATCATATAGACATGAAAAATTTATCACCTTTATATAGGCCTCATCTACCTCATACTTTTCAAAGGTAGGTTTACTATAAAAAATATGATGAATTTCATATGAAATAAACAAATCATTTTCTAAGTGTTAGTATGAATCTTTATGCAATGAAAGGTGACCAATGAATGGGAAAAACCCTTCTATTTATAACAAAATATTAGGGCGGTCTAGAACTTGGTGCATGAATAAAATATTATTAATCAAATTCTAGAACCATCTCTTAGGAATATTTTATTATATTTGTTGGAGGGGAAAGGATTTTTGACTTGGGTCAATTCCTTTATTTATAAATAATAAATAAATAAATGATTTATTTATTATTTTAAGGGAATGGTGGAAATATAATTAAATGAATAATGATTTATTTAATTATTTATAAACGATTTAGTCAAATTTAACTAGGAATATTATTTAAATAAGGATTAAATAACTTATTCCTAGGAAATAATCATATAAATAAGGATTTATTTAATTGATTTCCTTGTTTTGGGTTAAATATGACCAAGAAATATAAACAAATATAAATTTGTTTATTATTTCCGTTTGGGGTTTCCTGTTTAGACCATAAACAACTTAATAAAGGTGTTTTACTAAGTTATTTCACATAGTGAAAGCAATTTTACTTAGGGTAAAATTGGTCTTACATGGTGTACTTGGGTCCATCTAATGATAATAGGTTAGATGACCAAAAATCGTGTAACACTAAGTACAGTAGTAAAATTTGACCACTAATAATTTATGTTTGAAGGTTTCTAATGACATTCAATTCACCATGAGACTTGAAAACAACAATTCCATTCCTTTCTTGGATGTTCTTCTCACCAGAAAATATGTTGGAATAATTGGATACCAAATATTCATGAAGAAGATTCATATGGATAGTTATCTCCACGCGGATTCCCATCATCACCCTGATCATAAAATTGGTGTTCTCAATATGCTTATCACTAGGGATTTGAGATTATATGACAATGATCATCTTCAACAAGAAATCAACCACCTTACTAAAGTTTTCCATGGTATTGGATACAACTACAAGGTCATCAAAAGAGCCATTAAAAGAGCAACAACAAAATCCTTGTCCCCTGATTCCCCCAACCCTAATGGGAAGAATTTTCTTCCTTATATCTGCGGAACCACGAATAAAATTTCCAAAATCCTCAAAATAAATGGAATCATCACTTCATTCAAACCCTTGGAGACCATCTGACAGAAAATGAAGTCTGAAAAGGATAAATTTGATTCATTACAACTCAAAGGTGTCTACAAAATTGACTTCTCATGTGAACTATGCTACATTGGAGAAATTAGACAATCATTTAAAATAATATTGAAGGAACATGATGCTGATATATGTTATCACCAAACTGAGATTGATTGGGATACTCAATAGTTAATTCAATGTAGCTATTTCAAACCACTTAGGGTTGGAAGTTAGCCCTTCCAAACAGAGAGGGCTCTCTCAAGAAAATGTATGATATTCAATAATGAAGCTAAAAAATAAGATGGCTAACACTCAGATGTATTTTGAATGATATTTTGTAGGTGAAGGATGTGACATGGCTACCATTGGGCATGGAGTCAGTATGAAATTCAATTACATAAACACATATTTCATGGAAGCTGAGGCATGTGAACTCTTATAAAAAATAACTTGACAACAAACTAGATGCATAAAGCAAGTTGGAGCATAGTTATTTATGAATTCCAAGTGATTATACATAAAGTAAGCTGAATTCACATTGAAAAGGTATATGAGACAAACACATAAGAGTTCATAAAGATTCTCAGGCCTGAAAAAGGTTTTTTGCAACTGTATATTAATGAATAGAAAATATTACAATAGTAGCATGAGTCATAACATCGATCAACCCTCTCTAACTTTGAAATCTTCCTATTTATAGAGTTAAAATACTTTTACATGAAGTCTGCCACCTGGGCTAGACCCTTGAAACTGATGGAGACATCTAATCCAAAAAGGAATTGATTACATGGAGAGAATATAGAGATATTTCTGTTTAGAAGAAGTTTGAAACCTAATAGGACTCTAACACCATTAAATTCATTGACAAGTTTTAAATAACCCATACATGATGATGCTTATCGAATCAAACAATTTTTCCTAAGGTGGCAATGATGACCAAGTGATGAACTACCACATAGGAATCTAGGCTCTACTGCTCTAAATTTTAGGATGTGTTGTTGTGTTGGATGATGTGGCAAAAATGATGAGCTAGCAGCACAATCACCTCCTTGCTGAGTGGCCTTACCAACAGGTGTCTTCAATGATAGAATTCAACATATTTTGATGAATCATGTGCTCCCAAGAAACATTAAATGCTACAAAAACATGAAAATCCCCCCTCGCTGCAAAAACAGAGCATTTTAAGGCAAGTTCGTAGCGAATAGTTTGTAGCGTTTTCCATTTGGAAACTTCAGCACCCTTTCTGAATTTTCTACTCATTGGAGGTGTTACGGTCCTATAATAATATAGATCATAATTTTGAATTGACTATGTTTAGTGTTAATATTGTACATACTTTGCTTTCTGCAAATATTTTCCCATATTAAAATATGTAAAGAGGGTAAGTCCTAAAATAAAAATCAAATGACTAAAAGAAAAATATCAAAAAAGAATATAAAGTATGAACCCCACCAAAAAGAGATAAAAATAGATCCTGAAAGTGATGCACATTTAAATGCCACTACGTTTAGTTTACTTTTTGTAAATAAAGATTGTGTGTAGCTTGTAAAAAATGCCACAATTCATGTTGATCAAACTGTTTAATCTTGATTCATTCATGCTTTATATTTCATATTGATAGTTAGTGAATAAGGTCTGACCAAACCATTTAATCTTGGCAGATTAGTAGTTAGGTAGAGAATAAAAATGAGCTCATTAGTTTAATCTGAGCCATTGGAAGTTATGAGGTTAGAATTAGATTATTTTTCTTTTCAAAACAAAATGAAAGGGTCAGCAAGCTCAAATGCACCCAATAAATGAATGAAAAATGTTAGGGTAAATAAAGGGTAGGCAGAAGTACTTTTCCCAAGTCATGGAAAGCATCTATTTGTGATTTCATATCACTAATATCCCCCAAATCCCCTTCCCCTTGCTTAAAAACCCATTGCCACTCTTAGAAGGCATTTTCCCTTGTAAAATACCCCTTTCCCTTTATTTCACCCCTTTTCCCTTCCTAAAATCCCTTTCCCAAGTTAAAAAACACATTTTCTTTGAAAAATTAATTCCCTTACTAATTCCCCTTTTTTCCATTTAAACACATGCAAAATCCACTTATCCTAAGTTTTAAATGTTTGGAAAATAGCAGGCCCCACTATAAATCCCTTCCCGATACCTTTTTAACGCATATCCCTTGTGTATTTTTACATCCCGAATCCCTATTCATTTACCCGTTATTATATTAATTCCTGCATACATATTACAGATCCCTTATTATTTTATAGCCTATAGTTTATTTCATTAAACTCGTTTATAAATATTCCCAATCCCATATCATATTAACCACTTTATATTTAACTTAAAAAACCTATAGTTTATAATATATGGGTCCCACTTACTTTAAAACTCCGCATATATACTATGCTAACCCTTTGCTTTCATATAATCCCCGACCCATCACATATATCAAATAAACCAATCACATAAAAGATTCCTGACCCCACCTTTCAATTCCCCCCAACTCTTGTATTAGCCAGATCCATCCAATCAAATCCAATGGCCATTAAGCCCTTTCGAACTCTCCATTGCCCGATATTTAAAACCATTGGAGGGGTGAAAATGGGTGGTTTTGCACCCCTGCTTCCCTGCCACACGTCAGTCCTAGGTTGTATCGCATTCCTCAAACTAAAACCACTTAACCACTTTTTGCGATGTGATAACCGCCATCCTACCATTTTGTTGTACGATGAATACCACCCTTGTTTGAATTTAAACTCCACACCCTACAATTAACCACAATTGGTTAAAAAGCATTAAAAACCCACCCTTTACCGTTTATTGTACATTTCTGTTGAGAATTGCAGAGAAGAAGCCAAAAAGAAGCCTTGCCGACCTCTTTTAAAGCCATTCAGACCGGTGCCGACCTATTTTGAAGCCATTTCAGACTGGGATTGAAACATATTGTTACCAGAGCCTATGCCGACTTAGAGTTAAATATTTATAGACCAATTGAAGCCCCTGTTATGGCTAGAAACCTTTCCAAAGACTGATTTCAAACCTTTCTAGGTAATCCTAATCACCAGAAGCCATTACTTCAGCACAAGAAAGTAACAAATTGATTAAAATAAACAAACATATGGATTCCCAGGGCATTGTGATAGTTAATCCTCTGCAACCCCCTGTAATAGATGTTGAACATACCCCCCTTGCTGACAAAGACTTCAAAATCAGTGATACGGTCATTAATTTCAACCTCTTGGACATCTAATGTTGGAGCCATGATAAATCCACAGACCAGGCTGATGATATCGACCTTTGGGAATCAAATTTTCCTAAATATATCTTCCCACAGACCTTTCAGTTCCCAGAGATTATCAGACTCTATCAAATGAATTATCTGCCCAATGAAAGAGCCCTAGTAACCCCAAGCAAAGATATTTTGTTCGCAATCACTGCAGAATCAATAAATCAAATATTATAGATCCAACCTAAGCCTGATGAAGCCCCACTGTCTATTGAAATCCTCACTGAATTATGTTTAAATCTGGATTTTCCCAAGAGGTTTCAAATCTTCCAAACCTTTCTTCCTCCATCAGTAGAAACCCCAAAGAATAACCCTCCTTACTCAGCTTCAATTTTTTCAAAGAGAACCAGACATATTGTCACAATGTTGTCTTGCATTCTAGGGTACTTCACAGATAAGTATGTAGATGCTTCAATCTTAGGTTTTCTATCCATTTTTTGCCCAAGACAGCCTCCAGCTTCCACATTTAACTTTGCTCAATATCTATCAGAAGACATCCATGAGCAATTAGTTAAATACTAGAGAAAGGAGTGTTAAGTATTCATCTGTTTTGTTTCATATGTTCCTGTACTTCCAATATGAAAGGTTTGCAGTTAGCCTTCAAAAACTGGACACGGAGGGTAACCCCCAATCTGTAGTCTTCTGGACTTCCTTAATCAGAAAGGATTCCACAGAATTCACCTACAAGGACTTAATTGATGCATTTTTTAATCTAATTGTCAACATGCTAAGTATTAGCATTCAGCCAAGAGTCAATGATGAGATAAAGAAGGTCTTACAATTGTCTGAACACAATAGAGCAGGAGATTGGTACATCAGGAAGATTCTAAATACATCAGGAACTAGAATACATCAGGAAGATTCTAAACTCATATGAGGTTAATTTCCTATCAGAAAAGATGAAAACTCAGTTTAATATTAAGAACCAGCTTGGTCCTTTCATTTGCAATAATATGAATGTTGTTCAACAAGCAGATAAGTGTTTACAAGACTTCAAATTCAGCAGTATTTTCAAATGGCAATATGATCCTTTGGGAGTTATCAGCGAGTTAAGAGTAAAATTTAAATTGAATCCTTTTGTCCATGAGTCTAAACCAGAAATTGAAAAGTATTGCAACCAGATAGAGTTGTTGGAAAATACTTTTCAAGAGGTATAGAAGAAAGGTGATACTAGTTCCATTTTGCATACTCTAGCCCCACAAGATAGGAACTCAAAGAGGCCAAGAGAAGAAGGTTCATATTCTTCCGAAACAACTACTAACACCAAATTCAAGTTAATGTATAAGAAAAATGCCAAACTGAATCCATTAGTTGAACAAGAAGAAATAATTGATACAGCTGAGATTATTGACACAGACATAGTGGTCAAAGAGAATGCACCTCTAACAGTTTTAGAGGAAACCCATCAGCCATCAACTTCTAGTGCTCAGATTATTCAGAAACAACATAGTGTAGAAGTCTCTTCATCAAGCAAACTAGTGGACAAAGAACATGATATAATGGAGAAGTATAAATAAATTAAATTGAGGAATGAGGCATTGAAAGCTGTAACTTATGCCCAATATTGGAAACAGACTCCTAGTGACAAAAATAGGTTACTTTCAGCCTTTGATTATAAAACCAATAAGATGCAAATGACCTTTTTACAGCCAACAATGCAGGCTCCAAAGTCATCAACAAACTACAAGAAGATAGGATTTGAAGTTCAAGCTAAAGATCTACATCCAATAGATCAAATTGCGTTCCATAAACAAGAAGAAGCAATGATCTACTCCACTATGACTAACAAAGCTATGAGTGTCCAAAAACTACAGAATTCTCTATAAAACATCAGAGCACAGTTAAAACTAGAGAAGGCTTCCTCATAAGCTAAGGATAACAGAATCAAATCACTTGAAGAATTGGTCATGGAGGTTGGATATAATCCAAAGAACATCAAAGCAGCTGAGGAACTTATCAAAAATAAGAATGCAAAATTGTTGCATTGAAAAATCAGCTGAAATTACCTCCCACTGAGCATCCACAGACTAAATAAGTTCTAGAGAATGAAGGTCAGAAAGATGAAATGATGAATCTCATCATTCAGTTGACATATCAACTGAAATATATGGAGAATGAAATAGATAAATTGGTGCAGGAAAAGAAGGCCAACATGGAAGCAGTTACTATTACTGCCATTCCCATAGCTTCAACATCAGTTCCAGTTGCTACAGCAGTTCCATATAATTAATCAGCTCCATTACCTACAACAGTATAAGTTACTACAACAACACCAACTACTGCACAAGCAACAGATTCAACGGTAGCATATCACCCCAGTGATGAAGCAGGTAAATTGATCAAAGCTATGCAAGACAAGTCAATCCAAACAAATGAGATTAATAGACGTAGGGAACAAGTAAAAAGTCTAGAATATGAAAAGAAGTTGGTTCAAATAATGTATAAATTAGAAACATAAAAGTCAAACAGATTGACTGACAGAATACAGAAGTTAGAAAAAGAATTGACCTTGAAAGAACCACTTGCCCAAGAAAAACAACAGTTGTGGGCCAATATCATTAACTCTGTTAATGATATTTGGCCTTCCATCCAAGTCATATTTGAGCATAAAGATTTGATAAAGGAAGCTAGTGAAGATATTCAGAAAGTCAGAGAAGAACTTGGGAAGAAACCAAAAGAGGCCACTGAAATAATACAGTTTCTAAATTCCAAGAATAAATAGGAATTAGAAGAAATTGGCATAAGTGACAGAACAGAAACAATATTAGAGGCCAAAAAGGTAATTTCCAAGAGAAACTTGATGACACAACTTGAAGATAAGTGTCAGACTATGGAGTTAGTAGTAAATAGGTTCATGATAAAACTTGATGTTTTGAGGCAAAAAGGTCTGCCTAATCCTTTGGTGATCAATGACAGATTAATGAAGCATGAAGATTATGACAAGAAAATCAGAGAAGTGGCTAAAAAACAGTCCAAAAATTCCTCCATGAAAGGAATTCCTACATGCAAATTACTCTATCAAACTTTTGAAAATCTCTTTTACCTCCAGCATGAGGTAAATCATCTCTTTATAAACAAGCCTAATTTTGAAAAATGCACAAAGGCTGATGAAATTTATAGGAAAATGGTAAAAATAAAATCACCAGACCAAGAGGCTTGGGAAAAACTGTATGATTTACTATGACAGTGAAAAGTAAAACAGGTAAAAGAGCAGTCAAGGTTAAAGTGAATATAGATGAAAGACATATTTAAAGAGATTTAGATGATTAAAAGTGTAAAGGACACTCAACAGAAAAAAGGTAGCCAGCGTGAAAGCAACAATCAGAGAGATAAAGCAGCAAAAGATCAAAGAAAGCAAACAACAAACCAAATAAGCAGGGACAACTTGCATTAGTTACATAGGTGTCTCTATCTTCTTGCATGAAGATATTTTATTTCCCTTGAATAATTCCTAAATCAGTTTTAGGATATTTTGTATTAGTTTTTGTATAAATACTTCATAATTCGAAGTATTGAGTGTGGATTCCTGAACATTTCTATAGTTGTAATTGATCTAAATACATGAGTGTTTATTGTACCATTTTCAAGTTAGTAGACATGACAAGTAATAAAGGCATTGCATTACATGATTCATGTGTTGAGCCACTTTAGTTAAGTATATTTCAATTGTTTAATTGTTATTTTCTTAAGTATTCCATAAACTTGCATGTTTTCCAAATTTAAATGTTATAGCAGGAATATTATTGCAAAAATTGTTTAAGTACACTCTCTTCTGAACTATTATTCATTTTAATGTTTTCTTATGATATCCGGAACTGAGAATCCTTAATTGCTCTCCCATCATGATTGGCCTCTGTCATCTTCATTCATTATCTGGTTTAAGGAATCCTTAACTTCTCCTTGATCCCAATTGAAAACCACTTCACCATCCAGCCTAAGAGATCTGATTTTACTTAGCTACCTTGCCCTGTGAACACTTCCTTTAGAACTTGATTCTGTCCTATTTTCTTGATACATTGACTCCATAGCCCAATGGAAAATAGACAGACATCTATCCATCTAAATCAGTAATTCCACCAAAAAAATTAAATAAAACCAAATCAATCTTACATAACTAGCCTAAAATCATTTAAAACAACAATGTTAAATCATTAAGAGTGAGTCCTCTCTGAGCATTAGGAAGGCTAGATGCTAAGCTTAAAATTAGGTTGATAGTTACCTCTAATTTTTTTTTAAAAACACAGGCAACCCTTGGAAATTATTGGAGTGATAACATACTGGCGACCATACTAAGGAGATCAGTCCATACTGGCGACCATACTAGGGAAATCAGTCCCTAGTTTAAACAGATCTTAAAAAGAAACAATTCTTTTCATTTTTTGCATTAAGATTTGAAAGGGTTGTCAAAATTTTTCATTAAAAAATAAAATTATGGCTTCTAAAAGAACATACTATACCAGGGCTCATCCTGATCGACAACCTGCTATAATTGTTGATGATCCTGACAAAATTTTAAGAAAAACCAAAAAAGTAGAAAGTCTAGGAAGTACTAGTCAATTAATAAAAGAAAATTCACTCCCTAAAGAATTATCAAGTATACAGGATATTGAATTCGATTTATCATTTGAACACTCTTTGTTTAGAAATAAATCTGAAAATTCAATCTATGATAGTGTAATAGATCCTAATTTTATTCAATTTATTGAAGAAAAGAAGGAAACTATACAACTTGACACAGATCAACAAGTTCTAGAGACTTTTGATAAACTTGATGCTTTGACTGCAACTTTGATTAAGGATATAGATGAAGCATATTTTCAACATTGTGTTGAATTAGCTGCTTTATTTGTTTTTACTCCTAAGCCTTCTACCATTCATTCAGAGACTGTAGATACAACTTTATTTAGTACCACCTCATCTATAATATCCACCACACTTTATTCCACAAAATCATTCATCCCCAAGCTTCCTCTTCAACCTAGAGTTTTATTTCCATCTCCAAACACTTCAAGTTCATCTTCTAGCACTTCTGCTACATTTTCTAGTACTTCAACCTCATTTCCAAGTACATCTTCGAGTGTTCCAACTTCATCTGCAAGTACTTCAACCTCATCACCAAGCACCACAAATTTATTCTCCCAGCCAAGCTAGAATCTTAGCCATCGCTACTAGATATTCCCCTTTGGTCTTACCAGCTCCCCAAGATTACCAAAGTAAAATCTTTCAGTTTGATGGTACATGTCAATATACTTCCCAACAACATGTAAAAAAAATGATCGATTACTTTGAATTACATGAAATTGATGAGGATGATGTTCAAATGATATTGCTTGCACAAACATTAGCAGGATATGTAAAGAAATGGTTTAAAGCTTTACCTGCCAATCATATAGCTAATTTAGCTTCTTTTCATCAATTATTTATCAATAGATGGGAAAGAAAGAAAAACCCTTTACAAATATTATCTGAATATGAAAACATTAGAAGAGCTCCTAATGAAACTATTCAGGATTATTGTACTAGGTTTAATTGTATTTACAATGCAATCCCAGCTAATATCAAACCTCCACCAGATCTAGCTTTAATCAAATTTCCATATGATTTTGAGACTGATATGTCTTATCAATTGAGAGAAAGAAACCCTGAAACATTAGAACATATGCAAAGTAATGTAGTTAGTGTAGAAGCTAACTTGTTAGCTAAAATAGCTAGGATGAGAAATGAAAGAAGAGTTACCATTAAGGATGAACCATCCACATCAAACAGTAAGATAGATAGTTTAGCAAAAAGTATGGAAAGAATAATGGATATATTTGAAAATATGGAAAGAAAACCTCAGTGGGATAATCAAAAACAAGGTCCTCAAATCAGAAATCCAAACTTTAGGAAGAATACCAATACTGGTAAATCAAGAGAAACAACACCTGATCAATTGATTAGACCACCTTTCCAAGAAAACTATGCAGAGAGTTCCCAAAAAAATGATGAAGATCAGGATACCCAGACTAACTTAATGGGAATAAATGATGATAATACTATTTTTCTCACCCAAGAAGAACATGAATTATACGTGCTACAACAATTACAGTTAGAATCTGGGGAGTCCTTTGACTATAAAAAACTCTATGAGTCTGCAATATATGAATTTCACAAACAATATAGCCTTAGAAGTAAGAAAAATGCAAAAGCTCCTACTAAGAAAACAATCCAAACTTAGACCAAGAAAAAAATAGAAGCTCCTGTGTCCTAAGTGTTACAAATTCTCCATAGAGAAAATCAGAAAACCTACAGTCCAACTCAGAAAACATACAATCCAAAGATTGTAGCTAGTCCAAAAATTGTAGACATAACATCAACTGATACTCAAAAATCAACTGCTGCTAGAACTACAATTACGACTCAAACTGTTCCAAAGAAGAAAATTGAAAATAAAATAGTGGAAATACAGACCAAAATACCAATTGCTGATAAAAACGATAAAAACACTCAAACTACAATTGGTAAAGAGGAAATCATTCAGATAGGCAAAAATCAAGTCCCATTTGATATCCAAATTGAAAATACCTAGTTCCTTTAACAACGCTGGTGAAAAATGATTTGTACAAAGCCCAAATCACTGAAACATTGAACATAAGTAAAGGAGAAGATGTTGTTAACCTCAATGATGACCAATCAGAATTACTATTTGGTCCAGAGGTAAATGGAAAACATTAAGAAGGTGGTGTCCCTCCATTCTACATTAGCTTGAGAATTCATGACAATATCCTACATAATGCTATGTTAGATTTAGGAGCATCTCACAAATTAATGCCAAAAGCAATCATGGAAACATTGAATCTAGATACCAGACAATACAAAGATCTTTTCTCCTTTGATTCTAGTAAAGTTAAATGTCTTGGCTTGATAAAAGACTTGTGTGTCACTCTAGTCCAATACCCAGCTAAGAGTATTTTAATGGATATTGTAGTTTCTGATATCCCTCCAAAGTATGGAATTTTATTATCTCGCTCATGGGGAGAAAAATTGCAGGGATCACTGCAGTTAGACATGTCATATGCTACAATTTATGTATTTGGTTAGCCCAAAAAGCTTTATAGAGAAAATTTGATGAATTACATGGTCAGTAGTGCATAAAAACCATAGAATTATCATATTTATTCTATACATTCTGATATGGATTCTTTCACCTTATGTAATTCAGACACTGACACGAATAAAAACACAACATTAGAACAGAAACATAAAGAAATTGACAATGGAAAATTATATTTCATGAATCTATGTGGCACTTAGATTTTGATGGTTCTGTGAAAAAATTAGGAGCAGGAGTAGGAGTATGGATTTATAAATTAGAGAATAATCATTCAGAGGGTCATGCCTTTAGGTTAAACTTTAAATGCACAAATAACATGGCAAAGTATGAGGCTTTAATCTTAGGACTGCGAATTATAAGAAAACTTGCAGCCAAGAGAGTTTCTATCATGGGAGACTCATAATTAATCATAGAACAAATTAAAGGAGAGTATCTTGTGAACAATCCTAGACTGAGCCAATACAGAGAAACCATTCTATATCTGATTAATACTTTTCTTGAAACTAACTTTGTTGTTATTTCAAGGAAATAAAACATGCAGGTAGAGAGTTTGGCTACTTTTGCTAGCACATGCAGATTTCCTCTTCAACCAAATCACCAATACACTGCAGAGGTAAGACATAGGCCAACTATACCAGATAATTTGAAATATTGGTAGATATTTTCACAAGATTCTCAAATCTACAATTTTATGAATGTTGAGGGAGAATGTAATATAGATACTGATTATACAATAGATTACACAATAATTAGTGAGTTAAATGTAAATGATGTAGATAAAACTGAACCAACTAGATTTACTAAAGTAGAAATAGATAAATTAGAAACAGTAGAAATAGAGGAAATAAAAAATGATTCATCAGAAATTATGAATCTTAAAGATAACTTTTTGCCTAAAGGATTAGCCCCATTAGAAGATATTTTTTATTCCAATGATGTAGCTAGAAAACCAAAAATGGAACCCTTAAGATCAGACATAGAAGAATGTAACATAGGAATAGAAGGAAAACCCAAGCTTGTCAAATTATCCAAAGCATTACCCCCAAAAGAAAATCTGAAATACATAAGTTTGTTTAAAGAATTTCAAGATGTGTTTGCATGGAGTTATGAAGACTGCAAGTCTTATGACACCAGCATCATACAACATAAAATACCCATCAAATAAAATAAGAAACCTTTTAAACAAAAGCTTAGGATAATTAATCTTTTTCTTATGCCTTTGATAGAAAAAGAAGTAAAAGGGATGTATGAGGCACAAATCATAGCACCTGTTAGATATTCTGATTGGGTCTCAAAATTAGCTAGGAAGAAAACAGGGGAAATCAGACTCTGTGTTGATTTTCGAAACTTAAAAAAAGTCTCACTAAAAGATAACTATCATCTCCCCAAAATGGACCATATTTTATAGAGGGTAGTAGGGTCATATAGAATTTCATTGCTTGATGGATTCTCTTGATACAATCAAATCTTAGTTCAACCTGAAGATTAAGCAAAGACAACATTTACGACTCCTTGGGGAACTTTCATGTATTTGAAAATTCCCTTTGGATTGATGAATGCTGGAGCTACATTCCAGAGAGCTATGGACATAGATTTTTCCAAAGAAATCCATGATTTTCTTGTCACTTATCTAGATGATATAACTGTATTTTCTAAGATAGATAATGAACATCTAGATCATTTGAGAAGAGTTTTCATTAAATGCAGAAAATTTGGTATTTCCTTGAATCCCCAAAAGACACTCTTTGGATTAGAAGAAGGTAAACTCCTAGGACATATAATTTCAAAAGAGGGAATTAGGATAGATCTAGCTAGAATAGAAGCCATTTTAAACGTTAGTCATCCTAGAAACATCAAGGAATTACAGGCATTATTAGGTAAAATAAAATTTCTTAGAAGATTCATTTCTAATTTACCAGAACTAATCAGAGAATTGAATAACATATTGAAAAAGGATTCAGCACTTAAATGGAAAGTAGAAGCTAAACAATATTTTGAAGTAATTAAACAAGCTCTTACTAAAAAACGTGTCCTTATAAGTCCTGATTTCAAAAAAGATTTTATAATTTTTTCTTTTTCTTCAGAACATACCATTGCAACAGTCTTGTTGCAAAAGAATGATCAAGGTTATGAACAACCCATTGCTTACAAATCCTTAAGAGATGCAACACTAAAGTACAATATAATGGAAAAACAAGAACTTTCTTTATTGAAAGCTATTAAATATTTCAGAGTGTACATAATTTCATATGTTTCAAATTCAATAGTAAAGGACATTCTAACTCAGAATGGTCCTGATGGAAAGAGAGGCAAATGGATTACCACTATATTGGAGTATGATATTGAAATAAAGCCTACAAAATTAATTAAAGGCCAAGGTTTAGCCAAACTCATGGCTGAATCGAACTGTCAAGCCTTAGATATAAATTTCATTGTAGCAATAGATGATCAGGAAGAGATGGCGACTCCATAGATCAGTGAAGCTTTTTTAGATTCACCATGGTATGTAGATATCATATTTGTTTTACTTAACCTACAAGCTCCTCCTGGGTTATCTAGAACTAAAGTTATATTTTTAAAATTAAAAGCAATGAACTATTGTATCATAGATAATGCTTTATTTTGGAAAGATCATGGTGGCATTCTATTAAACTGATTATTGAAAGAAGACGTTGATAAAGTTATGCAAGAATTTCATGCAGGTGACTGTGGAAGGCACCTTTACTGGAATTCAACTGCTGGTAAAATCCCGAGGGTAGGTTTTTACTGGCCCACTCTTTTTGCAGATGTTAGAAAGTATGTGACCTCCTATCATAAATGCCAGATATTTGAAGGGAAGAAAAAACTATTACCTTTACCCCTCAAACCCATCTCTACAGAAATGCCATTTCAACAATGGGATCTAGAATTCATTGGTAAAATTCACCCACCCTCCTTAGCCCGACATAAATGGATTTTGACAACCATTGATTACTTCACCAAGTGGATAGAAGCCATTCTTGCTAAACAAGCCATTGATTCTGTCATTATCTCATTCCTTGAAAACAATCTCATTTCAGTTAGGTCCCTATATTACTAGTATAGTCCCTTATTGTTGTTAGTGTAACCCCCTTATTGTTATTATTGTACCCTTGTAACCCCCATATTTTTATTATTGTGCCCTTAAATTATTATTTTTAGGTCGGCTAGGATTACATTGTGACCCCATGGACTCCTATATATAGAAAGGAGGTTTTTTAATTTGTATCATCCAATAATTTTTCATTCATGTAATGTATTGGAGGTTTCCCCCTCAAAGTGGCTTATTTATAAGGCGTTTATATCTCTTTTCTTCTATTTTTGGAGCTGGTTTCACAACATTTGGTATCAAAGCTTTGGATTCTAGGGTTTTCGCTTCTCCAAACCGGTCATCGTGGAATTTTTGTTATAAATTTTTTTCTACGAAGGTTCAGAAGCTGAAATTTTTAGAGTGTGAAGCTGAAACCCTGAGGAACATCGTCGCAAAATTTTAGATCTTGGTTCACAATATTTTCAGAGATATGATTTGTGGAAGTTAGCGATTTTTGTAGGCTCCTGAATTTAACCTAAACAGGTCATCACAGAATTTGCGCTATAGGTTTTTTTCTACGAAGTTTCAGAAGCTAAAATTTTTAGAGGGCGAAGCCAAAATTCTGTGGAACATCGTTGCAAAATTTCAGAGCTTGGTTCACAACATTTTTGGAGATATGATCTGTGGAAGTTAGGTCGTTTTGAGGCTCCCGAAGCTTCCATGTTTCATGCTTAAAGAAGGTTATAGGTGAAAATATTCCAGTTCAAACAATATTGCCAGAACTTGATGAGGAAGGAAAAATCATATTGGAACCTGAAGTGGTCAGTGGTCACGGAAAGCAGAACTCGACAGCTACGAAATCGATCAATTTCAGAGTATCTCATCAAGTGGAAGAACTTACCCACTGAAGATTCTACATGGAAGAATGAGAATTTTATACAGAAGCACCCAGAGCTACTCAAGCATTGAGAAAAACACTTTTTTGGAGAGGGGCATGTTAGGTACCTATATCACTAGTATAGTCCCTTATTGTTGTTAGTGTAACTCCCTTATTGTTATTATTGTACCCTTGTAACCCCCATATTGTTATTATTGTGCCCTTAAATTATTATTGTTAGGCTGGCTAGGATTACATTGTGGCCCCACTAGGATTACATTGTGGCCCCATGGACTCCTATATATAGAAAGGAGGTTTTGTAATTTGTATCATCCAAGAATTTTTCATTCATGTAATGTATTGGAGGTTGCCCCCTCGAAGTGGCTTATTTCTAAGGTGTTGATATCTCTTTTCTTCTATTTTTGGAGCTGGTTTCACAACACTTTCTATATTTGGATGCCCACAAAAGCTCATTACTGATAATGCAGCTACCTTCAAATCCAAGAAAATGATTGACTTTTGTAACAAATACCACATCAACCTTGGCCATTCCACTGCCTATTACCCTCAAGGTAATGGACTTGTAGAATCCTCAAACAAAAGCCTGGTTAATATTATCAAAAAGTTGTTAGAAGATAACAAAAATACCTAGAATAAAAGGTTGGTCAATGCCTTATGGGAAGACAGACTCACTATAAATAAATCCATTGGTACATCTCCCTATCAATTGGTATATGGGATGAATGTTATTTTTCCATCCTCTTTAGGAGTGCCAGTGCTGAAAATGATTCAAGAGCTGCAAGTAGAACCAAATGATATCCAAAGGAGGATAAATTAGACAACGCATTTGCAGCAAACCAGGGAAGAAGTCTATGTCAAAACATAATTTATCCAAGATAAAATCAAAAAGAGTTTTGACAAGAAAGCCAAAGAAGATGATTTTTACATAGGTGATAAAGTACTCAAATGGGATTCCAGAAAAGAAGACAAAGGGAAACATGGAAAAATTGATTTTCTTTGGAAAGGCCCATACATCATTTATGGTTACAGAGGTAATAATGCATTTTTCTTGAAGGAATTATATGGAGCACATCTACCAGGTGGACTAGTCAATGGTAGAATGTTGAAGCGCTACTTTTCTCCATATTAACCATTAATTCATTTATTTTACTTTTCTCATTGTATATATCATTGCAAAGTTTAGATTTTATTAGATGACTATCTTTTGAAGTTGAAGCCCGAAGAGAAGGCCCTAAGCTTTGGAATGTATAAAGTCATATGATTGAATAAAGAAGAGCTCTGAAAATAGTTTCAAGGCAAGAAAAGTCAAAGTTCCAAGGCCACTGATATTAAAGTTCTTTACTTCTCACCAGGAGATGCCAACCCCAAGTGGAGCCACTGTTAGGGTCCTATAATAATAGGGATCATAATTTTGAATTGACTATGTTTAGTCTTGTAATATTGTACATACGTTGCTTTCTGCAAATGTTTTCCCATATTAAAATATGTAAAGAGGGTAAGTCCTAAAAGAAAAATCAAAGGACTAAAAGAAAAATATCATAAAGGAATATAAAGTGTGAACCCCACCAAAAAGAGATAAAAATAGATCCTGAAAGTGATGCACATTTAAATTCCACTATTTTCAATTTACTTTTTGCAAATAAAAATTGTGTGCGGCTTGTCAAAAATTCCACAATTCATGATGATCAAACTATTTAATCTTGTTTCATTCATGCTTTAAATTTCATATTTATAGTTAGTGAATAAGGTCTGACCAAACCATTTAATCTTGGCAGATCAATAGTTAGGTAGAGAATAAAAATGAGCTCATCAGTTTAATCTGAGCCATTGGAAGTTATAAGGTTAGAATTAGATTAGTTTTCTTATCAAAAGAAAATGAAAGGGTCACCAAGCTCATATGCACCCAATGAAAAATGTTAGAGTAAATAAAGGGTAGGCAGAAGTACTTTCACAAGTCCTGGAAAGCATCTATTGGTCATTTCATATCACTAATATCCCCCAAATCCCCTTCCCTTTGCTTAAAACCCCATTGCCACTCTTAGAAGGAATTTTCCCTTGTAAAATACCCCTTTCCCTTTATTTCACCCATTTTCCCTTCCTAAAATACCTTTCCCTAGTTGAAAAACACATTTTCTTTGAAAATTAACTTCCCTTACTAATTCCCCTTTTTTCCATTTAAAAACATGCAAAATCCACTTATCCTAAGTTTTAAATGTTTGGAAAATATCGGGCCCCATTGTAAATCCCTTCCCAATATCTTTTTAACTCATATCCCTAGTGTATTTTTACATCCTGCATCCATATTCATTTATCCATTATTATATTAATTCCCGCATATATATTACAGATCCCTTATTATACTATAGCCTATAGTTTATTTCATTAAACCCGTTTATAAATATTCCCGATCCCATATCATATTAACCACTTTATATTTAACTTAAAAAACCTATAGTTTATAATATCTGGGTCCCACTTACTTTAAAACTCTGCATATATACCATGTTAACCCTTTTCTTTAATATAATCCTCGACCCATCGCATATATCAAATAAATCAATCGCATAAAAGATTCCTAACCCCACCTGTCAATTCCCCCCAACTCATCTATTAGCCAGATCCATCCGATCAGATCCAATGGCCATTAGGGCCCTTTCGCACTCTCCACTTCCCGATATTTAAAACCATTAGAGGGATGCAAAATGGGTGGTTTTGCACCCCCTCTCCCCTTCCACGCGTCAGTCCCAAGTTGTATCACATTCCTCAAACTAAAACCACTTAACCATTTTTTGCAATGGGATAACCGCCATCCTACCATTTTGTTGTACGACGAATACCACCCTTGTTTAAATTTAAACTCTGCACCCTACGATTAACCATCGTTGGTTAAAAACCATTAAAAACTCACCCTTTACTGTTTATTGTACATTTCTGTTGAGAATTGCGGAGAAGAAGCCTTGTCGACCTCTTTTAAAGCCATTCAGACCGGTGCCGACCTATTTTGAAGCCATTCCCGGCTGGGATTGAAACATGTTGTTACCAGAGCCTATGCCGACTTAGATTTAAAGCTTTGTAGACCAATTGAAGCCTCTGATATGGCTAGAAACCTTTCTAAAGACCGATTTCAAACCTTTCCAGGTAATCCTAATCACTAGAAGCCATTACTTCAGCACAAGAAAGTAATAAATTGATTAAAATAAAAAAATCTATGGCTTCCTAGGGCATTGTGACTATTAATCCTCTGCAACCCCCTGTAATAGATGTTGAACATACCCCCCTTCTTGAAAAATACTTCAAAATCAGTGATACAATCATTGATTTCAACCTCTTGGACATCCACTACCGGAGCCATGATAAATACATAGACCAGGCTGATGATATCTACCTTTGGGAATCAAATTTCCCTAAATATATCTTCCCACATACCTTTCAGTTCCCAGAGATTATCAAACTCTGTCAAATGAATTATCTGGCCAATGAAAGAGCCCTAGTAACCCCAAGCAAAGAGATTTTGTTAACAATCACTGCTGAATCAATAAATCAAATATTACAGATCCAACCTAAGCCTGATGAAGCCCCATTGTCCATTTAAATCCTCACTGAATTACATTTAAGGCTGGACTTTCCCAAGATTTATTAACAGAATACATAAGTTAGAAAAAGAATTGGCCTTGAAAGAACCACTTGCCTAAGCAAAACAATAGTTGTGGGCCAATATCATTAAGTTTGTTAATGATATTTGGCCTTTCATCCAAGTCATATTTGAGCAGAAATATTTGATAAAGGAAGCTAGTGAAGCTATTTAGAAAGTCAAAGAAGAACTTGGGAAGAAACTAGAAGAGGCCACTGAAATAATAAAGTTTCTAAATTCCATGAATAAACAAGAATTAGAAGAAATTTTCATAAGTGACAAAACATAAATAATCTTAGAGGTTAAAAAGGTAATTTCCAAGAGAAACTTGATGACATAGTGATCAAAATGGATATTGGTGGCCACCCGCCTATTCCACTTGGGCCCCCACCATTGTCTCTTTCAGTTTTTCAGTTTCGGCATAACTTACTATTTTTAGCATTTTTTCGGGTCCTGAAATTCCGGAGCTGTTTTGAGGCCCTAAACAACGTTTTTTGGGTCCTAAACGACGTTTTTTGGGTACCATTTTACCAGCGAATTTGATCATCAAATTTGTCCCGAAAGTTGTATTCCTCGGATAGAGCTTTCTAATGATGTATCATGTGCATCAAACGGAGATAGTATGCCAAAGTTACGTCCCTGGGAAGTTGAAACACCAATTTACCCAAACGGGGCCCATAGTTTTGGCGCTTCATCTCCTAGGGTTAGGTTTTTGGGATGTTTGGGGTTCTCCATTGTTTCTCAATAATAAATAGGCCCTCGCGCCTCATTGTAAAGCAGTTCAGAGGTCTGTAGCCACCACATCTCTTCTCAGAGATTCGCTACCAGCACCCTAGCTATTTTATTTCCATTATGTCTGTAAGCATCTTTCTGTTATTTGATATTAATGAAATTAAGTGTTATTTCCGCTGCATCTCTGTATTTATGGTTATGTGTTTATTCTGTTGCGTTCCTGCATAAATCCGGATCAGTGGTATCAGAGCGGTCTGCTTTTTCTCGATCCTTCTTTGCATGTCCCCAACGAGGTCGAGGTATAAGGAGCTAGGGCTTGATCTGGTGGAACCTTTGCAAGATCAGCCTCGCAAACCTCGATGGATGCCCATGGGGGATGAAAAGAAAGATGAGGGAGCAGGAGATCCTATCAAAATATTTCTCGAGGAGGCCCTCAAAAAACAAAGGAACGCGATGATGGATAACTTTGCTCAGATCCTTCAACGGCTGCCCACCGGCGGCGCATCTGCATCCAGTAGCCACTCTGGAGTTGCGACTCCTTTTAAGGTACAAGTAAATTTTGACATTCCCATATTTGAGGGTCAAATAGACGCAGATGTCGTAGATAGATGGTTGAATCTATTAGAAGGATATTTCTCTGTTCATGACTTTTCAGACCGGGAGAAGATTATTTTTGCACTCCTCAAAGCTACCCCACATGTTAAGGACTGGTGGGAAACCTACTGTGAGAACAAGGACCAGACAGAACCCTCTCTGTTCTCGGCTGTACCAACTTGGAATTCTTTCCGAGACGCCGTCAAGGAACAGTACTATCCCGTGGGAGCTATGAGGACAAGTACATACAATGGACCACGCTGCGACAACAAAGGGATCAAGATGTGCACGAGCTGACGAATCTGTTCCATACCCTGCGCACAAAGTTGGGTATCAAAGATTCAGAGACACATTTGGTGCTAAAGTATCGCAGCTGTCTGCACAGATACATTCAGGAGGAAATGGAGTTCCTCGACATCTCCTCGCTTGGTACGGCATACCGGTATGCTGCCAAGATTGAGCAGAAATTCAAACAGAAGAAGCGAGACTTTGGATCTGCGAATCAAAAGGAAGGGAAAGGTGCTTCCAAACCGTAGAACAAAGGACAGAGCCAAGGCATGGAGGCTAAAGACAACCCGTCAAAGCCACAAGAAAATAACCACACCGTAAAGCCAAAGAAGGACACGGGAAAGTGGTGTGAGTTCCATAAGAGCTCCACTCACAACACAAGTGAGTGTCGGGCCAAGCAGTCGCTAGTGGCCGCGATGAGGGCTTCTGAGTCAGATGCATGCTCTAACTCCGAATCAGAACCTGAAAAGGGGAATGAAAAAGGGAAACAGATTATTGATGCGGAGCCCAACGCCACTGTTGCCACTACAAAGGTCCAGAAGGAGGAACCGGAAGATCCAGAGGAGGAGGAACGTCTCTTCCACTCGCAGATGTGGGTAAAGGGCTCCCCTGTACAGTTCATTGTCGACAATGGGAGCCAAAAGAACCTCATTTCAGCAGACGCCGTGAAGCGGTTGGGCTTGCCGACCACAGCTCACCCACATCCATACACCATCGGGTGGCTTCACCAAGGACGAGATCTCCGTGTCAGCCAGCAGTGCCGCCTTCCCTATAGCATCAAGCCCTTCACGGATGAGGTATTATGTGACGTTGCTCCTATTGATGTTTCTGATGTATTATTAAGACAACCATACTTGTGGAAGCGTCATGCTGTGTATGAGTCTCGACCTCGTGCTGTTATTATTACTTTGGGAAATAAGTTGTACAGGATACCAGAGGTACCACCTCCTACTACTATCTCTTTGGTTACTGCAAAACAATGCAGTAAGCTCATTTCCCAAACTAGGAAATTCATTTTCCTGATGATCCGCCCCCAGGGCAAGAAGAAGACTGTGGCCACGACCTCCAGACAGGGCCCCTCTGCACGACAACAACAAATGGATAAGGTCGTGGAGGAGTACGGGGACATCTTCACCTCACCCACAGGGGTTCCTCTGCACTGCCCGGTCAAGCACCCGATTGATCTGACCCCAGGTGCGCCACTACCCAATGGACCGATCTATCGACGCTCTGTTCTGGAAAATGATGAAATCAAGAGGCAGATTCAGGAGCTGTTGCAGAAAGGTCACATCAGACCAAGTTCATCGCCCTGTGGGAGCCCGATCGTGTGGTACAGAAGAAGGATGGGACGTGGAGACTTTGTATTGACTATCGGGCGCTGAACAAGATCACTGTCCGGAATAGGTACCCAATCCCACGGATTGATGACCTTCTGGACCAACTCCAAGGTGCAAAATATTTCAGTAAGATCGACCTGAAGTCTGGGTATCACCAGGCACCAATTGAACCCTCTGATGTGTGGAAGACTGCCTTCAAAGCTAAGGAAGGCCTTTTTGAATGGCTGGTCATGCCTTTCGGGTTGACGAATGCTCCCGCAACCTTCATGAGGATGATGGACGACATCTTGCGGCCATTCACCAACTCATTTGTAGTGGTGTACTTGGATGACATTCTGATCTTCATCAAGACTTGGGAAGAGCACCTTCATCACATCCGACAAGTCCTCCAAACACTGCGGCAACACAAGTTGTGTGCCAATTTGGAGAAGTGCACGTTTGGCATGACCCAGGTTCAATATCTGGGGTACATTATTGATGAAACGGGGGTGCATGTGGATCCAGCCAAGATCCAAGTCATTCGGGATTGGCCAGCCCTGACCACTATAACAGAGCTTCGCAGCTTTCTGGGTCTTGCTAATTTCTACCATAGATTCGTGTTGGGATTCTCTCATATCACTTGGCCCTTGAGTCAAGTCACCAAAGGAGGAGCGATAGAAAAATTCTTTTGGTCGGAACCTCAACAGAAGGCGTTCAAAGAATTGAAAAATCGCCTCTGTTCTGCCCCAGTGCTCACCTTACCAGACTTGCAGCAGCCATTTGAGATCGAGACAGATGCCTCTGACTATGCTATTGGGGCAGTTCTTACTCAACAAGGACATCCAGTGGCATATCACAGTGAGACATTGTCTGAGACAGTTCGCACGTATCCCACCTATGACAAAGAAATGTATTCCATGGTGCAAGCCTATCAACAATGGAACCATTACATTTTGGGGAAGGAAAAAATCATCCACACCGACCACCGGCCCCTGCAGTTCATACAGACACAAGGGAAGTTGCAGAATGATCGCCATCAGAAGTGGTCCACATATCTGCAACAGTTTCATTTGAACATCAAGTACAAGAAGGGTAGCACCAATAATGTTGCAGACTGCCTCAGCCGACCACCGATCGTGGCGCTCACCACCGTGCTCAACTCGTGTGGGCACGAGACTTCTGATTGGCCGCTTCTCTATGAGAGTGACCCAGAATTCGGCCACACTTACAAGGCACTCTTGGGGGGCACGCAAGTTCCAAATTTTCACCTCCAAGATGCACTTTTATGTCACCTGGGACACCTTTGTGTTCCCTCAAGCGAGCGTGCCAAGATGATATGGGAAGCACACTACAGTCGAGTCGCTGGGCATTTTGGGGTCGAGAAAACAGTAGCAATACTACAGAAGTATTTCTATTGGCCGAACCTTCGAAAGGATGTCGAGAAGCACATCAGATCCTGCACTGCTTGTGCCATTGCCAAACCGACCATCAAGAAGAAAGGCCTATATACTCCACTACCTACCCCTAGTCGACCTTGGGAATCCATCTCCATGGATTACATGTCGGGCCTGCCCTCTACTAAGAATGGCAATGACGGTGTTTTCGTGGTCGTTGACAGATTCTCGAAGATGGCCATTATGGCGGCCTGTAAGAAGAATATCACAGCAGAAGCTACTGCTAAACTCTTCTTTGAACGAGTATGGGTGCAATTTGGGATCCCACAGTCTATCATATCAGATCGAGATAGCAGGTTCCTCAGCACATTTTGGTCCAGCCTCTGGTCAATGATGGACACAAAGCTCACCAAGTCCACAGCTTTCCATCCCCAAACAGATGGCCAAACAGAGGTCGTCAACATAATGATTGTACACATTCTGCGCATGTACAATTCAAAGCATCCACGCACATGGGACGAGAGCCTCCCTTATGTACAACATAGTTATAATCGGGCTCTCCACAGTTCAATTGGCCATAGCCCCTTTCAGGTGGGCTTTGGATTCCAGCCACTATGTCCCATTGACATAGCCATGCCATTTGCAGCTGCTCAGGCCGATTCAGCTCATGTCCAGTCTGAAGTTGACAAAGCAAGTAGCTTCATCGAGCGCATTCAACACATCCGCCAACATGTTCATGATATATTGGACAGAGCCAATGCGAAGTACAAGCAGCGCCATGATCAACACCGGGTGCCACACCACTTCCAGGTGGGCGACAAAGTATGGCTACATTTGCAGAAGGAGCGCCTCACTGGACCTCACCGCAAGCTTCACCCGCTCCGATACGGGCCGTACACCATCACCAAGGCTGTAGGGAACAATGATTTTGAGCTTAGTATTCCACCATTCCTTGGTCTGCACCCAGTCTTCAATGTGGATCGCCTTTGTCCTTACTTCCCACCTCTACTGGACACTTCGGACATTGCAGAACAACTCACACCAACAGCGTTAAACCCAGATTGCATGGAACAGGCCACCACAGATTGTATCATGGACATGAAAATTAAGAACACTCGCCAACAGAGGATCCAACTGTATCGGGTTGTCAAAGCTGGCCAACTCCTGCACCAAGGAAAGTGGTTCACCAGGGACCAAGTTCAGCAGAAATTTCCTCATCTCATGGAGGAACTTAACGCAATGGGGACCATTGCTTCCTAAGGGAGGAGGAATGATCCAGGTGGATATTGGTGGCCACCCACCTATTCCACTTGGCCCCCCACCATTGTCTCTTTCAGTTTTTCAGTTTCGGCATAACTTACTATTTTTAGCAGTTTTTCGGGTCCTGAACTTCCGGAGCCGTTTTGAGGCCCTAAACGACGTTTGTTGGGTATGAAAGCGCCAGCGAATTTTCTGATAAAATTCGTCCCGACAACTGTAGTCCTCGGATAGAGCTTTCTAATGATGTATCATATGCGTCAAACGGAGATAGTATGCCAAAGTTACGTCCCTGGGAAGTTGAAACACCAATTTACCCAAACTGGGCCCATAGTTTTGGCGCTTCATCTCCTAGGGTTAGGTTTTTGGGATGTTTAGGGTTCTCCATTGTTTCTCAATAATAAATAGGCCCTCGCGCCTCATTGTAAAGCAGTTCAGAGGTCTGTGGCCACCACATCTCTTCTCAGAGATTCGCTACCAGCACCCTAGCTATTTTATTTCCATTATGTCTGTAAGCATCTTTCTGTTATTTGATATTAATGAAATGAAGTGTTATTTCCGCTGCATCTCTGTATTTATGGTTATGTGTTTATTCTCATAAGGTTTAAAATAAACTGATCACATATGGAAGATAAGTGTCGTACTATGGAGTTAGCAAAGAAATGTGTTCATGATCAATTTGATGTTTTGAGGCAAAAAGGTCCGCCTTAATCCTTTGGTGATCAATGAAATATTAATGAAGCATGAATATTATGACAAGAAAATCGTGAGAAGTGGCTAAAGAACAATCCAACAATTCCTCCATGAAAAGAATTCTATAGGCGACCAAGACTATCGACTTTTGAAAATCTCTTTTACCTCTAGCATGAGGTAAATCATCTCTTTATAAACAAGCCTACTTTTGAAAAATACACAGAGGCTGATGAAATTTACAGGAGAATGGTAAAAATAAAATTACCAGATGAAGAGGCTTGGGAAAAACTGTATGATTCACTGTGACAGTGAAAAGTAAAACTAGTAAAAGAGCAGTCAAGGTTAAAGTGAATACAGATGAAAGACATATTTAAAGAGATTTAGATGATTAGCAGCGTAAAGGACACTCAACAGAAAAAAGGTAGCCAGCGTGAAAGCAACAATCAGAGAGATAAAGCAACAAAAGATCAAAGAAAGCAAACAACAAACCAAATAAGCACGGAAAACTTGCATTAGTTACATAGGTGTCTCTATCTTCTTGCATGAAGATATTTTATTTCCCTAGAATAATTCCTAAATTAGTTTTAGGATATTTTGTATTAGTTTTAGTATAAATACTTCATAATTTGAAGTATTGAGTGTGGATTCCTGAAAATTTCTATAGTTGTAATTGATCTAAATACATGAGGGTTTATTGTACCATTTTCAAGTTAGTAGATAGGACAAGTAATAAAGGTATTGCATTACAAGATTCATGTGTTGAGCCACTTCAATGAAGTATCTTTCAATTGTTCAATTGTTATTTTCTTAAGTATTCCATAAACTTGCATGTTTTCCAAATTTAAATGTTATAGCAGGAATATTATTGCAGAAATTGTTTAAGTACACTCTGTTCTGAATTGTTATTCATTTTAATGTTTTCTTCTGATATCTAGATCTAAGAATCCTTAATTTCTCTCCCATCCTGTCATCTTCCTTCATTATCCAGTTTAAGGAATCCTTAAATGCTCCTTGATCCCGATTGAAAACCACTTCACCATCTACCCTAAAAGATACGATTTTACTTAGCTACCTTGCCCTGTGAACACTTCCTTTAGAAATTGATTCTGTCATGTTTTCTTGATACATTGACTCCATAGCCCAATGGAAAATAGACAAACATCTATCCATCTAAATCAGTAATTCCACCAAAAAAATTAAATCAAACCAAATCAATCTTACATAACTATCCTAAAATCAATTAAAATAAAAAATTTAAATCATTAAGAGAGAGCCCTCTTTGAGCATTAGGAAGGCTAGATCCTAAGCTTAAAATTAGGTTGATAGTTACCTCTAAAATTTCTTTAAACACACAGACAACCCTTGAAAATTATTGGAGTGATAAAAGGAGGGTCGTCATTAGGAAAAATGAATTAAATACATGATGTTACTCACTCCTATTATGATAAATTTTGGAAATTATACCTTAAAATATTCTTTAGCGTGTTCGTAGAGAAAACTCGGCTTTAAGCCTGGAGTATGCTACGAACTTGCTTGACTTTTCCAGAATTTTAAATTTCCACTCTTTACCTCCAAAAACTTGTTCAGAGCTATGTTAACTAATGAGATGTAGCATCGTAAGACAAAATTGGCCCAAAAAATGTCCTATCCTCTTTCAAGAAGAAGCAGATTCATCCTCAACTATCATTTTGAAGCCTTTTTTCTTTAATTCTATCTACACCATTTCCATTTTAATTTCTAACTCTTTGACTTGGTTTTGCACCTTTCTACTCTCTGCCTACAACCACCTGTTTCTACTCATGGTATGCTTCATCATCCTATGTAGTGGTAGTGTTGTTTTCAACATCTTCCTTGACCTTTCTGCCACTTCATCATAAAATCAATTTGCTTGCTGACTTCCTTCTTGAAATATGTGATCTCCTTCCTTTATTGCTTAAAATCCTCCAACTTCATTTTGGCTTCTAAAAAATCATCTCTGGCTTCCTTAATTTGTTCTCTAAGAAGCTCCACTTCAGAATTCTCTTGGACCTTCTCTTTGCCTTTCTTTGTCTTGATGGTTTATGCTTCAGTTGGGGATAAATCAATGATCTCTTCCCTTATGGGATGCTTCTTCTTTTCTATCTCTTTATGTAGCTTATCGGACTTACCTCCCTTTGAGAGTTGTGACCTAGTGAAAGGTTTACTAGGCTTAAAGATAAAACCTGAATCCTCACTAGATAAATCAAGTTTTTTTGTGGTAAGACCCTTCTTCTTCATTTTTGTTCCTTTAACCTATACAGGCTTTACAACAGGGGTTTCTTCAATATCAATGGCCTGCAAGATGTCTTCAAGTTTCCCTTTCCCCTCTGTTTAGCTTCTGGTGATTCTCCTATGAGCCCTTGTATCAATCTTAAGCTTGTTGCTGGTAGGGGTTTGCTGAGGTGATATTTTCTCCTGCAACTATTCAATATCTACCTCAATTTTCTCTACTATAGGCTGCACCTCTACCTTGGGTTCAACCTCTGCTTCAGTTATTGGCTCTTTATCCTTCTTGGAAGTGCTTGTATTTAACTTAGGTGTCTTTCTTGGAGTAAGAAAATCTACATCATAACCACTCAAAAATGGGAAAGTAGCCCAATCCCTATTTAATTTCTTCAACTCTTCCATAACTATCAACTTGATTAAGCCATGATGAAATTTGGATGTATAACTTCTCAGGTTTGGCTTGTACTTTGTCAGACATCTTGCCTAAACTTTTGAACAGAAAGAATGGAAGATCAAGAATTTTTTTACCTGTGGAATGGAGTAAGAGTCTGAAATGATATTGGTAGATCATGTGAAATATACCTTCACAGGTAAATATCACCATAAGTAGCTTTGCGTAATTTTCCTTGAGGCAACTCATGGGTATGCCTGAGGTCATATCAGCTCCTATATGCTCCCGCTTCAGAAATTCATCACAATTTTGAAGCTTGAATTTAGTTACCTTGAACCATTATTTTCCAGACCTCATAATTTTTGTTGCTTATGCGTTTGTCTTAGGAGAAACAATGGAACTTAAGATGCCCACCTTTGAAGCTGTGCCAACAAAGTTGACATCAAAATCCTTGGACACCTATGCATAGTTCCCTTGTAGTTTTTGGCAAAACCTCATACATCCAACATTTGTGAAAGCCTGTGCAAATTTTGGGTCTTCCATAACCAACTTCAGGTCCATGGGCTCGTATTTGACTAAAGAGTCTCATTTGTTGGGATTCTTACGTAAATCCATGCCCTCTAATACAATGTTGTCCTGATTTAATTCTTGTCACTTGAAAAATCTATCTAAGACAACAATATGCTTGTTTAACAGAGGTGGGAGCTAACCTAAGACAATAACTAGACCGGAAACTAAAGTGAAGACTGTTGGCACATGATCAAGAAGCTTACAAGGATGAAAGGTAAGTGTTGTTGTTCGAATGAGGTGAGGCTAAATTAGGAAAAAAAGGTGGGAGGGAAAAGAGAATGATGGAGGTGTGATGATTACCAAGCATGCAGTACATCAAATGATGAATCATAACAATTATGTACCATGATGAAAAAATGACCTCTGACCTCTGAAATGATGACAACATACCGATCCCCTCACTGTTAGGAGAAAAACCCGAGTTCGTAATGATTTCAATTAGTGGGATGACTGATTCACTACGGAACTGTCAAGTGAGTATGACAGCAAAAAGGATATTTTACACTAAAAATGCTGCGAACTTGGGGAAATAGGTGCCAAGTGTCAAAAAATGACTTTATTAACCCATGCATTCAAATTTTTTGAATTTTACTTTGACAATACCTTAATCACATGACCAATGACTACTTATACTTTTTAAAACTATATAAAAAATATGAAATTTAATCAATTTCATAACTTTATTTGACCCTAACAGCCTAACCTAACTCAAAAATAAACTCCTAAACCAACCTAATTGTTATTAAGGATAATAGTGGCTCCATTGGGGATGGTGTGACCCTGTGGTGCAGTAAAGAACCAGCACCTCTAGTGCCTTACTTGAAAAAACTGAAAACTTTGAATTCGATGAAATCCTCTTCAAGTTGTTATGGCCTTCTCCACGGGCTCAAACTTGATGATAAAATCACCTTTATTTGAAAATAACATAAAAAAGAATGGAATATGTACAATGATGTGTATTTCATCAAGATGAATTAAGAAGAGTGGTGCTTTAGAAACCTGCCATTGACAGGTCCTCCTCCACAAAACTGCCCATTCATTTCTTGGAGTAAGAATGTGTTGTTCCCATGATATGCTGCTATCATAAAAGGTCCCTTCCATATATTCTCAAACTTTCCATTATTCCCTTTCTCTTCAATTCTGGCTTCCCATTTCAGAACCACATCTTGAACTTTGAAGTTTTCCTCTTTTATCTTCCCGTGAAAGGTCTTTTTGACTCTATTTTATGACTACTGATGATTAGTGTACACTTCCTCTCTTTTTTCCTGCAGAGCAATGAGCTGATTTATCCCCCTTTGGATGGCATTAGGTTCTTCTTCCAACCCCTGCAGCAACTTCATTACCATAATTCCAAAAGAATTTGGGAAAATTGTTTCGGTTCCATATACCAGATCGTAAGGAGATGTACCTATAGACCTCTTAGTACAAATTTTGTCATCCCACAAAGCAAATTTCAACTTCAAATACCATGACCTTTTGTTTTCTTTCAAAACCTTCTTAATCATACTGACTATTTTATTTGATGATTTAGCTAAGCCATTACCTTGAGGGTAAAATGTTGTGGAATGACCAAGAGTGATATGATATTAATGAAAAAAGCTAATCAATTTTTTAGACTTGAAAGCTTGAGAATTTTCAGTAATAATCTTCATGAGACCGCCAAACCTTGACAAAATATTGTTTTCTAGAAATTGGATGATGACCCAATTTGTAGCTTGCCTTTTAGGGACCGCTTCAATCCACTTGGTGAAGTAATCAGTGTTTGTCAAAATCCAGTGATGTTAGCCTGAGGATGCAGGGTGTATCTCGCCAATCGGAAATCTAATCCCCATTGCTAGAAAGGAGCTTCAACATATATTGGTTTTAGAGGTAAAGGTATCAACATCTTTTTCCTATAAAAAAATTGGCATTCATGACAGGAAAAAATCTTTTTGTAGATGTATTTGAACATAGAAGGCCAATAATATCCCACTCTTAGTATCTTATTTGTTGTAGCCTTCCAATAATGGTGTCCTGCATAATCCCCCTTATGAAACTCATAAATTACCTACTCAACCTCTTCTTCTAACAAGCAGTTTAAGAGAATCCCACTGGTATCCCTCCAATAAAAATTATTGTCCAAAATACAATACCTTAAAGACTTCAGCTTTACAAATCTGGATTTGGATTTGGTTAATTGAGGAGGAGCTTCATGATGCTGAAAAATAAAAATTACATCCCTATACCACTCATCTATAGTGAATTTTTCCTCTATAGGGATTGATTCCTCTTATCCAACCACTTCTGAAAATTCAGCAATGAAATTCATATCTAGGCAATCAAAATTTGATTTTGCCATCAGTTTTTCCAACCCTTGACCCTTTACCAACTTGGTAGGCTTATTCTCCATATCATATTCCAACAAAGTGGCAATCCACTTACCTCTTTTTCCATCAGGATCAGCTTGAGTCAGTATGTCTTTCACCACAGCATTAGGCACAAAAGCCACAATGTGAGAATGAAGAATATAAATTTTGAAAACTTTAAGCACCTTCACTAAAGCATATGAATGTTTCTCCATGATATTGTACTTTAGTTAAGAGTTTTCAAGTGTTCTATTAAAGAAATAAATAGGCTACTCATTACCTTGCTGCCATTTTTGCAATAACACTTGAGCAATTGTATGTTCAAAGGCGAAAGTAAAAACCAGAAAAACCTTAGAAAAATTAGGACTTATGAGCACCGGAGCTTGGGTAAGGGCCTTCTTGATCTCTTAAAAATATTTTTTTTCCTCTGTTTTCCATTTAATATTAGAATCCTTTCTAAGCATCTTAGTAATATGCTTGACAATTTTTGCAAAATTAGGAATAAATCTCCTAACAAAATTGACCTTACCTAGAAATGATTGAATATCTTTTATGTTTCTTGGAAAGTCTATATCTTTTATGGCAGCTACCCTAATTGGGTCAATCCTTATTCCTTCCTTTGATATACCATGTCCCAATAACTTTCCAGTAGTCAAATAAAAAACACTTTTATTAGGATTGAGAGAAATACCAAATTTTCTGCATTTTTGCATAATTTTCTCCAAATGCTCGAGATGCTCTTCCTCCCTCTTTGAAAACACAGTGATATCATCCAAGTAAACCACCAATGACTTGTACTTTTCTTTAGAAAATGCAATGTACATCGCCCTTTGGAAAGTTTCCCCTGCATTCATGAGACCAAAAGGAATTTTGGCATACATAAATGTCCCCCATGGCATAGTGAAGGAAATTGGTCATCCAGATGTACTAATATCTGATTATAACCTGAGAAACCATCAATCATAGACATCCTTTGGGATCCAACAATGTTTTGCAAAATTTGATCCATCTTTGGAAGAGGGTAATTGTCTTTGAGAGGTGAGTTATTCAAATTTCTGAAATCAATGCATATCCTAATCTCGCCATTCTTCTTCCTCACGGGTACGAGATTAGCAAGCCACTTATAAAATCTCAATGGAACAATGAATTTTGCATCAAAAAACTTCTTAATTTATTTTTCAATCAGTGGCATGAACAAAATATTGATTCTCCTTAATTTCTATTTAAAATGATTTTCATTTTCTTTGATTGGTATGGTATGTTGAATAATGTTGGGATCGTACCACTTTAATTATGCATAACTCCATGAAAAAAAATGAATGTAAATTTTCATCATATCCACATACCTTTGTCTCACCTCTGAAGAAAGAAATTTGGACAACTTGATCATCTTGGGAATTTCTATGGTGCCAAGGTTACAACTTTCAACCTCTTCATCATCAGCCTTCATCTTTGGATACTGAAACACATCATTCTGATCAAACAAATTCTCAAGGGGGATTAAGCCTTTGGGAATGCAATTATTCTTCAACTGGAGGACCTCTCAATTGTCTTTAGTTTCAGTAAACATGTTCTGCTGATCTACTTGAATGTTTTCAAATTCCTCTTTCAACTCAAGGAAATTTCTGACCTGCTGATCACTATCAAACACTTTCCAATTGATAATATTATCAGGGATAGTTGGTATTTTTCTGAAATCAACTTCATAACTCTTGTTGGAATGAGTAGGGATGATAAAAAAGCTGGCCGAAACAACTAAAGAATCGGCTATATAATTCTGGTTTCTAGATTTTATGGTGAAACTATGTTCTTTGAAATTTTCAAGCAAATCAATGATCAAATTTCTATAATCTCTCATTCAGACATACTTAGTTTGATAATACCCTTATACTTTCTTGATCACTAATTTAGAATCACCACAAATTGATATTTTATTTGTGCCTAAAACTTTTAAAGCTTGTAGACCCAAAAACAATGCATATTCAGCCATGTTCTCTGTCCAATCAAAGTTCAATTTGTAATAGTAAAACTTACTCTCATCACTAGGGTTGGTAATCCAAATACATACACCAGCGCCTTCTCTTCCAGCAGCACCATCAAAGTACAAATACCACCAACCTTCTTCATTTTCCTCCTTAATTTTATGATTTTCTGCTTGCTGGTTTTTTTCAATTTTCTGATTTTCTGCCTCATTAGTGACCTCATTGAACAAAATGGAAGATCCCAATTCAGTATCTATTGCATAAATTGGAAATTTTTGTGGTTTATCTTTGGTAATAACCATATATGCCATCCTAGATTCGTTGTACAACCTCCTTTGACCAAATATTGGAATAGTGGCATAAGTCATGTCCATCTGCATAATTCCTTTAATTTTAGCAACCCAAGATCTAGATAGAAGCATGCCAAGTTTTGGAGGAATATTAGCTACCACTATATCCATTAACAAGGTCTTAACAGGCACTTGAGCTAAACCAAAAACCACATCCTTAGTGAGACCAATGCACTAAACTCTCTTGGAATCAAAGGAAAACGAAGTCTTTGTAAGGTCTAGTTATGTCTACACCCATTATTTCCATGATAACTTTAGGCATTAAGTTGTGGGAGGTCCCTAAATCTGACATGGCATTATGCAAGGTCATGTCATGGATGTTCAGACTCACATGTAAAGGTGGAACTTCTTCCTTTTTCTCATCTTCCACTCTTGGTTCTAGGAAAATGGTAGGATGGTCTTCTTGCAAATTTATAATGTTTGAAGGTCTAGGCTGAGTGTTAAGAATCTTGAGAATTTGGATCCTATACTCAGTGAACTTAATGATCTCACCAAAAGGGACAACAATTTGATCTTAGAAATCTCATTTTCTAGATTGAAAGCAGGTGGTGTTTTTTCAATCTCTTTACCATGGGGTGGTGTATCTTTCTTCTGTTCAACTGGCTTTGGAATATCTTTCTTTGGATAGTATTTATTGGCTATAATAGGAACATTTATATTCCTCATGTTATATTTTTTTTACATCTCAAAGATAGCATGTTCATCTTCCCCTTATGTCATGACTAAATTCATCATGTTCCTCTTTGGTCAAGAACTTCCCTGACACATCTTCATCCAAACAATGAATGATGTATTCTTGAAATTTAGGTTGTGTTTCTTCCTCATCCACTAGATTTTTTTGAAAAGGAGGTCTAACCTATTGATCAAGTTGATTTCTATTGTCTCTTGGTCTCTGTCAATTTTAAGGCCTCCTAAACTGAGGGTTTATAATCTGTGTTTCTTGTTGTGCAATAGGTAGAGGATTAGCACCAAGAGCAAGCCTATCCATAAGCCTTTCCATAGTATTCATCATGGTATCAAATTTCATATCCAAATATGAGGAAGGTTTCTCTTCTTCTTTTAATCTAAATTTTCCCATTTAGACCTCTTGGCTGCAGCCATATTTATTTCAACCTTAACAACATCATTTTTCATATCAACCAAGGAAGCATAGTTTCTTTCTCTTAATAAAATGGAAAATTCATAGTCAAAAGCTTCAACATAATTTAATTAAGCAGCTCCTAGAGGAGGTTTAATGTGAGAAGGTATAAAATTGTAAACCTTATCAAATATTTTAGAGAAATATTGGATTGATTCATCTGTGGATTTTTTAAAACTATTATATTCGGTCAACACTTGAACGAGGTTCAATTTACTCCCCCACTTTGTCAAAAATTTGTCTTCTAATTGGTCCCAATTTTGTAAACTCCCTAGACCTAAAGCTTTAAAACATTTTCTTACCTCACCTGTGAAACTCTGAGCAAACAACCTCTTTTTCACATCATCATCATCCACTTCTTCTCGGTCAATGAAATCAATCATTAAACTGGTTAACATGTTGCTCAACAGTAATATCTTCTTCACTCCCAAAAGTTTTAATTCTAGTGGAATACCCATCTGGAAGGTCATGAAGTATGGCAGGTAGGACAAGAGGTGCATACCTAGCTAGACCTGCAGGAGGAGGAACTCCAACCATAATGATAGGGACTGTGCTACTTGAAAAAGTAGTGGATGGAATTATATTTTTACTAGGGGGAAAAAATGAATGAGGATGAGATGCTAGGATATTTTGAGGTGGGAATTTGGATTTTAGAGACAAAAGGGCCCCACTCAGGAAAAGGGACACCAAACCTTCTCCTTAACAAGAAATAAAATGGATCTAATTCTTTTAATTTTTCAAATGACTCTTGTTCTAGTGACAATTCAGATGTGACAATTTCCCAAAACCCTTCTTTTTCTTCTTTTGACACAAGAGATGATGTATCAATTCCTAGTCTTTGTAGATCTAATATAATTTATATCAATTCATTCTCAGATTTAGACCTCAAAATAACTTCTTTTATCTTTTCATCAAACTGTTTATCTTCAAAACTTCGAACAACACCAGAGGGAAAAATGAAACTCTTGAATGATATGGATTACCTGATTTTGATGAGCTTCCAATACCTATGAGAATTATTTATGGATTATCAACTATCGCAGGTGGCTTAGGATCTGGACTGCTCCTTGTATGAATATTCTTAGAAGCCACCTTTAAGCTAAGAATCTCAGTAGAGTCACCAAGGTAGAATGTAGAATAGAATGTTTCTGAGCTCCTGCTACCTTCAAGAGTTCAGTATTTTTTCTTGAGCACAAATTTTCGAGAAAATATAGCTTCATGCACCCAATAGATGCACCAAAATATTATCACCAAATTAAAACTGATTGGGCTACTCAATAGTAAATTCAATGTAACTGTTTCAAACCACTTAGGGTTAGAAGTTAGCCCTTCCAACCAGAGAGGGCTCTCTCAAGAAAATGTATGATATTAAATAATGAAGCTCAAAAAATAAGATGGCTAACTCTCAGATGTCTTTTGAATGGTTTTTTGTAGGTGAAGGATGTGAGATGGCTACTGTTGGGAATGGAGTCAGTATGAAACTCAATTACATAAAAATATCTTTCATGGAAGTTGAGGCATGTGAACCCTTATAAAAAATAACCTGATAACAAACTAGACGCATAAAGGAAGTTGGAGAATAATTATCTATGAATTCCAAGTGATTATACATAAAGTAAGTTGAATTGAAATTGAAAAGGTAGATGAGACAAATACATAAGAGTTCATACAGATTCTCAGGTCTGAAAAAGGCTTTCTACAACTGTATATTACTGAATATAAAATATTACAATAGTAGCATGAGTCATAACATCGATCAACCCTCTCTAACTCTGAAATCTCCTATTTATAGAGTTAAACTCCTTTTACATGAAGTCTACCACTTGGGTTAGATCCTCGAAACTGATGAAGACGTATAATCCAAAAAGGAATTGATTACAAGGAGAGAATACAGAGATATTTCCATTTAGAAGAAGTTTGAAACCTAATAGGACTCTAACACCATTAACTTCATTGACAGCTTTTAAATAACCCATACATGATGATGCTTATCGAATCAAACAATTTTTCCTAAGGTGGCAGTGACCATGACCAAGTGATGAACTACCACACTAGAATCTAGGCTCTGCTACTCTGAATTTTAGGATGTGTTGTTGTGTTTGATGATGTGGCAAAAATGATGAGCTAGCAACACAATCACCTCCTTGCTGAGTGGCCTTACCAACAAGTGTCTTCACTGATACACCTCAACATCTTTTTATGACTCATGTGCTCCCAAGAAACATTAATTTCTACAAAAACATCAAAATTCCCCCTCGCTGCAAAAACAAAGAATTTTAAGGCAAGTTCGTAGTGAAGAGTTTGTAGCATTTTCCATTTGGAAATTTCTACACCCTTTCTGAATTTTCTGCTCATTGGAGGGTCTTCATTAGGAAAAATTACTTAAATACATGTTGTAACCCACTCCTATTATGATAAATTTTGGAAATTATACCTTAAAATATTTTTCAGCGAGTTTGTAGCGAAACTAGGCTTTAAGCCTAGAGTACACTACGAACTTGCCTGAGTTTTCCAGAATTTGAAATTTCCACTCTTTACCTCCAAAAAATTGTCCAAAGCTATGTTAACTGATGAGATGGAGCATCCTAAGACAAAATTTTCCCAAAAAATGTCTTACCCTATTTTAAGAAGCAGTAGGGTCATCCAAAACTATCATTTTCAAGTCTTTTTTCTTTAATTCTATCTACACCATTTCCATTTGAATTTATAACTCTTTGACTTCGTTTTGTAGATTTCTCTTCTCTGCCCGCAACCACCTATTTCTCCCCATGGTATGCTTCATCATCCTATGCAGTGGTAGTGTTATTTTCAGCATCTTCCTTGACCTTTCAGCCACTTCATCATAAAAATCAATTTTCTTGTTGACTTCCTTCTTGACATCTGTGAGCTCCTTCCTTTCTTGTTTTAAATCCTCCAACTCCAGTTTGGCTTCTAAAACTTCATCTCTGGCTTCCTTAAGTTGTTCTCTAAGAAGATCCACTTCAAACTTCTCTTTGACCTTCTCTTTTCCTTTCTTTGTCTTGATGATTTCTGCTTCAACTGGGGATAACTTAATTATCTCTTCCCTTATGGGTTGATTCTTCTTTTCTGTCTCTTTATGCAGCCTATCAGACTTACCTCTCTTTGAGAGTTGTGACCTAGTGAAACTTTTCCAAGGCTTAAAGACAAAACCTGAATCCTCAATAGATAAATCAAGCATTTTTATTGTAAGACCCTTCTTCTTCATTTTGTTCCTTTAACTTCTACATGCTTTACAATAGGGGTTTCTTCAATATAAATGGACTGCAAGATGTCTTCAAGTTTACCTTTCCCCTCTGTTTGACTCCAGGTGATTCTCCAATAATCCCTTGTAGCAATCTTGAGCTTGTTGTTGTTAGGGGTTTGCTGAGGCGCTACTATCTCCTGCAACTATTCAATCTCTACCTCCATTAGCTCTACTATAGGTTACACCTCTACCTCAGGTTCAACCTCTGCTTCAGCTATTGGCTCTTTATCATTCTTGGGAGTGCTTGTCTTTGACTTGGGTGTCTTTCTTGGAGTAAGAACATCTACATCATAACCACTCAAAAATAGTGAAGTAGCCCACTCCCTATTTAATTTATTCAACTCTTCCATAACTAACAAATTTCTTAAGCCATGATGAAATATGGATGTATCACTACTCTCAGGCTTGGCTTGTACTTTTTCAAACACCTTGCCTAAAATTTTGAACAGAAAGAATGGAAGATCAAGAAGTTGTTTACCTGTGAAATGGAGTAAGAGTCTGAAATGATATTAGTAGATCGTGTGAAATCTACCTTCACAGGTAAAATATTTTTGGATCACCATAAGCAGATTTGAGTATTTTTCCTTGAGGAAACTCGTGGGTATGCCTGAGGTCATATCAACTCCTATATGCTCCTGCTTCAGAAATTCATCACAATTCTAAAGCTTGAATTTAGTTGTCTTGAACCATTCTTCTCCAAACCTCGTAATTTTTTTTTCTTGTGCAATTGTCTTAGGAGAAACAATGAAACTTAAGATGCCCACCATTGAATTTATGCCAAAAAAATTGGCAACAAAATCCTTGGACACCTGTGCATGGTACCCATGCAATTTTTGGCAAAATCTCATACTGCCAACATTTGTGAAAGCCTGTGAAAAGATTGGGTTTCCATAAACAGCTTCAGGTCCATGGGCTTGTATATGACTACAGAGCCTCCTTTATTGGTCTTTCTAAGTAAATCCATGCCCTCCAATACAACGTTGTCCTGCTTCAATTCTTGACACCTCCAAAAACTATCTAAGACAACAAGTTTCTTGTTTGACAAAGGTGGGAGCTAACCTAAGACTAGACTAGAAACTAAAGTGAAGACTGGTAGCACAAGATCAAGCAGCTTACAAGGATGAAAGTTAAGCAATGTTGTTCGAATGAGGTGAGGCTAAATTAGGAAAGAAAGGTGGAAGGGAAAAAAGAATGATGGAGATGTGATGATTACCAAGCATGCAATACATCAAATGATGACTCATATTTGTTATGTACCATGATGAAAAACTGACCTCTAACCACTGAAATGATGAAATCATTCCGATCCCCTCACCTTTAGCAGAAAAACCCGAGTTTGTAGCGATTTCAGTTAGTGGGATGACAAATTCGCTACAGAACTGTCAGGTGAGTCTGTAGCGAAAACAAGTTTTTTTACATGGAAAACGCTGCAGACTTAGGAAAAAAAGGTGCCAAGTGTCAAAAAATTACTTTATTAACCCATGCATTCAATTTTTTTGAATTTTACTTTGACAAGATCTTAATCACATGACCAATGTCCACTTAGAATTTTTAAAAATATATACAAAATATGAAATTTAATCAATTTCCTAACTTTATTTGACCCTAACAACCTAACCTAACTCAAAAATACACTCCTAGCCCAACCTAATTGTTATTAAGGATAACAATATCAAAAGAGAAAGAACCGAATATTTTTCCCTTTCTAAACATTCATTGAAGACTAGAAATCACCTTTGCTTGGAAAACATTAATATCATCACAAACGAGGCCCACTATTTCAAACGCAAACTCAGGGAGGCTCTGGAGATCATCAAGCATCCGAAAAACCTTAATAGATATGGTGGCATTGAGGCTAGTAGATGTTGGCTTCCCCTCATCATTTGATTTTTCTTGTTTCTCCTTCTACCTTCCTTCCCCCGCACCTCCCTCTTCCCCGCTTTCCTCGCTCCCCCTCTTGTTCTTTCTCTTCCCTTTCATCTCCTTTCTTTCCTCTTCCTTTCTTAGCCCCCTCCTTAATTTCCGGTTTTATTGTGCCGAGAGGCACATTCTACAACCCAGTATGACCCCGATGTGTAAGTATGTCACGTCCTAAAAAATAATAATAATAAAAATTCATTAATGTCGGCCAAAACAATAACTTGAATCTTAAATCATATATAACTTTTTTATATTAGTTATAGGTATGGGGTAGATCTCACGTAAACATGTAAGCATGCAAATGTAAACGTAAATGTATTGTTTACCATTTAACATTTTTGATCCAATGTCATCCTATTTAAAAATAAACCTAATTATTATTATGTATAAACACAATATAAATTTAAAATATAAAGAGGTATGGTGAATAAATAAAAATATAAATAAACTAGAGGTATGGTAAATAAATAAAACCTCTTTTTATATTTACTCCATAAACCTCTTTATATTTACAAAAACTCAAAACAAATATTTTATTTAGGTGAAACATATATGGCAAATACCATGGGACAAATTATTATTAATACCATATTTATAAAAGAGTAGTGGTAACTAAATAATTATAAAAGAGGTATAAAGAGGCATGATATATATATATATATATATATATATATATAGATATATATATATAATAGGGTTAGAAATCAACATCTAATTATATACCAATCCTATGTATCAAATGCCATGGTAAATAAAAGAGGTATGGTAAATAAATAAAAATTGTTTTTATATTTTCTCTATAAACCTCTTTATATTTACCAAAATCCAAAAAAAGAGGTTTTATTTAGGTGAAGCCTATGGATCAAATACCATGGGCCAAATCATTAATAATACCATGAAAAAAAACATTATTAACCCTAATATATATTAACTCTAGATATATATGGGAGGGAAGAACAAAGACATAGAGGTTGAGAGATAGGGGGTGACAAGGGAGAGATGGGGATAAACTGAAGGAGAGGGGGGAGGAGGAAGGAAGATAGAGAGAGAGAAGAGGAGTGAGAGAGGTAAGGAAGGGTATAAACAGAGAGAGGGGAAGAAATAAAGATGGAGGGGGGAGATAGGATGAGAGAGGGAGGGATATAGTGAGATGATTGGAGGCGAGAGAGAGAGAGAGAGAGAGGACTCGAGGGAGAGTAAGGGATAGAGAGATGGAGTTGGAGGGGGCTATAGAGAGGTAAGAATAAAGACATAGAGAGTGAAAAGTGGAGAGAGAGAGAGAGAGGAAGTTATAAAGAATAGATGGAAAAAGAGTGTGTATATTTAGGGTGAGATAAAGAGACAAAGGAGATATGGAGAGAAGGAGAAAGAAGGAGAGAGAAGGATAAAAGGAGGGATATAGTAACATAGTTGGGGAGAGAGAGAGAGAGAGAGATGGGGGACGCAGAGAGGGAGGTAGGAGATAAAGGGAGAGAGAGGGAGGTAGGAGAGAAAGGGGAGAGGAGGAAGGGATGGGAGAGAGGAGGACTTAAGAGAGGGGTGGAGAGAGGGATGGATAAAGAGATTGAGTTGGAAGGGGAGAGAGGCAGAAGAAGAAATACATAGAGAGGAGAAGGGAGAGATAGAGGGAGTGACAAAGGATAAATGGAGAGTGCGATGTTTCGGGGGTGAGAGTAACATAAAAATAAGGAGATATGGAGGGAAGGGGGAGGAGAGATGGATGATATAGTAACAAAGTTGAAGAGAGAGAGAGATTTTGGAGATGGGTGAGGAAAGAGAGATGAAGCTGGGAGGGGGGAGAAAGGAAGTAACATTTCTTACCAGATGCATTGATTTGAGTGTATGGTGATATCTAATACTATTTGATTTCTTAAACCATATGCATTGATTTTAGTGTAGATTTTGAGAGAGAGAGAGATAGAGAGAGAGAATTAGATGGAAGAGAGAGAGAGAGAGGAGAGATAGATGGACGGAGGGAGAGAAAGGAAGAGAGAGGACGAGAGAGAGGACGTGAGAGAGGGAAGGAGGATGGGGAAGAGAGAAAAATTGGAGGGAAAAGAGAGAGAGAGGGAGGTAGGAGAGAGAAGGAGATAGGAAGGAGAGAGAGGATTATAAAGGGAGGAAGATAGGAGGAGAGAGGGAGGAATAGAGAGATGTATTTAGAGGGGGAGAGAGGGAGGGAAGAAGAAAGACACATAGAGTGATAAGTGGAGAGAGAGAGGGAGTGACAAGGGAGAGATGGAGAGAGTGTGTGTATGTTTTGGGGTGAGATAAAGAGACAAAGAAGGAGAGTGTGGAGAGAACGGAGGACAAAAGGAGAAAAGGTGGAATATAGTAACATAAAGAGAGAGAGAGAGAGAGAGAGAGAGAGAGAGAGGTGGGAAATAAAGGGAGAGAGAGGAAGGAAGAGAGAGGATGTGAGAGGGTGGAGAGAGGGAGGGGAAGAGAGACGAAGTTGGAGGGGGGAGAGAGGGAAGAATATTTCTTGTACTAGATGCATTGATTTCAGTGTAGAGGGTGATTTCTATTCCTATTTGATTGTTTGTACTAGATGCAATGATTTTAGTGTAGATGTTGATTTCTAATGATATTTAAATGCTTGCGCTAAATGAATTGATTTCAATGTAGGTGATTTATAATTCTATATGATTGCTCACACTAAATGCATTGATTTCAGTGTAGATGGTGATTTCTAAGCCTATTTGATTGCTTGCACTAGATGCATTAAGTTCACTGTAGATGTTGATTTCTAATTATATTTCATTGTTTGCACTAGATGCATTGATTTCAACGTAGATGATTTCTAATCCTATTTGATTACTTTCACTAAATCCATTGATTTCTCTGTATATGGTGATTTCTAATCCTATTTTATTTCTTGCACTAGATGCATTGATTTCAGTGTAAATTTTGGTTTCTAATCTTATTTTCTTACTTGCACTAGATGCATTGATTTCAGTGTAGATGTTGATTTCTAATCCTATTTGATTACTTGCATTAGATGCATTGATTTTAGTGTAGATGTTGTTTTCTAATCTCATTTGATTGCTTGCATTAGATGCATTGATTTCAATGTAGACGTTGATTTCTACCTTGATATAATTGGATGTATGACGGTACATTAATTTTAAAGCAATTGGATTAACAATGTGCATTGATTTCAGTGTAAGAACAAAAAATTATCGACAATGTACATTGATTTTTGTGTTATATAGTAATTCAACCTATTAATATTGGAGAGAAAGAGAGACAATGTATGATGTTTAGTACAACATCTCTAGCTAAATACTTAAATGGTTTAGGATTTCAAGTGTCATTTTCATATAATCCATATGAAAATATGACAAAACTAAGAAGGATGACAATAAGAATAGTAGAAGAAAATAGTTTGAGTTTGATCACAATGAATACTCTTTGTAATTGGATGCATTCTCATTATTTACATTTTCAATCATTAAACACTATTACATTTTCACTTTGCATTCAAAATTTTTATTTCATCAATTTTCATCATTAAATTTATTAATAATATTTATCATCTCAACAAACTGAGGTAACTAAGAAAATTTAAAATTAAAATGACCAGATAAATATCAGACATATTGAGCATATATAAAATGATTATATTAATATTATATGTATTTACATATTGTTGATAAAATTAATCATATTTTTGATATATTTTCCTTGGATGCACATGACTTCACTGAAACCAGCCTAGATCCATCTTAACTCTGGATCTATCAAGTGCCGAGAGGGATCAAATCTCTTGAGGTGCAAACCTTTCCTCAAGTTTTGCACTCAAAAAATAGGTTTGCACCTCGACAGATTTGATCCCTCTCAACGCTTGATAGATCTGGAGTTAAGATGGATCTAGGCTAGTATCCTCTCTCTCCACCTGTCTACTCTACTCTTTTAAATTTCTTTTTATTTTTATTCATTTTTCTAGTTGATTCATTTTTATTTATTCTAGTTTATTCTTATTCTTATTCTTATTTTTTGTTTTATTTTATTGTATTTTATTTTATATTTATTAGTTTTATTTTTTTTTTAATACTATTTTATTGTTGTTTATTATTTTATGTTTATCATTTATTCCATCTCTTTTTGTATTTTTCATTATTTTAAATTTTACTATGTTGATTTTATTTTAATTTACTTTATTAATTTATTCTTATTTGATTATTATTATTATTATTATTATTATTAATTTCATCATTTATATATATTTCATTTCTTATTAGTCTTTTTATAACTTTCTCATCGTTTTTTATTTATTCTATTATTCTATTTTACTCTTATTATATTTATTTTATTTAAACTCTATTTTTTAAGTTGACCCTCCTTTTTCTTTCTTCATTATTTTTCTTGTGTTTACGAAACCCTTAATTAGTTCTTCTCTCAATCTCATGATTGTCCTGATGATCGGTCCTGATTGTGACCCGAAACGTCGATTAAAAATGATAACTGTGGATTCAATTCTGAATCCTAACTCTTCAACATCACTAATAATTTCTTTAACTCTAGCGAATTTTGATTTGTTTGTTGTTATATCACATAATATTTTCTAATAGTCTTCAATCAATCCACCGTGAGAATCCCTCAATGATGGGATTCCTTTTTGTTGAAGAACAAATAACTTTTTGTGAAATTTATTGATTTGAACACATGCTCCCTTGACACCATCACTGTAGTTCAAACCTCTGTATTTCTAACTTTAGATGACTCTTTTTTTTTGTTTCCTTGGCTTTTCTTCTTTTGAAAACTCTGAAATTTGTTGACATAGACCCTGAAATAGCAAGAGAAATTATTTCACTTGTTATTTTTTGCTCCTTTTCCTTTGGAATAGGTGTTCCCAATGTTGTTTGACTTGACACTTGATGTTCAACTTCCTGTAAAGTGTTTTACTCCCAAATATCTCGATTAGAAAACTGTTTAATTTCTGGTTTTGAAAAATGAATATAAGGAGTAGACTTCTACTCAAGTATAATAGCTGAAATTATTCCCAAAGGATCATAAGGCGAGCTGAAACTCATTTTAAACTTCATTTGGGTTAACAAATTTTATACTTCTTTATCAACTGCTCTGGTGTTTACTTTGAATGAGCCAATCTGAGCTTTTAGTTTAAACTGAGCCTTTTGTTCCCTTGACAAAAAACGAACTTCATCTACATTCAAGCTCTTCCTTATGAAATCCAAAGCAAAAAGACTCATTGGAAGAAGTACTGGTAGCTTATAGGGTGTGTTAGCCTCATAAATTTTTGACAAAGCAAAGTAGGGGGCTAAATTGTTTTTGAGCCTTCAAGGAATGCATCCCCCCGAAGACACATCATCCTTGAAGTCTCCTGTGCCTTTGCCTTTGATAAATTTCCCTCTGCTAACTCCCTTTATAAGGTCTCATTGTTTGCAGAAATTGTGCTCCAAAAGGTCTATATTTATCCCCTGTATCCCTGCAAAGTGTCCCTTTTAACCCCTTTTTCCCCTCTCTTAAAATCCCCTCTAAAACATCCCTACACCCTTTGGTTATCCAAATTTCCCCTTCTTCCCTCTATCGTTTCCCATTTTCAGCCTCGAATTTCACTAAAAAGGGCCGAAAAACCCATACTCTCGCAATCGGGGTTCAGCCTTTCGGCCTAGCCTCAGCCCTTTTCCACTATCCTCCACATGACCTGCATTTGAACCACCCGCCAGCCCAAAGGAGCGTTTATCTCATATGTTTCTTCAAGTTCATTTATAACCGTGATTCAAAATGAAATGCACGGCGATCGCCGCCACGCAACATCCGTCATTTCAATCGTTTCACCGCCAATCATCGCATCTTGACCTTTCATTTCTACTCACAATCAACGGTCTCGTAACGACTTTCTCCTCGGGTCCTCGCCGTGCACTATTCGTAAACAACCCGGCTTTTCACTACACCGCTAATGAGGGTCGGTGGTATTTTCCTTACTGCTCCAAATAATTCCACTCAAGAATCGACGCATGGCAGTGCACCGTCTCCAAAATCTCTGCCCAATGTGGCGTTAACATCTGTTACGTATTGCCGCAGCGATATGCATATCGGCCATCCACAAGCGCCTATCCAACGGCTGGCTCGCCCCGGCGGGTTGCGCGGGGTTTAATCCAAGGTCACCGTACTCCTGGCCCACCATTCGTCGCCCTCCGCTGCATTTTCGACCGTCGATCTCCTTTGAGATTTGACGATCCAAATTTTTTTTCCCTGCTGTTGACTTTTCCGCCATCTCCCGGTCCCGCCACGTCACCCCCACATGTATCCACCATACATCCGCCCATCCCGTTGCATATTTACGTTCAGAAGTCGAGTTTGTTAAGGTTTTTCATTTAAATTTCCTCTGCGTTCCGCCAACCTTCACTAAGGCTTCCCTCCATCATCCGCATCGCATCCACCACCCCATCCATTGTTTTCTTTAACCTCGTTTTCGTATTTTGCAGAGCTTCTAGCGTGAACCGTTTGTCTAATTTGTATTATTGTAATGGCGTACAGCGTATGAGCACAATTGAATCTGAAAGTCGGTACCATGTGGAAATGCCTCGAGCGGTAGCAAATGCATAAATATTACCCAAGGACAAGCCTACAATTCCACGATGAAACCTATCTGGTGCCATTAAAGCCCAGATTTTGCAGATCAAGACATTTATGAAGCGGCAGAGAAATACCAGCTAGTGATAAACCAGTTCAACGAAGAGCTTTGAGCCTTAATACAGGGAATTAAAGGCAAAGCACCCGCATCGCGACGCTATGGATAACACAAGGTACAAACACGCAACAAACCATAATATCGTGGTTTCAAATCGTTAATGTTTCTTCCCTTGTTAATTTAACACAAGACACATTATGGTCTCGCATTCATTGTTTCAAGAGAGATTCTCCAAATTTCTACAAATAGTCCTACGCGTATCGGCATTAGTTACATAAAGATGGCAGCATCGGAATCATTGATTTATTTTTCGCATCACTGTGGTACTACGTAGTACCGTAGGCCAAGGCTATCGTAGACATAATTCCGGAGTTAAATGCAACTTAACGAATACCACTCTTTCACCCAAGGGTGTCCCATATTAATGCATAGAATTTATACATAGTGGGCTTCGGCCTTTCTTCCTCTTCTGGAGTTTTTAATGTTGCATTTAGTTCTTCACCTACCTTCTCTGCTCCTCTGGAGCTATAAATTCATGAAGAAACTCATTGTAATGTTGTTGATCAGTTATCAGAGAATTGAAAGTAGTTTCTTTTGAGACACAGTCTCTATGTAAAGTGTTAGATAGGCTGAGGAATATGATTTCAGACTGAGTATTCAGCCATTGGCAATGTTGTACTTGACTGGTATTTCTATTTAATATGACAAGCACATTTCTTTGGATCCTAATCTAAAGCAGCAGTGATGTTTTCCTATCTCTGTGTTTATATTCATTTCATTTTGTTTCTACTGGCTTGCATTAGAATATTGGCATAGGATTTACCCTTGTTAGGTACCCTACGTTTCTGCTCTCCTTGCCATTGATGTTTTTCTTCTAAATGTGTTATCTAAGAATCGATTTCAGTTAATTTAACGAGTGTAGTGGATGTTGTTGCCTGCTCTCTGATGTATGAATTAAGTGTATTTGTTCTTAGATATTTCTTGTTAAGGATTTAGCAGGAAGATTTGGGAACACTAGGGATTAGAGTTAGCCCTGTCCACTAGGATCCTTGTACGACCAGCTGGTCTTTAATTTTGTACTCTGAATCTGTGTTATCTCCTCCTCTCCTACCTTTCCATATCACACTGTCATCTTTAAGATCCAACGTTTTAGATGACTAGCCCAATTGAAATCCTTCCTATTGATTAGCAACCAAATCCTTTCCCGACTCCATTGCCCAATGGTTTTGAATGCTCCCTAGAATACTTCACCTCTGCCCTTTTCCTCTTTGCTCATCCTGGTCTCACATCGAAATCCTTCTTTCCTAATAACCAGCAACCAGACAAACAAATCAAACAAACAAACCTTGTGCCTATAACTAGCCCAATATCTCAAACCTTGAGCTTCAAAGACATAAGACTTCGCTCATATAGAGAGATCCCTCTCTAGACCCAGGAGGGCTAGATCCTGAGGTCTAAAAGTGGTTTTGATGTTGTCTCATATTTTGGTATTTCCAACCTTGCCAAAACATGGGAAACCCAACATAATGGTGACTCCGCTGGGGAAGTTTATGAGTTTTCCTCACCTTACTATATCATAAGCTCAGAAAGCCTACAATATCTGGTTAGGTTGGTAGTTAAACATTCCTATTCGCAGTTCAACCTCTTTACCATTTGTTGTGTTCTCCCATTCTCTTGGACAGAGTTTGGAAAGGGCCAGGTAGCCTCCAGATCTCACACTCTTTAGAGGTGACATATTTGGTAAATGCCCTCCCAATCAATGTCTGGTTAGAGTTTGCTGTGTTTTCAAGATATCCTCGAAAGGGGACATCTCATAAGCACTGTGGTGGACATTTTACCCCCCAAAAACATCCTAAACCTTTCCACCCGGCGACTCCATATTCCCTAAACGTTTTAAAGACTCCACTGGTGATCAGTAGGTCTACTAGTTATCTTGGTTCACATTAGAATCCACTGGGAGACCAGCCTCTATAACAACATCAATCACGATAAGAGTAAAGGGTAGGGTTAAGTTTCTTGGTCAGAAAACAACATTCTGGCTTCAAGAACCATTCATACAAGAGCTTACCCTAACCCAGACCCACCGTAAATAGTTGACAACCCTGAGAGCATCCTCAAGGGAGCCCCTACACCTAAAGGACCAACTATTTCCAGCCACATCCATAGAGCTAACTTTGCACCAGAAAACTTTACAGCTCTATCCGACCCACTTTTTGACCTAGGCACTCAAAACAGTTTGCCAAGAACTAGGTCATTCAGTGTCCTTGACCAGCCAGACCTTGAGTTTCCTGGTTCACCACCCCAAAGTGGTGGACACCTTTGGAATAGACAGACCCCTCCCTCTACACCTCTTGATATACATTTCATACGAAACTTGGGGCTCAGTCACCCTAGATCTTCTCATCAGTCTTCTGCTAGTCATAATATCCCTGTCACCCATATACCAGCTGCTCAAGTCAACCCTCTACCTCATCAAAACATCATCATGGAAGCCTAGTATGCACCTCTGGTTTTACCTCAGCCTCTGGTACCCTTACCCAATGATTATCAATCAAAGATCCCACACTTCACTGCAAAAGAGTCTACCACAGCACAATATCATGTAGATAGGATGGAAGATTCATTTTACTACATGGAAATAGATGATGATACAGTCAAAATGAGAATCTTTGCTCAAAGCTTAGGAGGTGATGTGAAAAAATGATTTAAGGGCCTACCTCCAGGTAGCATAAATGACCTCCCAGCTCTATATCAGACCTTCATAAACAAATGGGAAGTTAAGGCCAACCCCCGTCAACTCCTAGCATAATATATGAGCCTAAAAAGAAACGTAGGAGAGAGTGTCCATGATTACACAATGAGATTTAACAGCATTTACAATGCTCTCCCTCCACACATGAAACCTCCCCAAGGTATGGCTCTAGCGAAATACCCCGAAGGCATTGATGTTGACATGGCCTACCAGCTTAGGGAAAAAGAATACAACACATTGGAGGACATGCATAAAGGATCAGTGAATATAGAGGCAAATCTGATTGAGAAAAGAGCGAGATTAAGAGCTGAGAGGAGGGTAACATACAGAGATGACAATGTAGCTTCCACATCTGACCCCAATTATGATCGTCTATCTAAAAATTTGGAAGAGCTACAACAAATGGTAAAGAAAATGGTTGTCACAATTAGTAACCAAAACAGAAATCAAAACCATAACCAGAACCAGAACTTTAGAAGAAACAATGTCACTCCCAACAGACAAAGAGAATCAGATCAGCAAGTTATTCCCCCATTCCAAGAGAATTTTCTCGATGAAGATGAGGGAATCATAGAAGAGTCCGAGGGAAACACAATTAATATGTTTAAAATAGAAGATTCAATCCACAACTGTTACTCAGAAGAGGATCAGCCCTCACCCTCGGGTTGGGATGAGGAATGGTTAGAATATGAAGATTACAGGTTAGGATTTGAAAATGTCGTGATGCAAGTCAGAGAACAATATGAACTTAGAAGCAAAAAGAGCCAAGAAACTGCCAAACCAAAAGCTTCTGAGGTCACCATCAAGAAAAGACCTGAGAAAACTTCTAAAGCAACTGCTGAAAGTAACAAATCAGCAGCTGAGAGTTCTGGAAAGAACAAAGAAAAAGACAACCAAAAGATTGATACACAAGGTAAACCAACTGGCAGCACTAGCACTGCAGTTAGTGCTCCTAATAAAACTGTCACAAACAAGGTACATAATGAAAATCAGCACACTGATTCAGCCACTAAGGTATTGGCTAAAAAAACAGAGTCGAACATTCCAAAGAGTTAGTCCACTTTCAATTTGGAGAGTGAGATTGCAAAAATTAAAATCTCTGTCCCACTCTCTGAGCTGGCCACTCAGGATGTATATAAAGGCCAAATTTTGAAAGCATTAAATTTAGGTGAGAATAGTGACACTGTAAATCTGAGTGATGATCAACCCGCCCTTCTGTTTGGTCCAAAGATAGAAGGAAAGTTTCAGGAAGGGGTAGTGCCCCCTTTTTATATCAGTCTTAATATCCATGATAAGATTCTCCACAATGCAATGCATGATTCTGGGGCATCACACAACCTGATGCCTAAAGTAGTGATGGAAAGATTAGGCCTAGAGATAACCCATCCCTATAAAGACCTATATTCATTTGACTCTAGTAGAGTAAAGTGTCTTGGCCTAATCAAAGATTTATGTGTGAGCCTTACTCAGATTCCTGCCAAGTGTATGGTCATGGATGTTGTTGTGGCAGATGTGCTACCCAAGTATGGCATGTTATTATCAAGATCATGGGGAGCCAAGCTACAAGGAACAATGCAAATGGATAGGGCTTATGCCACAATCCCAATATTTGGCCAACTTAGAAGACTGTACAGGGAAGCACAGATGAAATTCCTGGTTAGTAGCCCTGAAAGGCCTGAAAATTATCCTCTAAACTCTGTACATACAAACCTGGATTCCTTTATCTTCTGCAATGATGAATCTGTGGGGGGACCAGAATCTGAAAACGTAGATACAAGCAAAGGTACACATGATGAAACAAAACCAATGGACTTTAACATAATGGCTACCCTAGACTCGGAGGAGAATGATGTAGAAAAATTTAAACAGTGCACTGAAACAAGAACGCAAAATGAACCAGAAACAGAATGCAATCAGCCAACTAGTCACCTCTCTGACTTCCACACCCATAACGAAAAACTAAACAGCCCACATCCTAGTGCAGACCCTATAATGCAGCATAATGGTGAACCCAACTGTAGGGAAAGAAATGATAACAAAAACGAGAGTGAACCCCTATGGGAAATGAGTTTCGATGGGTCCTGCACAAGAAGAACTGCCAGAGCTGGGGTATGGCTACGAAACACAGAGAGCGACTACACGGAGAGCCATGCCTACAATCTGCATTTCAAATGTACCAATAATATTGCAGAGTATGAGGCCTTATCCTGGGTTTAAATCTGTTGAAGAAAATAGGAGCCCGTAGAATAGCCGTGTAGGGAGACTCAGAATTGATTATTAAACAAGTGAATGGTGAATATACAGCGAAACATCCTAGACTGCGAGCCTACAGGAATGACACTATGGATTTACTGAAAACGTTTGTTGAATACGAATTAGTGTTTGTTCCTAGGAGTCAAAATGTCATTGAAAACGGATTAGCTTGCCTAACTAGTTCCTACCCTAAGACTCCCAGTGACCAACAGATAATCATTCAGACCAAATTCAGACCTGCAGTGCTGGACAATGAAAAATATTGGCAGGTTTTTGAAGGAGATAAACAGCTTGAAGATTTCCTGGTAGGCAGAAACGAGTTTGAATTTTCTGATTCAGACTCCAAATCTGACAGGAGCTGCCTAAGTGAAGAGTCCTTAGATGAGGAAGAAACACCCTGTAACATAGAAATAAACTCTTTAAATGAACATATTGGAAATCCAGATGGAAAATGTGAAAACACAGATAATGAAGAAGTATAGGTGCTGCAAACCAAAGATAAGAACATACCTCGAGGTTTGGCCCCTTTAGAAGACCTTTTTGACTTTGATGATGTAGCAAAAAATCCCACTATAGAACATGCAGACTCTGATGTTGAGGAATGCAACATAGGCACTGAAGACAAACCCAAAATGATCAAACTGGCTAAGTCTCTGCCTGCAAACATGAAAAAGAAGTACATTGACCTATTCAATGAATTCATTGATGTGTTTTCTTGGAGTTATGAGGACTTAAGGGCCCATGACACAAATATCATACAACATAAGATACCCTTGAAAGAAAATCAAAAGCCCTTTAGACAAAAACTTCGCAGAATAAACCCAAAACAATTGCCTGCAGTAGAAAAAGAGATTAAGAAGATGTATGAGGCAGGTATAATCATGCCCGTGAGGTTCTCTGATTAGGTATCAAACCTAGTGGCTGTGAGAAATAAAACAGGTGAGATCAGATTATGCATCGATTTCAGGAATCTTAATAGAGCCTCACTCAAAGACAATTACCCTTTGCCTAAAATGGAACATATTCTTCAGAGGGTAGTAGGCTATAAAAGGATCTCCTTGCTAGATGGTTTTTCAGGTTACAACCAAGTCTTAGTAATCCCAGAAGATCAACTCAAGGCAGCCTTTACCACTCCATGGGGTACCTTTATGTATGTGAAGATGCCTTTTAGATTGATGAACGCTGGTGCAACTTTCCAAAGAGCGATGGACATAGCTTTTTCAGATGAAGTAGGACACTTCATTGTCATCTATCTGGATGACATAATAGTCTATTCTAAGACTGAGGAAGAACACCTAGAACACCTGAGAAGAGTGTTTGAAAAATGTAGAAGGTATGGTCTGTCACTGAATCCTAAAAAGACTGTCTTTGGGCTACAAGAAGGAAAACTTCTTGGCCACATTATATCTAAAAAAGGAATTATGATAGACCCACAAAGAGTTTAGGGAATACTATAGATCACACACCCAAGAAACATCAAGGAATTACAGTCCTTCATTGGGAAGATTAACTTCCTTAGGAGGTTTATTCCCAATCTAGCTGAACACCTTAGGAACATGACTAACATGATGAAGAAAGGTGTAGGAGTTAAATGGACTGTTGAAGCTAAGAAATCTTTTGAATCAGTAAAACTTGCACTCACCCAGGCTCCTGTTCTAATCAGCCCAGATTTCTCAAAGGATTTCCTGATTTTTTCATTTGCCTCCAAGCATACAATAGCTGCAGTTCTGCTGCAGAAAAACACAGAGGGATTGGAACAGCCAATTTCCTTTTTCAGCAAAGCACTAAGGGATGCACCCTTGAAATACAACAAATAGAAAAACAGGCCTATGCCTTAATCAAGGCCTTAAAGGACTTCAGGGTGTACATATTTCATTCTCACACTATATCTTATGTGCCCAACATCATAGTCAAAGATATACTGTCCCAAGACCTAGATGGGAAGAGAGGCAAATGGATTGCTGTGATTTTAGAATATGACCTTGAGATAAAACCCACCAAACTGATTAAAGGTCAAGGCTTAGCTCGAGTAATGGTTGAATCAAATTTACAAGCCCTAGACATTAACATGGTAAATACCTTGGATGAGCAACAAGAATTTCCTGATCCCACTATTGAGGAAAAGTTTCAGAGCTCTCCTTGGTACTCTGACATTCTGTATGTGCTTACACACCTCAATGCCCCACCTGAACTGTCAAAGACTAAGGTCAGATTCATAAAACTAAAAGCCAGAAACTACTACATTTTGAATGAAAACTTATAATGGAAAAACCAAAATGGCCTATTTCTTAAATGTTTTCCTGAAAACGAGGCAGAGAGGATTAAACAATAATTCCATGCAGGAGAGTGTGGAGGCCACCTGAGCTGGAAAGCCACTACAAAAAAAATACTTAGAGCTGGCTACTATTGGCCTACACTCTTCAAATATGTCCATAAAATGATCATTGCCTGCCACAAATGCCAGATTTTTGAAGGCAAAAGAAAGCTCCTTCCCTTACCTCTACAACCCATCATTGTTGAAGGTCCCTTTTTGCAATGGGGCCTAGATTTCATAGGGGAGATTCACCCTGCTTCTTCTACACAACACAAATGGATCCTAACAGCCTCAGACTACTTCACTAAGTGGATAGAGGCCATACCTACCAGGAATGCCACAGATTCAATCATCATTTGTTTCCTAGAAGGTCATATCCTCTCTCGGTTTGGCTACCCAAGGAAAATAATCACTGATAATGCTGCTGCTTTCGGATCCAAGAAAATGGTTGATTTTTGTCACAGGTATCAAATAACGCTTGGTCATTCAACTGCCTATTACCCTCAAGGTAATGGATTAGCTGAATCATCAAACAAGAGCCTGGTGATCATCATCAAAAAGCTGCTGGAAGAGAACAAAAATTCATGGCATAACAAGCTAGTACATGCTTTGTGGGCTGACAGGCTTACAACAAAGAAATCTATTGGCATGTCACCTTATCAGCTTGTCTATGGAACGGAAGCAGTGTTTCCTACCAGCCTTGGGGTACCAGTGATTAAGCTGGTCCAAGAGATTCAAACAGAAGAAGACAGTATGGTGAGAAGAATAAACCAAACAATTCATCTCCAGCAAATGAGGGAAGAGGTTTACAACAGAGCAGTGAATGTTCAAGAAAATATAAAGAAATTGTTTGACAAAAGAACCAAAGCTGTTGATTTCAAAATTGGGGATAAAGTTCTGAAGTGGGACTCAAGAAGGGAGGATAAAGGAAAGCACAACAAGTTTGATAGTCTGTGGCAAGGTCCATACATCATCCAGGCCACTGTGGGTCCAAATGCATTCTTCCTACAGGAATTAGATGGTACAGAGCTGTTTGGGGGTCCTGTCAATGGAAGGATGCTCAAACACTATTTCTGTTGATTTACAATTTCCAGTTTCCATTACCATTGTACATACCATTGCAGTTTTTTATGTTCAATAAAAAAGAGAAAATGTTCCAAAAAACAGAGCAAAAAGAGAGGTTCAGACATGCTTAAAACATGAACCTCTGATGTGCAAAAGATTGGCTCTAATAAGCTCAAAACCCGAGCTAAAGAAAGTAAAACAGCTAGTCCTAACATGCCCAAAATCTGGACCAGCAAAGAAGAAAGAAGAATCAACTCTCACATGCCCAAAACCAGAGCTGAAATGAAGAAAATAAGTGACTCGAACATGCTCAAAACTTGAGTCACAAAGAGAAGAAGGATACTTCAAGTTTCAGATTTCAAGCCTTCACAGTTTTGTTTCAGTTTTTTGCAAATTTGGTCCATGTGCAACTGTCTCTATGCCTTGGACCCACAACAAGTCAGACAGTCTAATCCTGGCTTGACTGTTTTTCAACTTCTGTCGTAGAATATAGAGAAGAAATCTGCTGGACAGTTTAATCCCAACAGATATTAGATTAGGAAGAGAAATATATGAGACCAACAGTCTAATCTGGTCTCATGGAGTAATAAGGGTAGATTTAGAATAGGTTTATTTTTTGTTATAAAAATAAATGACGTAAAGGGTCTGCTAGTTCAAATGCACCCCAGAAGAAAAAATGCTAGGATTGTAGGAAGGGTAGGTAGTTTGTTGGGAAAAGTTTTTCTGCTGATGTAATATCTTCATATTGTGGCAGCTGAGCTAAAGAAAGAAAGGGATGTGCCAAGCAGCAGGCATCTGGCCTACACCAAATATTTATCCTCTGAATTCTTGACTCCTTCAAGAAGAAGCCATCCCCATGTGGAGCCACTGTTAGCCCCCCTATAAATTTTTTACGAAGCAAAGTAGGGGGCTAGATTGTTTTTTGAGCCTTCAAGGAATGCATCTCCCCTGAAGACACATCATCCTCAAGTCTCCCCCGTGCCTTTGCCTTTGATAAATTCCCCTATGCAAGCCGACTTCGTATAAGGTCCATTTTCCGTGTGAATTGCCCAAAAAGGTCTATATTTATCCCCTGTATCCCTGCAAAGTGTCCCTTTCACCTCTTATTCCCTTTGTCAAAATCCCCTTAATCTCCCCAAATTCCCTTGAAAACCCACCTTCACCCTTTGTCTAGCCAAATTCTCACCTTTGTTCCCTATCGCTACCCTCCTTTGGCTTTAAAACGCACCGAAATGGGTTAAAAACCCACTTTAAACATTATAATAGGGCTAGCACCTTTCGGCCAGCCCCCTGGGCTTTTCTTCCACCTTATGACCTGGGTGTCGAAACCAGACGCTAACCAAAAAGGTGCCTATCTCAATTGGTATCGGAGGCAATATCAACTGTCGATCGGCGTAGATCAGACGGTCCGTGTTAACTCTGCAGTGCCCGTGGTCTACCCCGTTCATCGCCTCGATCATGCCATCGCCGTCTATTTATCCGCAGATCCGACGGTCCGCAGTACGTCCGTCCTGGTGGTCCTCGCCGAAAACACTGTTCACAAACCTGGTGGTATCAATCGCACCACCTTTAGGCGGTAGGCGATATTTTCCCATTGCCCAGCGATTCCTCTCAGCATTCGACACGTGGCTCTGACACTATTTCAAAACCACTACCCCATCGCGCATTAACGTTCGTCCGTGGATGCGTAGCGATATGCACATGCACCTTTCGATCTAGGGCAGTTGATCCAACGGTCGTCGTTCCACAGAGTTGCGCGGGGTTTAATCCAAGGTCACCGTACTCTTGGCCCACCGTTCGTCGCCCTCTGCTGCATTTTCAACCGTCGATCTCCTTTGAGATTTGACGGTCCAGATTTGTTTTCCCTGCTGTTGACTTTTCCGCCATCGCCCGGTCCCGCCACGTCACCCTCACGTGTATCCACCGTACATCTGCCCATCCCATTGCATATATTTGTTCAAAATTCGAGTTTGTTAAGGTTTTTTTCATTTAAATTTCCTCTGCGCTCCGCCAACCTTCACCAAGGCTTCCCTCCATCATTCCTCTGCATTGTTCCGCCATTTCACCAGCTACACGATCATTTTCATCATCCGCACTGCATCCACCACCCCATTCATTGTTTTCTTAACTTGTTTTCGCATTTTGCAGGGTTTCAGAAAGGCGTGAAACCGCCATGGTTCAATTGTACTATTGTAATGGCGTGTTGCGTAGGGAAGGTTGAATTTGGAAGCTGGTACTACAATGGAAATACTCGGAAAGGTAGCGGCGGCATAAATATTATCCCAGGACAGTTCAATCTCCGCAAAAACCTATCCGGCGCCATTAAAGCCTAGATTTTGCAGATCAAGACATTTATGAAGCGACAGAGAAATACCAGCTAGTGATAAACCAGTTCAACGAAGAGCTTTGAGCCTTAATACAGGGATTTAAAGGCAAAGCACTAGATCAACGATGTCGTGAATCACACGGAGTGTACAGCATACAGAAATTCATGTATATCAGGGTTTGTACACCAGCAGAATGTTATCCCCGTAAAGGACAGAATGCCCATACAACTTTTATTTTATATCGTGTTCCTAAAGGATTTCCCACCCTGACAACGGTCCTACGATATTAGTAGCATTAGCTACACAGCATGGCATACTTGAATGAATTATTTATTTTTGTTCAGATCACCAGAAGTACTACAGAGCACTGCAGCCAAAGTACATCAGAGACATACCTGGAGTTAATGGAAACCTGATGAAGACCACTCTTTCACCCAAGGGTGTCCTAGATTAATGCACAGAATTTATACAGAGTGGGCTTCGGCCTTCTTCCTCTTCTGGAGTCTTTAATGCTGCATTTAGTTCTTCACCTACCTTCTCTGCTCCTCTGGAGCTATAAATTCATGAAGAAACTCATTGTAAAGGTTGTTGATCAGTTATCAGAGAATTTCAAGTAGTTTCTTTTGAGACACAGTCTCTGTGTAAAGTGTTAGATAGGCTGAGGAATATGATTTCAGACTGAGTATTCAGCTATTGGCAATGTTGGACTTGACTAGTATTTCTATTTAATATGACAAGCACATTTCTTTGGATCCTGATCTAAAGCAGCGGTGATGTTTTCCTATCTCTGTGTTTATATTCATTTCATTTTGCTTACCGGTTTCGTATCAATATTGGCATAGGATTTACCCTTGTTAGGTACCCTATGTTTCTGCTCTCCTTGCCATTGATGTTTTTCTTCTAAATGTGTTATCTAAGGATCAATTTCAGTTAATTTAACCAGTGTAGTGGATGTTATTGCATGCTCTCTGATGTATGAATTAAATGTATTTGTTCCTAGATTTTTCTTGTTATGGATTTAGTTGGAAGATTTGGGAACACTGGGGATTAGAGTTAGCCCTGTCCACTAGGATCCTTGTGCGACCAGCTGGTCTTTAACTTTGTGCTCTGAATCTGTGTTATCTCCTCCTCTCCTACCTTCGCATATCACACAATCATCTTTAAGATCACATGTTTTAGATGACTAGCCCAATTGAAAGCCTGCCTATTGATTAGCAAGCAAATCCTTTCCTGAATCCATTGCCCAATGGTCTTGAATGCTTCCCGGAATACTTCACCTCTGCCTTATCCCTCTTTGCTCATCCTTGTCCCACATTGAACCCTTCTTTCCTGATAACCAACAACCAAATCAAAACCAATCAAACAAACAAAACTTGTGCCTATAACTAGCCTAACATCTTAACATTTGAGCCTCAAAGAAATATATACTTTGACTATTACAGAGAGATCCCTCTCTAGACCTAGGAGGGCTAGATCCTAAGGTCTGAAAGTGGTTTGATGTTGTCTCATCTTTTGGTCTTGCCAATCTGGCCAAAACATGGGAACCCCAACAAGCTGTTTGGACATGTGCTAGATACCGCTGTTATCCTTTGTGATAACCAGAGTGGGATTCGTCTTTCTGAGAATCCAGTGTTCCACGATCGATCTAGGGATATTGATATTAGGTACCACTTTATCTAGGATATGATATAGCAAGGCATCGTAAGGCTCCATCACATTAGGACTGATGAGAAGGTTGCAAATAATCTCACGAAGCCCCTGGGGAAGGTAAAATTCTTAAGCTTCTGTGAGAAACTTGGAATCGTGGAAAGACCCTATTCTGAGGGTTTTTCTTGAGTTGGACTATGAGCTCTGGGAGCTCTAGGGGGCTTGGGGATAAATTCTTAGAGCTATAAGCACACGCGGGGCTAGGCTTGACGAACGTTGTTGTGATTCTGCCCCACCGTTATGATATTGAGTTGGTTCACCTCTCTTTGATCTATGCCCTGCAAACATCGTACCCATGGAGTTTCGGACTCATGGGAAGTACCTCTCATTTGGAAAATGATATGGAAAATGTGGATAGAGACCAATAGCAAGATCAATGGACGAATCAGAGATTGCTGTACTCTCTATGTCTAGGATGGAACGTGTCCAAAACCTTGATTTGGGATCAAGTCTGATGAGGTTCTTACCTCTAAACTAACTTCGGGTTAGTATGAGACTCATTTTGAGTCCAAGAGAGGTTGTAATCTCTAAGATGACTTGTCAGCAGAGCGTGATGTCTTTGTGACTCACCCTTTTTATTCTATTTTTGAAGAATATCCAATAGAGCAAGTTACGACAGGATGACGCGAGAGTGCAGGATGATATATGATAGTACACGATGGTACTGATCACTGGATGGCACAGGTGGATAGATGGAGTTCTCCCTAGTTGAGAGGGAGTGCTAATTTTGGGAAACTAGGTCCAAACTGTAGGTTGCACTGCTCATATGATTATATTTTTGTTGGATTCCTCATTCGGAGAGGTTCAAGATTGATTTAAGGATCATCTTGTTTGGATGAGCATAACATATATTTTGATTTTATTTTCCACACATGTGCAAGTTCGGACATATTTTTAATGTAGGCTCACAAGCCTAATAGATGTGCCACACACCCTCACTGACTGATATAAATTGGAGAGACTTGGAGATCATTTGCTCATCAACTCATCACACATTCTCCCTTGTGATCTGAATCATTTGATCAACCTTTTGGATGCCTCTTTCTCTCACACGTGGGGAGCTGAAGCTAGGTAAAAATGCACACTGTTTTAGGGCTGATTTCTTGTGCGTTGACCAACATTGACCGTGGTCAAACCTTGGAGTTTTGACCTCCATATTTTGTAGAAATTCCGATATTGTGAGGCCGCATTAGGGGGCATAAAGATTGAGGAAAAAGTAGCGTATTGACCGAAGCCCTTAACTACAGCGTTGAATTTTTGTTGACCAACATGGAATTTTAAGGAGCTGTCTTTGAGTGGTGTGTGTGACACTTGAAGTGTTGGCTGATCTGATGTTGAGAAAGACTTTGTTGGCTGGTGCATCCTGTTGACTCCCGTAACACGCACTATCCTATATCCTTGTTGGACAAGAAGAATTTTAAAATCTGATCTATATTATTGGCTTGTATTATGTTGATCTATTATTATGTTCTATCAACATTTTACTTTCATGTTTATGTGATTGCTAAATTGAATCTGGCTTAAGAAATATTAAAGTAAAATTGAATCAAACATAGAACATACGATGTCTGTCTAAATTTAACAGACCTGTATCAATTACAATACATTACATCATGATATATTTTTCATCTTGGACATGAATTTCTAAGGGAGGCATACCCATACTCAACACATAAACTATCATAACATCAAAAATTGTCTACATATATAGACCCATGATAGGATGACCATCTATGTAAAGACCATCGTACGGATGATGTGGTACTACTCCTGAAATCGCAACCTGGATATATGAAACTAGATCTAGGGTTTTCTATCTTATTCACTTAATCGCCCAAGTACGATTCTAACCATGTGAATATGTGATCTGAAGTCGAACATGGGAAGACACCGTCTGATTACCAGCCAATGATGTAAGCCGTTAACAGACGCGATAGAAACCACCGATGATGATTATGGCTCTCAAGGTACTGCAGTATAGTCTGCATGGTGTGAATAGATGATTTGATGTCAAACACCATACAAATTCTTTCGGTCAAAGGCCAGTGATGTCAACCTGTCATCGAAAGGGAGAACTTGCCATTGATGTATGTAAGCTCCAAGGTACTGGAAGGGTTTTTCTAAGTCAACTTCTTGGATGATGAGCTGACGTCAATAGGAAGCGACTCGTCGCAAGAGGGCCTTGATGTATCCGCCATCAACAACATGAAATGGGAGTAATGATTTTAGAGACAAAATGTAACTGATGAAGCAATGTTCAGGGATGGCAGTCATGAAATGAAGGTTTATGAGTATTGCAAAGGATGAGGAATTACTGAGTGACTTCTCTTGAACATATTGACGACACTGAATGAGTTTGTAGCATTTAACCTAGTCCAAAAGCCAAAGAGATGAAGTGAATAAGTCAAATGTTCAAGAGCGAATTTCTACCATAAAGTGATTTATCCCTTTCCAATTTTCCCTAGTCATTGCTAACCAATACCTTTTTATTTTTTAACAAGATCGAGGATGATAACATATACTTGATGTATAATTCCACCCTTTGGGTGAATCCATTGCTATGTGATGTTTTAATGAGTCTAGCGAAAGTGAAACTCGATCCTGTCATGATGGACAAGTCCGTCGTTATTTTATGTTTAAACGGGTCTAACGACAAAGAAACTCAGTCCTTTTTCGTATTTAGAGATTTTGAAAAAGGGATGAAAATAAAACTCCACAAGTTCTTTTTCGTAAATTTGTCCCTCAGATCCTAAAAAGGATAAAATAATACCTGAGAGAACCTCCTAGCCATGTTATACTAGGGTGTTTCTTTTTCGTAAATAATCTATCCTAGTCCGGAAAATGTTAAACTTATACTGAGTAGATGTTGTCTCAATTCCTTTTAAAAGATCGAAAGGACAAGTGCTCGACAATATTTTCATGTTTTTGGAGTTTAAAAAGCACTGAAAGAGGACTCCAGGGGGGTTCTTTTTTCGATGTTTATCAGAGCTCGAAAAAGAGATAAAAGAGTGCTCTGTGGCCGGCTTTCAATTTAATTTATGAGCAGGAAAAGAAGGAAAGAACTCGGTATTTTCATGTGTTTTACAAGCATGAAAGATAGAAAAAGAATATCGGGATTTTCATGAGTTTAACGAGTCTTTAAAATAATAACCAAAATGGACCCAAGATAGTTTCATTTTAATACAAGCTTGAAACAAAGGAAAACTATGCTTGAAAGTGGTTTCATTTTTACACAAGATTGAAACAAAGGAAAAATGCTTGAGATAGGTTTGTTTCATTTTTATACACGCTTGAAATAAATAATTTTTTTTCTTGTAGTGACATGTTTAATTTTTAACGAGATTGACACAATAAAAGAAATATCCTCATGGAAACCTGATTCATTTTTTAACGAGGTTGACAGAGTAAAAGAACTTTCCTCATGGAAACCTGATTCATTTTCTGACAGGGTTGACAGAGTAAAAGAACTTTCCTCATGGAAACCTGATTCATTTTCTGACAAGGTTGACACAGTAAAATAACTTTCCTCATAGAAAGCTAATTCATTTTTTAACGAGATTGACATAGTAAAACAAATTTCCTCATAGAAACCTGATTCATTTTTTAACGAGGTTGACACAGTAAAAGAACTTTCCTCATGGAAACCTGATTCACTTTTTAACGAGTTTGACACAGTAAAAGAGCTTTACTCATAGGATTGGCTGCATAAGACAAAAATAATGATTGCTATGCGATCTCGGTTGGACTTAGCGACATAGTTTCACCCAGCCTATCTATTTCAAAATCATTGGGAATCTTCCATAAATCAGATGAAGTGGAAGATATAATATTGCAGGTTTCTATTTTTGTGATTTCCGCTAATGTCGTAGGAGATGGTAACGAAAAGGTACCAATTAGGGAATAATCCTTAAATATTCCTACACCAATGTTTTGAAGATATGGCAGGGGTCTGTGAACAAACAGAATGCTTCCAGTTGCCTAGGAACCAAAGGCAAAGAAGGCGAGTTGATCGATGACTGTGATGCCTCCCTTATAGGGGAAGACGACCATGCGAAATTAAGTAGAGATAACCACAACCATAGCGTAAACCTATGGTATTCCTATTAAGATATTTTAGTCAAGGGGTTCGTCAACGACCTCAAATTCAATAGTAACAGTTTTTCCCCCTAGTTCAACTTGCAGGTTAATGAGAATTCCACAAGGCTTATATGTACGACCGTCAAAAGCTTTCAACATCGTAGGTGATTGTGATAAAGGTGGCGATCCAAGTGAATTCCAAAAACTCATAGACATGATAAAAGTAGATGCCTCTTCATCAATAATAGTCTGATGAATGAGGAGATTAAGGAAATTTACTTGAATAAAAAAAGCTAGTTGTGCTAGAAATTGTGGCACATAGCCTGCATGGTTAAAGACTACGAGATTAGAGTCCGTCAGATCGATTCCACCAATTGTGGACAACATAGCGTGCTTTTGGGAGGGAAAATTCTAAAGAACCTCAAGCGTTGACATAACAGAAGGTAATTGAGCCAGATCTTCGACTGTGTTATAATTTTGAGCTTCACGAGTTCAAGGGTTGAAATTTGATTTATGAATGACTCCCTTTGGCGGCTTTATTGTTAACTAAGGAATAATAGGCGACATAATTGAATCAGAAGAAGTCGAAGTCGAAGTAGTAGGTTGATATGTAGCCTGACCATTCAATGACAAAAAATGATTACTCTAATCTTTAATTTGAGTGGAAACCAAAACATCAGTTTTGGGCTTAGTGGTGGATAACATAAGAACTTGTGAACTAGAAGCACGATCCGTAGAAACCATATGTGTTTTCGGGTTTGGAAAAGGATTTTTCAACACTGTAGATGAGACATAAGTCTTGAGAAGCTTCTAAACTTCTGAGCGGTGAGGACAATATCGTGTAAAATGCTCCTCATTACATATCAAACAAGGGTAACAAGGTTTCCAAGAAGTACCAGGTGTATCAGATGATTTTTCCTGCTAGGCTGAATTTTTCTTCTTTTTATCTTTCCCTTTCTTATTACTTCTAGGTTGCTTGTCACTTTTTCCCTTATCAGATGACATGACATGTATTTCGGAAGAAGACACAGGATCAGATGCAATAGGGTTTTGATTGGACACAACAAGTGTGGAAATAGATGGTTGACTTGCTGACTAAGTGCTAGAAGAACCAATCACACCGTAGCCGACATGAATGTCCTTATCGGATGGAGAATGAGGAACAGTAAAATTCGGTCGCGATGCATTCGAAAGATTTTCATAGAGCATGCTAGACTGACTATAAATCAAATCCATATACTGGGCACAAGAAATTACTTGCTCTTTAGTGACAACACCACCTTTGGCCATGTCCTCGGTGATAGATGGCAACAAGGACTTTATAAACCACTCAGCTAAAAGCTGATCTGGAACAAATGTTTTAACCATTCGATGACGATGACGCCTCTCATGAATGTGATCTGATATGTGAGTAGCAGTCATTTGTTTAAAGTTGGTCAAAATTTTCGTTCCAGTTTCATATTTGATGGGTAATTGGAAGTGGGTTAGAAAAGTAGTGGCTAAAGGTGTGAAGTTATCGAAAGAAGCTCGTGGTAATTCAATATACCACTTTGCAGGCGGAACAATGAGCGTTCACTGGAAAAGACAGAGTCTAAGAGAATCATCATTTAAGGAATTTGAGGAACACCATAAATGATAAGTGGAAACATGCATAGATGGATCTTCTCCAGAGTTTCCATTGAATTCCAGATTATCAGAGGGAAATTTATGAGGAATCACTGGCCACTAAGGTAAATAATGAATGGGATCATAGTGAGCTGGTTTAAATTAGGTAACTCTAATGTTACAACAAATGGCAATTGTCGGTTTAGATCGGGTTGAGCATAACCAAGGTAAGATGGAATTGCCTGGGCAATAGGCCGTTGTGCACCAACATAAGGATTCTACTGCTGGTAACCCTGATAGGGGTAAGTTTTTTGACTAAACCCTTGATAGGTTTGTTAACCAAGACTTGGATAATATTGATACTGTTGGAATGGATTTTGTGGCTGCCATGGGATTTGACAATACTTTGTTGCCCGCCAGGATAATTTGGACCAAGTTGTGAATAGACGGGACCAGTAGAATCCTGTGAAAAGGGTAAAATAGACTGTGGTTGTGAAATTCCCGATACAGATGGTTGTTATAAACCAACCTGGGAAGACAGAGTCTATAGAAATAAAACTTGAGGGTTAAGGGTTGAAGGACCCACCTGAGCAGGCTGAGCTACATCCAAGGAAGTAATAGTAGGCGTAGTAGGTACAAATGCAACAAGTTGAACTGGTTGATATTGGTACACAACCGTTTGTGGTTGAGAAGGAAAGGTAGGCTACCATTGAAAACATGAATTCTGACGTAAGATTGACCTAAAAAATAAGGAGTATTTCCATATGGGGTAAACATCTGTTTCCCCCCAACATATGGAGTATAAGGATATTGAACATACTTACCTTCATATGATGGGAGTCAAGCATCAACTGGATAAGATGGATGGAATTGGATGGACCAACCTGATATTGAGTTGATGATGTCAATAAAGGATCATGCCGTTTAGTACTTGTAAGAGAGGAACAAGATAAATTCTAGATGATGACATGGGTGAATTCCATGGAATAGAGGAGGCACCATAGTAGGTTCCATTTAAAGCTTGGTAACCCTTTGGGATGGACGGACCACCAAAAAGATGAGACTCATGTGTCGTAGAAAACATCGAAGAGGTAGCAACGGTAGATGTTGTCACAGCTGTAACAAATGGTACAGTATGGAATGCTATCTTAGCCATGGTTAAATAACCCAATAAATACTCTAAAGAATCTACGAGAACTTGAGACTAAGCAGGATCAACAGGAGCAGTGTGGGTTAAACAAGGAAAAGAAGGATAAACATAAAGCCCCGAACCAAAATGAGTTGGTATTGTAGGGGTTGTATCTTCCTCAGGTTCTTCCTCAATTAAAATCAAACAAGGTGGAAGCACTTCACTGTTATGCCCGAGATAAATTTCAGGCGGTAAAATATGCGGTAAAGAGGGAGACTCAATAGTTATAGATGACTGAGGATGAGTTGGTTGATCGTCTTCCGGCACGGGAAAAAATTCTTATTGTTCAACTTAGGGTTCAATATGTTCTGGTAAAAGAAAAACAGGTTCTCGATCTACTTCCGATTTAACAACTTCAGGTTCTGGATTTATCGTTTCATTGGATTGAATTTTGGTGTCCTCAAGTAACTGTGAGGGTTCCGTCTCGACAGTAGCAGATAAACCGGGATCGGTAGAAAGGACTCGAGACTCGGTACTCAAAGGATCAAATGAATCTGGTAAATTAGATGAAGATGAAGCACCAAAGGTTCTAGAGGTACCAGACTCAGGAGGACGAGCTCACCTTCACCTACTAGGTGTAGCTTCTGGTGGTAAAGGTGGTTTATTCACTGTCCTACGCAAACGAAGGGGAAAGGGTTGATATTATTCCATGATTGCTGATCGATTTTAATACAAATATAAACAAAAAGAGGGCAATGCTAGGAAAAAGGATTACCGAGCAACTGTGAACTGCAATATATCGCCCCAGTAAACCAAGGACTTACGTATGTGCAAGCAATCTCCCCGAATGCTGTGTTTGGTGTATCATAGTGTACAAGGCGACCGACTCGATTACCTATGGATGGTAAGTAGCCTAATGTTGTTCTCCCAAATATACTTGATGGTACATGGAGGCCCAATCCGTATTAGCACTGTCTAATGTGAAACCGCACAGTGAGAGCATCCCCTTATACTTTTAATACTAGAACACTGCCCGATATACTCAAGGTACGTGGACGAGATCCGATATACTTACGTATGTGGGATGGGGTATCACACTCATAATGTATCGCAAAAAATTAACGACAACTGCTATGTTTTACGATGCCAAAACACATCTCTAGCCTAGACCTTTAAATGTTATAGTTAAGTGACAATGCTCCATTAGGTTAGTTGAGATAAATTTTAATTTGATCTTGCTTAGAAATTTGCTTTTTAGGTTCACCGCGTGATGTATTTGACATTCATAGAATGAAAAAAAGATGATAAGCATTCGTTTTGATTCAATTTAGAAAATGAAAACCTTAGCTACCAGGGATAGAGCAATCAGAATGTAAGAAATAAAAAATGAGCACATCTAAATGCAAATTCCCTAACTATTCTTGTGCATCACTCACAAACCCTATATGCAAATGCATGTTTTTATTTTTGGTTCCTTTTAAGTATGAATGAACGAAAAAGAAACTATGATGCAAAAATAATCAATTAATACTTTCCAGAGAAACAAAGACTAGAACGAAAATTCCTCTTTCGAAAATAAACAACTGATCAAATGTAAAATTTAAACTTTGTATCTATTTTGACAATGATAAAGAAAACAAGAATAAACATTGAACAAAAAAACATACAAGGTGAGCAAGGATAGTAGAACAAATCTGGACTCTAGAGGTAATCAAATACTTGAAAACTCAGCAAACAAGAGACTGAAATGGATGGAAAAAGACAAAAATATGATGAATTTTGGTTGGTGATAGGATCAACGCACTCCTGAGTGGGAGACAGTGCGTTGTAGAGCACTGTCTCTAATCCAACAATGCTATGCAGAGAACTGTGTCAAGATCAACAGTGCGTTGGATTCGCGCGCACTGGCTCTGGTCCTCTGCTCTGCCTCCCACTGTGCCCTCTGACCGCGCCTGGGCTGCTGGCAGCTCCAGCGCGCCCCAGCTTCGTCCTGCTCGGCCTGCTCTGGGTCAGACCTTACCATGGATGACCGCAGGTCTCCTGATCCCCCTCCGCCTCCGGAGGTTTCTGCATTTAGGGCAATGATTGCTAATGCTCCCAAACGCCCTCCTTCTTTGTCTCAGCAGAAATTTGTAAAAAAAATGGACTCAATCCCCACAGTGGCTCTTCCCGAAGGAGACACCTGCAAATCGGCGCTGAATCTGGCGGAGCGGGGCCTCATAGGCGAGTTCACGGGCCTCTGGCCCTCTCCCAAATCTATTGAGGACTGGACTCAAAGGAACTGGAAGCCTTTGATCAAGGAGGGAGTCAATAGCTACTTCGTAGGTAAGGGTTTCTTTGTGTTTGTCTTTGAAAACCCAGAAGACAAAGGACTAATCTTTAGAAACGGACCATATTTCATGGGCCCTCAGGGCCTTTACCTAAACAAATGGTCTCCTGACTTCGACCCCTCCCAGGATGTTCCCTCGGCTGTCCCGGTTTGGTTTAGACTCCCTCACTTGCCTCTCGACTGTTGGAATCCAAAATCTCTCCAGACAATAGGAAATGGATTGGGAAAATACATAGATTAGGCGGCAAGAAAGGATCAGTACTCATGCGCCCGCATCTGCGTAGAAGTAGATCTCGAAGAAGGACTACCAGAAGCTATCAAGCTCACTGTTGCTGGGTGGACGCATGTCCAAGAGCTGGACTATGAACAGCTGCCATTTAAATGTAGGCATTGTCACGGGCACGATCACTTTGAAAAGCACTGTAAGAAGAAGGCAGAGGAACAGGCAGATAAACAAAATGGGGAACAATGGACCCTAGTTCAGAAAAACACTAGCTCAAAAAAAGGCACAGGTAAAGGAAATATGACAGGAGGTCAACCAAGCTCCAAAAGCAACCAAGAAGCGGAAGCACCACCAAACGCACCAGAAAGAGAGCAGGACATACAAGCCAACCTAACTCAGGAGAATGAGGAACAGCCGGTCCCTTCTCCTCCAAATAAAGAGAGAGAGGAATCAACTCAGATGGAGGAAAATCAAGGCTCTCCCCCTAATCCTTCCTACGCAGAAATAGCAAGGAAAAAACCTGTGGTTAGTTCCAGTTCTTCCGAGGATGAATTCTACGAGCGCCCTTCCAAAAAAGCAGGAAGGAAATCTCGTAAAGAGAAGAGGGAAGAAGAGGCAGAAAGACTCAAGATTCAAGGAAGTCAATCCACAATAGAAATGTCTATTGGGCGAAATATCAGACCAAGGCCTTCCAAGGGAGGCCCTAACCCCCCTCTTTGTAAATAATGAAACTCGTCTCTTGGAACTGCAGAGGTCTGGGGAACCCCTCTAAAATAGAAGCAGTCAGGGACCTATTGAAAGCAGACCCCTCAGACATTCTTATGCTCCAAGAGACCAAAATAGAAGGGCAGGCCCTTCTAGAGTTAGGCAGAACAAAGTGGAACAGAAAAGCAGGAAAAGCGGTCAGCTCAAGGGGAACCTCTGGAGAGCTGGCAACACTTTGGATGGACGACCTCTTTCAGCTGCTAATGTCCCATGAAACCCAGCACTGGATATACACGGAGCTGAAGCATAAGGTAAGTAAGTTGTCCATCTCTCTCTTCAATCTCTATGTTCCGGTGACTTATTCTGAAAAATGAGAATGCTGGGATACACTTGTGGCCTTTCTTGAGCAGACCAATCTCAACAACATCATTCTTGGCGGGGATCTGAACATTGTTCTGAAAGCAAAAGAAAAGAGGGGGGGAAACAGCTCCAGAGACCCTATGTTGGCCAAGGTTGAGGAGATCACCCAACTCTGGGACCTTCTTGATTTCAGGCCCATTCGTGGCATTTACACATGGTCAAATAATCGGGTTGGTTCGGAGCACATTTCTGCTCGATTAGACCGTTTCTTGGTGCAAAGTTCCATTATGATGAACAAGAAAATATCCTCCAAAATTTTGCCCAAGCTCTCCTCAGACCATAAACCCATCCAGCTCCATTTGGAAGATGAAGAAGACTTGGGTCCGCTTCCTTTTAGATTCAACCCACTCTGGATCGAGAGAGATGGATTCATGGAGACTGTCAAGGCAGCATGGGCCAAACCAATCTCGGGATCCTCCAGCTACATTTGGGAGCAAAAACTGAAAGCTACAAAGCAAGCTCTGAAGGACTGGATAAAAACACCGGATACCAACCCCATCAATCAGAGAATGGAGGCTGTGCAGTCTTTGTCGGACCTGCAAACAGATATGGAAAACAGAGATATCACATCAGAGTTGCTCGAGGAGGAAGTAAAAGCACAAAGAGCAACGTACCAATCTTTTCGTAAGGAAGAAGAATACTGGAGGCTTAAATCCAGAAGCCTTTGGTTGAAGGCCGGAGACCGGAACACTCCCTTCTTCCACTGGCAATATAGAGCTAGACTGTCAAAGAACTACATAGCAGAAATCAAAACAGCTGAGGGCCAAGTATGTAAAGGATTCAACCAAGTTAAAGCCGCTGCTGAAAACCATTACAGGAACTTGTACAGAGAAGAAACTCAAAGCAATGATGAGGAGGCGGATGATTTTCTCTCCAGTGTTCCCTCCCTTATCAGTCCTGAAGACAACTTAAACCTCTGCAGACCCATTACTGAGGAGGAAATCATAAAAGTTATTTGGTCCATGGAATCAGATAAGGCCCCTGGGCCGGATGGGTTCACAATTCACTTCTTCAAATCCTGCTGACACATTATCAAGGCAGATCTGCTTAAAATGACAAGAGGATTCATGCAGAAAGCCAAGATTGGTGGAGGAACCAAGTCCACTTACCGGGCTTTAATTCCTAAGGACACCAATCCTGACTCCTTTGCTAGATTTAGACCCATCTCGTTGTGCAATGCTTCTTATAAAATCCTGGCAAAACTTCTGGCAAGTCGGATCAAGCCATTGTTAAAAAAACTGATCTCCAGCTATCAAGGTGGCTTTGTGGAGGGTAGGCATATTCTGGACAACGTGATCCAAGTTCGGGAGACAATACACTCAAGTAAGCAACGAAAGGAGAAAGGTATGTTGATTAAACTAGATATGGAAAACGCCTTTGATAGAGTTAATCATAATTTCCTATCTAAGGTCCTGCTCTCCTTTGGTTTTTCGATACATTTTGTCCATTTAATAAAAGTCTGCATTGATAGTCCATGGATTGCTCCGTTAGTTAATGGCAGACCCGCTAACTTCTTCCAAGCTCAGAGAGGTATCAGGCAGGGTTTCCCACTCTCCCCCTTCCTGTATATCATAATGGCAGATTCCCTCAGTCGTAAGCTTACTGCTGAAAGAATAGCAGGTCATATTCCGGGTCTCAAACCTTCTAATGGAGCTGAACCATTGAACCATGCTCTCTTTGCTGACGATTCTCTTCTACTCGGAGGAGCCTCCATCAGAATAGCCAGAGCATTCGACTCAGTCCTCAGAAAGTACTGCAGAGTTTCAGGTGCCTTGGTTAATGAGAGTAAGAGCGAAATATATAGCTGGAATATAGACCAGAATGAGCTCTCTGCAATATCTGCTCTTCTTGGGTTTAAAGGTCAGGCAAACTGGGACAGGTTTAAGTATCTTGGTCTTCCCATAACTTCTGGAGTTAACAAGAGATCGTTATGGAGTGACATAATCACAAAAATTAAATCCAAAATTGCTGTGTGGGGAGGCAACTGGATAACTAAGGGAGGTAAAGTAATCTTAATTAAAATTGTGCTGTCTGCACTCCCAATCTTCCAGGCGGCTTTCCTCCTTGCACTAAGAAATGTGATGGAGCAGATCTCCAAGTTGCTCAGAGATTTTCTTTGGCAGGGAGGGAAAGGCAACGAGAGAAAAATGCATCTAGTTAACTGGGATGTGGTCAAAAAGCCATTGTCTAAAGGCGGCCTGCAAATTAGAGATCCCATGCTTGTCAATCTTGCTTTGGGAGGAAAGATTTTGTGGAAGCTGTTCAACGAGCCCTCTCATCCAATCAGTGTTACCCTGCGCTCAAAGTATGGACCCAATAACGCGCTCTCCAACCTACAGACAGCAAGTGCACCCAATTGCACGCAGGTCTGGAAATTATGTTGTAAAAGCAGCAACTTTTTCAAAAAATTAATCTACAGGATTCCAGGGAACGGCAAGCGTACGCATTTATGGCTTGACAGTATAATGGGAAGTGATCCTCTTGCTCAGAACGATGACATTGCAGATCTCAGGAACTGGCTGGAGCGCGCAAGTGTAAACAGAATGTATGACATCTCGACCTGGGACTAGCGTGGAGACTGGAATGGATGGGATTTCCATAGAGTGCCAGCACGGTTTTCTCATCAACAAGCACTGCTAGTCGAACTGTTGGATGATGCTGCACCTGTTTGCAGAACCAAAAAAGATAGTTGGGGCTGGGGACAGTCTGGAGTTTATACCACAGCAGCTGGGTATAATGCTTTACAGGTCATTAGAAATAGTAGTCAAACTAAGGAGTTTTGGAAGAATGTGTGGGATCCGCTTTCTCTTCCAAAAGTAAACTTCTTCTTCTGGACCTTGGTCCATAACAAGCAGCTTACGGGAGATAATCTGGAAAAAAGGAAAATAGCTGGGCCTCACAGATGTGTGTTATGCTGTAATAACTTCGAAACAGCCCAACATCTTTTCATGGAGTGCAGATTTGCTGAAGAGGTTTGGGTTCTCACTCTACAGGACTTGCAGATTCCAGCCCCCTTGCAGAACTCAGTAGCAGACCTCTTTGCCTCTTGGAGTCAATACTATCCCCATCGAATCCCTTCCAAATCTTTCTGGCGTAGAATCTAGATAGCGCTCCCCAAATATGTATGCTGGCAGATCTGGTTGGCCCGCAATCAGAGGATTTTTAAAGAATTGTTATATACCCCTCTGCAGGTTGCTGCAAAAGCTAAGTCCTTCCTCCTGGAAGCGGCCCAATTTCAGTATTTTAAAGAATATCATTTGCTGCTGCCCGAAGAAAAGCGCTGGCTTGGTATGCTTGCAACCCATCCTCGTAAGTACCTTCAACCCCCACAAGGTGACAATCCTGAATAGCGCATAAGAGATGAGGATGATATTTTTCAAAATTGGTGGAGGTCCCAAAACATTTCCACTATCTTTTTCGACGGGGCGTCCAAGGGGAACCCCGGTGCTGCTGGTGCGGGTGGAGTTATTTACTCTCCCGGCGGGTCTTCCAAAGATTGGTTCTATTGGGGACTTGGCAAGAAATCCAACAATCACGCTGAGATCCTTGGGCTCCTTAAAGCTTGTCTTATTGCAAGAGATAAGGGAATCAAAGTGCTCCAAGTCTTCGGTGATTCAGAACTGATAATAAAAAATATAATCACGGAGACTCCGTTCAGCAATGCCAGCCTCAACAAAACTTTGGACAGATTGAAGAGAGTCCTTCGAGACTTTGACAAGTGTAAGCTTCATCACATTTTGAGAAAGTCAAACAGCGAAGCAGATGAGATGGCAAACAAAGGCAACTCACTCATGAAAGGGCAGATCATTGTAAACAATATAAGCACTGTCCAAATGCCTTGAAAGTACTTATTGACTTTTAGATGCAGTAGATAGAACTCTGCTTTGTAAAAGGGGCTGCCTCGGCAAAGACCCACAATCTTTCTAATATAATAAAATCATATCCGTTACAGTTAAAAAAAAAAAAAAAAAAAAAAGGATCAACAGTGCGTTGGTGCCAGAGGAATCTCAAAAATATGTAAGCAAACACACTTCTTTTACCAAAAGATATTAAAATGACTATAATAAAGCAAGTAAAGTCTAATAGAGGCTGACAAACCATGATAAAACCACCAGGGACGATCAATCGTTCCCCAGTGGAGTCGCCAATTTGTTTTACGGAAATCAAATCTACGGATAGATAATTTTCCCTAAGTGTGGTGGACGCACTTAGAAAAACATATGAAGGACACTTGACCTTTTACTTAAGATTAATAGATAAGAGAAGAACACCTACTTGTGATCTTTCGCTATTCCTTGTTTCCCTTTTGTCACTTCCGTCGCTCTCAATCGAACTGAAATCGCTTGATTGGTACCTATAATGGCTAACAAAAGACAAAAAATGACATAAAGGCATATGATATATTCATCTTAATCAAACTGAATTGACTGCATTTGAAAATACATATATTAAAAGCATAAACACATGTATTAGGAAAGGAACAAATCTCTTTATTGTAAAGTAGAAGGAGAAACTAGTTGGATCGATTTGATGTCAACTCGCTCTAGCTTCAGTCCTATCCTCATCACATCAACAACATCACTCCAGCCACATAAAATTACATGCAAACAATACCTCAAAGAGCTATGATCTCACCAGCGCAACTCTACAGATTCAAACTCTTGCTCCCCTGTGCACTATGATCAGTGCTCAATTTATAAGAAATGATGGTAGTTTGGCATTAATTGGTCATTGAATGGATTTTCCACAAGTGGATGAAGAAGTTTCCTTGTTCAATGGGATAGGAGGATAAGTGATTTAATGGCTCCATGGTGTTCATATTTGAAGTTTTCAAATAGTATGATAGCTGGAACAACTTCTAGAAGCCACTATAAAGTGGGAAGATTCCCAGGATATTTTAAACAATTCGCTCCAAGTCTACCAATGCACTGTCAAGTGGGCCTAGATGCTCTGCAAACTTGTGTTGGGAATCACGATTGCCGTTAGACCAAAACTCGCAGGTGTTAGTCAACGATCGCATCGCCAGAGATAAGGATCCACGAGAGGTGGTTAGTCCATGTCACGAAACACATGGGGAGTGTTGGTTTATCCAATGTCCAACAATCTCCCCCCCAACGCGAGCCGGGTGTGTATCGAACTCGTGACCTACTCTCTGATACCACTTGTTGGGATTCACGATTGCCGTTAGACCAAAACCCGTAGGTGTTAGTCAACGATCGCATCGCCAGAGATAAGGATCCACGAGAGGCGGTTAGTCCATGTCACGAAACACATGGGGAGTGTTGGTTTATCCAATTTCCAACACGTTGTATTGCATGGGAGTAAATTCTCTGCAATGCACTTACTGCAGTCTAGGGGTGCGTTGATGGCTGAATGGAGCATTTCAACCGGACTTCACGTAGTGAAACTTTCATGGATAAAAACCATCAATGGGATGACTTGTTTAAGGCAAGTAAAAACTGATTTAGAGTATGCTAGACCCTAATTTGTGCTGATCCGAGTTTCGGGAGTGATGCCCAAATTGACCTGTAACAATTTTTCTAAGGTATATTCCTTCAACTATTGAATATCAACCATTTTTTACCACCAAATTGGTGATTGAAGGAAAATTCCTTCTTGCATACCAAAGGTACTAAAGGACATGTTTTTATTACAACGCGAAATTTTTTTGGTTGTGTGGTCTGCCTTTTGAGTTTGAATTCCACATTGTTCAATGGGATATTGACTTTGAGCAATCCATTTGCTTCATTGATGGTGAAATGGTACCAATATATATCTATATCTACATATATATATAGATATAGATATATATCTATATATATATATATATACATGATGATGAAGATGTAGTCTTACCCAGCTTATATATATATATATATATATAAGCTGGGTAAGACTACATCTTCATCATCATGTCCAAATACATCACCCCGATCGGGCCGGGGAATTGAACTGGTGAAATCACATCAAGGAGTGCCTTAACAACACACTCGATCACCGTATATCAAAGACCCCATGGACGAAATGGTTCAAATTTAAGCCCAAAGTGTTGAATTGATTAAAAATTTTCTAGCAAGTGTGATTTGGGTCACATTTAGATACACACTTACACGTGCCCAGACTTTAGCTGAATACTAAATGAAATACTTCCAATTCAAGATAATATTCCCAAATTTGTGGAGAATTAGTCAATTTGTTACAGAAATTATACCAATTGTTGCAATTGCAAGGGTAAATATTTTATATTCTCTCAAGTTTGAAGCATAGTTTTGTAAAATCTCATACATACTACACTATTTTGGCTTCAAGTTTCAATTTGATTAGGAAAGGAACACATATCTTCATTATAAAGTAGAAGGAGAAGTTACAACTAGTTGAATCGATTCGATGTCAACTCGCTTCAACTTTAGTCCTTTCCTCATCACATCAACAACATAACATTACATGCAAACAATACCTCAAAGAGCTATGATCTCACCAGCATAACCCTACAAATTCAAACTGTTGCTCCCCTGTGCACTATGATCAGTGCTCAATTTATAAGAAATGATGGTAGTTTGGAATTAATTTGTCATTGAATGGATTTTCCATAAATGGATAAAGAAGTTTCCTTGTTCAATGGGATAGGAGGATAAGTGATTTAATGGCTCCATGGTGTTCATATTCAAAGTTATCAAATAGTATGATAGTTGGAACAACTTATAGAAGCCACTAGAAAGTGCGAAGATTCTCGGAATCCTTTGAACAATTCCCTCCGAGTCGACCAATGCACTATCAAGTGGGCCTAGATGCTCTGCAACACTATATTGCATGGGATTAAATGCTCTGCGAAGAAATTACTACAGTCTAGGGGTGTGTTGATGACTCAGTGGAACATTTTAATTGGACTTCAAGCAATGAAACTTTCATGGATAAAAACCATCAATGGGATGACTTGTTTAAGGTACGTAGCAACTGATTTAGAGTATGATAGGCCCTAATTTGTAATGATCTGAGTTTCGAGAGTGATGCCCAAATTGACCTGTAACAACTTCCCCCTAAAGCATGAAGTCAAAAATGATAATATTGAGTGATACGCTTTACGATGTGACGAGTAGGATCTAAAGCCGAGGATGACCTTGTTAATTTTGGGCAACTAGGTCCAAAATCCAGGTCGCACTGCTCATACGCTGATGATTATATTTTTGTTGAATTCCTCTTTTGGAGAGGTGAAATATTGATCTAAGGATCATCTTGTTTGGATGAGCAGAACATACATTTTCATTTTATTTTCCCCACATGTGCAAGGTCGGCCAGATTTGTAATGTGGGCTCACAAGCCTAATAGATGTGTCACACACCCTCACTGACTGATATAAATTGGAGAGACTTGGAGATCATTTTCTCATCAACTCATCACATATTCTCCCTTGTGACCTGATTGGTTCGATCAACCTTTTGGAGGCCTCTTTCTCTTACATGTGCGAAGCTGAAGCTGGGTAAAAGTGAGGATTTTCTAGGGCTGATTGCTGGTGCATTGACCAGTGTTGACTGTGGTCAAACCTTGGAGTTTTGACCTCCATATTTCGTAGAAATTTCTATATTGTGAGGCCGCATTAGAGGGCACAAATATCGAGGAAAAATGATCCCGTTGACTGAAGCCTTAAACTGCGGCATTGAATTTTTGTTGACCAACGTTGACTTTTGAGGAGCTGTCTTTGAGGGGTGTGTGTGAAACTTGAAGTGTTGGCTGATCTGATTTTGAGAAATACTTTGCTGGCTGGTGCATCCTGTTGAATTCCGTAACGCGCACTATCCTATATCCTTGTTGGACAAGAAGAATTGTAAAATCTGATCTAAATTATTAGCTTGTCTTCTGTTGATCTATTATTATGTTCTATCGACATTTTACTTTCATGTTTATGTGATTTCTAAATTGAATCGGGCTTAAGAAATATTGAAGTAAAATTGCATTAAGCATAGAACATACCATGTCTGTCTAAATTTAACATGGTATCAGAGCTAAGATGAAGAAAAAGCCCAAGATAGTGTGAAAAGAAATGATAGAAGAAGAAATGCTATCAAGGACCAATGGCATCCTCAACCTATAAGGGTTTCAAATCTGATGATAAATTGTTTGATAAGGTTGAGTATCATGCATGGAAGATGTCCTTGGATTGGCATTAGAATATCAAGATGTCATGGATTATGTGCAGGGGAAGATTCTTGAGCCTCCATCAAATGCACATGCTACCACAAAGTCGAAGTATAGAAAAGGGGAAATCAAAGCAAAGATGATTATCCAGGATTCTATTCATAAGCACTTGGTTGCTTATATTTTGTTGGGTGTGGAGCCTGATTATCTTGTTTATTTTGTATCACAGCGTTCGACCCATGTACCTTAATGGGGGCGGCAACGCTGCCCATAATTAAACACTACCTGGGGGGTCTAGGGGGGGCGACTGCGACTTTATGAAGGCCCCCCTGGCGGGGGGTTTCGGGGGCAGCGCCCCTGAAGCTAAGAACAGATGTAAAATTGCCTTGTAAAAGTATAGTAATTTCTAGTCAATCTGGGTCGTTCATTAGGTGGATGATCTGACGGTAGAAGTTATGTTTAGTTTAGGGTTTGTTTCACTAGAAGGAAACCCCTCGCATGTATGAGGGTATTGTATTGCGGCTGTGTATTTTAGGTGTATTCTTAGAGCGAGAAACAGATAGGGAGACTGTGAGAGAGAACAGAGGATATTACAGTGGATCTGCTATAGGTTGTGTCTCTTCATTTTTCCGGATAATAGAAAGGAAGGACTGGCTGTTCGGGGTGGATGTAGCCCAAACTGGGTGAACCACGTATATCTGTGTCTCTCTGGTTTTATGTGTTTTGTGTGCTTGTGTTTTCCGCATATTTTATGTGTTGCATTACTCTGTAATATTTAATTTTCTAACATAAATCTGAGCTGAGCACATCTAAAGAGATGTATGATAAGATGGTTAGCATGTTCAGGGCTAGCAATGCTAATAAAGTTCTTTTCTTCAAGAATCAATTGAAGAATATCAAGAAGGGAAAAGATGAATCCATTCAATCTTATTTTATGATGCCACTGAAATCACAAACAATCTCCTAGCTATTGGAGAAGAAATAGTTGATCGAGAGATGGTTCTCATTGTGCTTGGAGGTCTCCCCCATTATTTGTATGTATTTAATACCACTATTATTTATTAATAATGTGATTCCTGATTTTGATGAAATTTTGACGAGATGCACTCAAGAAGAGATAATAATGATGGAGAGAGATCATGCCTCTAATGGAAATGGAGGTGACCCTACTGCCTTCGACGCTCATGCAGAGAAGAGGAACAATGGTGGTTTGAGAAATCAAATCCATGGAAGAGCGGGGCCCAAAGGAAGGAAAGGAAGATGTTACACTTATAACAATTTTGGTCACAAAGAAATAGAGTGCCCCAATAGAAGGGACTCTCCCAGGGATGATGACAACAACAATTCCAGGGGGAATGGAAATCAAAGGAATAACAGGTTCAAATGAAAAATTAAGGCTCCCTTTGATCGTAGTGGAAATGGGAAACCTTTCAAGAGGTCAAGAAATTCTAGGTAGGATGAGTCTAATGTTGTTGATAATAAGAAAAATGAATTTATTCTTGTATATACCCTCTTTACTGCATCTCTTCCCAACACCCCGGATGTCTGGTTGATTGATAGTGGTGTTTCAAGGCACCTCACTGGTTATAAAGAATCCCTCTCTGATTTGATTGAGAAGGATAAAAATCGAGAAATTATCCTTGGAGATAATGCCACCTATCTCGTGAAAGGGGCAGGGATTGTGACCCTTCATCTATCTAAAGGTCAAGTCCCCCGTTTACAAGATGTGTTGTACGTACCTGATTTGAAGAAGAACCTTCTGTTTATTCGGCAATGGAATACAAAGGGTTCAAGGTGGTATTATTTGATGGAAAGGTATGCATCTAGAAGTAGAACTTCAAATAAGCTCTTACTATTGGTTTTAGAGTTAATACACTCTACCAGGTTGGAGGAAGTCCATTGGGGGCTATGTCATGTGATACAACTCTTCAAACAAAGTTATGGCACTGGAGGTTTGCACACCTTCATTACAAAGCCCTTCCCGAAGCAAGGAAGGTGGTGATAGGGATGCCCGAATTTAAAGATGATCATGAAGGTATATGTCAGGGTTTTGACGAAGGGAAGCATATAAGGGGACCATTCCCCTCAAGTGTCACAAAGAAATCTGATATATTGCAGTTGATACTTTCAAATTTATTTGGTATGTTGTGTTGAGATTCAACAAGATGATGGAGCTTAGTGAAAATCAGTCGCCTTCACTAAGTGGGTCTGCAGGCTATTTTTAGGTGCAAGTCTATTTTTAGACATGGTGATCATATTTCAGAAGTTGCAGGACACTATTTATGGATGGTTGGTCAAGTTGGAAAAATATATGAAATTCTATTTTTAGAATATTAGGCGAAGTCTTTTTATAGATCGTTGACCTAAAAATAGATGCTTGTCGATTATTATTAGCCCTTAATAATAATCCGACAATAAACATCAACTTATTCTCTTGGAGCACTTTATTTCAGTGTACAGATTTGGCAAATCAGTGGGCTGAAGGAATTACGCAATTCCCGAGGTTGACTGGTGGTTCATGCATGGAGGACTCAGTTAGAACTGAAGTGGCAAGTTATGACAGAGTTGGAAGAGTAGTTCATGGAGTTGTTATTCAATTTAACTCAGTTAAAGTGAGTTAAACTCAGTTGGGCTATTTGTATCTAGTCTAACTGAATGATACACTAGTGAGAGTGGAGTGAATTAATTGGTTAATTAATTCACAAATAATAACTCATTAATGAACTAAAAAAATACAACAGTTAACTACAGTGCATGTCAGTTCTAGTGGAGACTCAATGGAGAGGTAGGTGAAAGGGTGATATGGACTATCTGTTGTGACTATAGTGATGCATTTATTGCATCACACACACAATGGAGTTTCCAATGAGGATTGCACACTATGGGTAAGTTTGTGAAGATCACCTTTCATGAGAAGGGGAACCATGCTTCGGTGATCCTGGAGAGAATTCACACAGACGTGTGTGGACCTTTCTCGGTTGCTTCAACAGAAAAACACAGGTATTATGTTATTTTTGTTGATAAATATTCTTGTAGATGCTGGATCTTCTCATGTAGAAGAAGAGCGAAACATTCTCAAAGTTCTGTGAGTTTAAAGCATTGTTGGAGAAGCAGTCGGGGAAGCTAGTGAAAGCTCTACGGAGCGATAATGGTGGTGAATATATCTCGGGTGAATTCAAAGACTTCTGTAGCAAAGAAGGAATTCGATGAGAACTCATAGCGCCTCATAACCCATAGCATAATGGAGTTGCAGAGAGGAAGAATAGAATGATTGTGGGTGCTGCACGAGATATGCTGCATGACCAGGGCCTACCGATGCACTTGTGGGCGGAAGCATGCAACACTGCGGTTTATGTGCAAAACTGTTGTCCTCATAGATTACTTGGCATGAGTACACCTGAATAAGATTTTACTGGTAAGAAGCTTGATATTTCTCATTTGAAGATTTTTGGCTCATCTGTTTACATTCATGTGACAAAGGACACCAGGAAGAAGCTAGAGCCGACTGCAGAAGTTGGGATATTTGTGGGGTACACAGAAACACACCATAATTATCGTGTGTATTTTCCAAATAGTTGAATAACTATGGTGCGACGGGATATAAAATTCAATGAGGTGAATGCCATGAATTTGTCGCTTGAGAGGGAGCTACACTTGCATGCAGAGGAGGATCTTCTTGTTCCCAAAGATGAGCCTCTAGATGCGGATCAACCACGGGAGGAGATTCATGGAGTGGAGGAGTCCACTCATGCAGAACCAAACATCAGACAAGGCATAAAGCGTACCACAGAAGCTGAGATACTGAAGCTTGATGCGGCATAGAATGTAGGATTACCTACATCACAGCACAGATAGAGACAGTCACCTGACCGATTTACTGGATACATGGCTCTTATGAGCAAGTGTATCCTGACAGAGCCATATTCTTTCGAATAAGCAGTGCAGGAGCCCACATGGGTAGATGCCATGGTGGAGGAGTATGACTCCATTGTCAGAAACAATGCTTGGGACATTGTTCCAAGGCCGGTGGGTAAATCAGTTGTAGGATCAAGATGGATCTAGAAGGTAAAGTAAGTTGCTGATGGTAGCGTTGAGAAGTATAAGGCAAGATTTGTTGTCTGGGGCTTCTCACAGATCGAGGGGATTGATTATGAAGAAACCTTTGCACCTGTCGCACAGTATTCTTCCATACGGACCATCCTTTCTCTCTCAGCGCAGATGGGTAGGCACATTCATCAGATGGATGTGAAGACTACATTCCTTAATAGGATCATTGAGGAAGAAGTGTACATTGAGCAACCTGAAGGATTTGAGATCTTCAACAACGAGTCGCATGTGGGCAGGCTCAAAAGAGTGCTATATGGGCTGAAGCAAGCACCATGTGCTTGGTACACATAGATCGACAACGATTTCACTGGACTTGGCTTCACCAAGAGTGAGGCGGATGCAAACCTGTACCAAATTGTGGTGGAGGGTAAGCTTTTAATCATTGTTCTTTATGTTGATGATTTAATACTAACGGGTGATGAGCAGTTGATACATTCATGCAAGGCAAATCTTGCAAAGGAGTTTGAGATGAAGGATTTAGGCCTCCTTCATTATTTCCTTGGATTGGAAATATGGCAGCGGGAAGGTGAACTGTTTTTGTCTCAAGGCAAGTATGTATGGGAGATACTGGAGAAGTTTCACATGCAAGGCTACAAGCCTATCGACACTCCTCTTCCAGGAAATTAGAGGAAAGAGGATGCGACATCGGCAGAGGTAGTGGATGCCACTGTTTATCGACAATTGGTGGGTTCGCTCATGTATTTAGTTAATACAAGACCATACATATGCTATGCGGTGAACTAGCTTTCACAAGTGATGGTTAAGCCTACCAAGCTCTTTTGGAAGGCAGGCAAGCATGTCGTGAGGTATCTCAGGGGAACATCTGAGTATGGATTATGGTACAGACAAAAGAATGAGGTGAAGTTGCATGGCGTCACTGATGCAGATTGGGCAGGCAGCCTAATAGAAAGAAAGAGCACGTCAGGAGGGATTTTCAATATCGGATCTATAACAGTTTCTTGGTACAGCAAGAAACAAAGATCCATGGCACTCAGTTCAGCGGAAGCAGAATACATGGTAGCAAGTCAAGCTGCATGTGAGGCTATCTAGATGAGGAAGATCCTGGTCAGTTTGTTCAGTTCACATTTAGATCCTACTGTGATACATTGTGATAATCAGAGTTTCATTAAACTCTTGATCAATCCCGTGTTTCATGATAGATATAAACATATTGATATCTAGTATCATCATATCAGAGATTGTGTGCACCGGAAGATCATGTTGCTTCAGTACATTCCTACGGAAGATCAGGATGCAGATATTCTGACGAAGGCGCTCACCAGGAGAAAATTCAAATACCATAGAGGCAAGATCAGGGTGAAGGATAATCCCTATCTTGTTGAGAGGGAGTGTTGAGATTCAACAAGATGATGGAGCTTAGTGAAAATCAGTTGCCTTCACTAAGTGGGCCCGCAGGCTATTTTTAGGTGCAAGTATATTTTTAGACTGTCTATTTTTAGACATGGTGATCATATTTCAGAAGTTGCAGGATGCTATTTGTGGATGGTTGGTCAAGTTGGAAAAATATATGAAATTCTATTTTTAGAATATTGGGCAAAGTCTATTTATAGATCGTCAATATAAAAATAGATGCATGTCGATTATTATTAGCCCATAATAATAATCCGATAATAAACATCAACTTATTCTCTTGGAGAACTTTATTTCAGTGTACAAATTTGGAAAATCAGTGGGATGAAGGAATTACACAATTCCTAGGGTTGACTGGTGGTTCATGCATGGAGGACTCAGTTAGAACTGAAGTGGAAAAGTTATGACAGAGTTGGAAGAGTAGTTCATGGAGTTGTTATTCAGTTTAACTCAGTTAAAGTGAGTTAAACTAAGTTGAGCTGGTTGTATCTAGTCTAACTGAACGATACACTAGTGAGAGTGGAGTGAATTAATTAGTTAATTAATTCAAAAATAATAACTCATTAATGAACTAAACAAATATAACAGTTAACTACAGTGCATGTCAGTTCTAATGGAGACTTAGTGGAGAGGTAGGTGAAAGGGTGAGATGGACTATTTGTTGTGACTATAGTGATACATTTATTGCATCACACACACATTGGAGTTTCCAATGAGGATTGCGCAGTCAAGGCAAGGCTAATTCGAATTCATTCAGAGCTATTCTTCAACAGGGATTGCGCAGTGGAGGCAGGCTATCAGGTGGCAAGAAATCAATGCACGGATTTGCAGATTTCTTCATGTTAGTGTGTGACGATTGATTGTACTGAGAGCTTGATGTACTAAGCTTTGTATGAGATTGTTACATGATCTCCATGATACATAATATATGATAGTTGGAGTTTCCAGCTTCAGGATTTCCCATTAAACAACTGTGTTATGTGCGATTGTTTTTATTGCTTCATGTTTTTGCAATTGATTTTAAATTTCCGCAAAAGATTAATAGTGGAAGGATTCTGTATTTAGCAAGAAGATAAATATTGTTAGATCAGGAGAATATGGATATATACATGCATCTTGTATATAATTTCTACATGCTGCTCATGACATCCTTGGGAGGTTGTTCCTATTACATGAATTTTACAGATGGCTTCTCCCGCCAGACTTGGATATATTTCTTGACGAAGAAGGGCGAAGCATTCAAATGGTTTCTTACCTTCAAGGCCTTGGTGGAAAATAAAACCGAGAAGAGAATCAAATTTTTGAGGACCGATAATGGGTATGAGTATGAGTCAAATGAATTCAATGAATTTTGCAGTGAAGCTAGCATTAAGAGGGAGACGACAACTGTGTATACTCCTGAGCAAAATTGTGTTGCTGAAGGAAAGAACAGAGCCATTGTGGAAGATGCTTGCACCATGCTATGTCACCAAGGTATTTCAAAGTTTCTATGGGGAGAAGCTGTGAAAAATACTGTGTACGTTCAAAATAGATGCCTACATTCTTCTCTAGACTCCAAGACTCCCGAAGAAGGCTTCTCTGGTAAGAAACCTGATGTTTCTCATTTTAGAGTTTTTGGTTGTCCTGTTTACTTTCATGTGACGAAAGAAAAGAGAAGTAAGATGGATGCTTATGGAAAGAAGGGAATGTTTGTGGGCTACAGTGAAACTTCGAAGGCATATAGAATATATGTGCCTGGTCAAAGAGAAGTGGAGATATGTCACGATTTCACCTTCGATGAAGATGCTACCCTCAAGAAAGTGAGAAATATTCATAGCTCCAAGGAAGAAAAATAGGATGAAGAAGTAGGGAAGCGACAAGAGACGGAGGATGAATTGATGCTCGATGTTGAAGGACGTATGGATCCTATTGATCCACCTCCTTCAAATAAGAGAAGACCCTCATGGCTCAGGGATACTCTCAAAGATGCCGAGAGACATATTACCCCAAGGGGGACATTCCGTGAAAGCAAGAAGCCGAAAAGATACCAAGGGTATCTAGCAGCCATGAGTACAATGTACAATCTGAGCCTGGATCGTTTGAAGAAGGCATTAAGAATCAAGTTTGGATGGATTCTATGCACGAAGAATATGAGTACATTATGAAAAATGATGTCTGGGAAGTGGTCCTGAGACCAAAGGACAAATCTGTTGTCACCTCGAAATGGCTCTATAAGATCAAGTATAAATCTGATGGTAGTGTTGAAAATTACAAGACAAGATTTGTTGCCCGAGGCTTCTCTTAAAAAGAAGGCATAGTTTATGATGATATATTTCCCCCTGTCGCCCGCTATACCACCATTTGATCTATTGTTTTCCTTGCTGCAACACAAGGATGGAGTCTCCATTAGATGGATGTGAAGACTGCCTTTCTACATGGTTCAATAAAGGAAGAGGTTCACGTGGAGCAACCTCTGGGGTTCGAAGTCCAAGATAAAGACACCTATGTATGCAAGTTTAAGAAATCCCTCTATGGGTTGAAGCAAGCCCCCAGGGCTTGGTATGATAGGATAGATAGCTACTTGATGAAGCTGGGCTTCACTCGAAGTAATGCTGATCCAAACCTTTATTTTATGGTTGATAGAGAAAGGCCTCTCATTCTAAATCTCTATGTGGACGATCTCTTCCTAACATGTGCTGACCCTCTCATTCATCGATGTAAGAGGGAGCTAGCTTCCGATTTTGAGATGAAATACCTAGGACTGATGTATTACTTCCTAGGCTTGGAGGTCTGGCAAAGGCCAGGTGAGATTTTCCTTTCTCAAGGAAAATATGTCGTGAATTTGCTAGAGAGATTTGGTATGGTGGACTGTAAGTCTATGTCGACACCGATGGGACTCAACTTTAAGAAGTTGTGTGGAAACTCTTTTGGGCCTGATCTTGGAAATCCTACCGAGTATCGACAACTCATGGGGGCCCTGATGTTCTTAGTGAACTCCCGTCCGGACGTATGTTTTGCAGTGAACACTTTGAGTCAACATATGGTTGAGCCTCATCACATTGACTGGATTGGTGCCAAGAATCTATTGAGATATCTTCGGGGCACAATCAACCATGGGTTGAGATACACTATCGGAAGTTTGAGACTCCATGGATATACTGATGCCAATTGGGCTGTCAATGTGGTGGATCGCAAGAGCACATCTCGATGTTGCTTCACTTTAGGTTTTGCTTCGATATATTGGATGAGGAGGAAGTAGAAGTCAGTGGCTTTGAGCACTGCTGAGGCTAAATACATTGCAGCGAGTATGGCATGTTGTGAAGCTGTTTGGATGAGAAATCTCTTTAGTGAGTTGTTTGGACATGTGTTAGATACCGCTGTTATCCTTTGTGATAACTAGAATGGGATTCATATTTTTGAGAATCCAGTGTTCCACGATCGATCCAAGCATATTGATATTAGGTACCACTTTATCTGGGTTATGGTACAACAATATGCCGTAAGGCTCGATCACATTGGGATTGATGAGAAGGTCGCAAATATTCTCACGAAGCCCCTAATGAAGGTAAAATTCTTAACCTTCTGTGAGAAACTTGGAATCGTGGAAAGAACCTATTTTGAGGCTCTTGCTTGAGTTGTAATATGAGCTCTGGGAGCTCCAGGGGGCTTGGGGATAGCTTCTTAGAGCTATAAGCACACGCGGGGCTAGGCTTGATGAACATTGTTGTGCTTCTGCCCCACCGTTATGATATTGAGTTGGTTCACCTCTCTTTGATCTATGCCCCGCACACATCCTACCCATAGAGTTTCAGACTCATGGGAAGTACCTCTCATTTGGACAATGAGGTGGGAAATGTGGATAGAGACCAATAGCAAGATCGATGGACGAATCAGAGATTTCTGTACTCTCTATGTCTAGGATGGAACGTGTCCAACACCTTGATCTGGGATCAAGTCTGATGAGGTTCTTACCTCTAAACTAACTTCGGTTCAGTAAACTAACTTCAGGTTAGTATTAGACTCGTTTTGAGTCCAAGAGAGGTTTTAACCTCTAAGATGAATTCGGGTCAGTAGAGCGTGATGTCTTTGTGACCCACCCTTTTTATTCTATTTTTGAAGAAGAGCCAGCAGAGAAAGTTACAACAGGATGACGCGGGAGTGCATGATGATATATGATAGTACACGATGGTACTGACCACTGGAAGGCACAGGTGGACAGATGGAGTTCTCCCTAGTTGAGAGGGAGTGTTAATTTTGGGCAACTAGGTCCAAACTACAGGTTGCACTGCTCATATGATTATATTTTTGTTGGATTCCTCATTCGGAGAGGTGCAATATTGATTTAAGGATCATCTTGTTTGGATGAGAAGAACATATATTTTGATTTTATTTTCCACACATGTGCAAGGTTGGACAGATTTTTAATGTAGGCTCACAAGCCTAATAGATGTGCCACACACCCTCATTGACTGATATAAATTGGAGAGACTTGGAGATCATTTTCTCATCAACTCATCACACATTCTCCCTTGTGATCTGATTGGTTCGATCAGCCTTTTGGAGGCCTCTTTCTCTCACACGTGGGGAGATGAATCTGGCTAAAAGTGTGCAATGTTTTAGGGCCGATTTCTTCTGCGTTGACCGTGGTCAAACTTTGGAGTTTTGACCTCCATATTTTGCAAAAATTTCGATATTGTGAGGCCGCATTAGAGAGCACAAATATCGAGAAAAAAGTAGTCTGTTGACCGAAGCCCTAAACTGCAACGTTGACTTTCTGTTGACCAACGCTGACTTTTAAGGAGCTGTCTTTGAGTGATGTGTGTGACACTTGAAGTGTTGGCTGATCTAATTTTGAGAAAGACTTTGCTGGCTGGTGCATCCTGTTGACTCCCATAACACGCACTATCCTATATCCTTGCTCGACAAGAAGAATTGTAAAATATGATCTATATTATTGGCTTGTCCTATGTTGGTCTATTATTATGTTCTATCAGCATTTTACTTTCATGTTTATGTGATTGCTAAATTGAATATGGCTTAAGAAATACTTAAGTAAAATTGCATTAAGCATAGAACATACGATGTCTGTCTAAATTTAACAGACCTGTATCAATTACAATACATTACATCATGATATCTTTTTCATCTTGGACATGAATTGCTAAGGGAGGCATACCCATACTCAACACATAAACTATCATAACATCAGAAATTGTCTACATATATAGACCCATGATAGGATGACCATCTGTGTAAAGACCATCGTACGGATGACGTGGTACTACTCCTGAAATCGCAGCATGGATGGATGAAACTAGATCCAGGGTCTTCTATCTTATTCACTCGATCGCTCAAGTACGATTCTAACCACGCGAATATGTGATCTGAAGTCGAACATGGGAAGACATTGTATGATTACCAGCCAATGATGTAAGCCGTTAAAAAATGCGATAGAAACCACCGATGATGATAATGGCTCTCAAGGTACTGTAGTACAGTCTGCCTAGTGTGAATAGATGATTTTATTTAGAACACCATACAAAGTATTTCGGTCGAAGGCCAATGATGTCAACCCGTCGTCGAAAGGGATAAAATTGCCGTTAATGTATGCAAGCTCCAAGGTTTTGGAAGGGTGATTCTAAGTCAACTTCCTAGATGATGAGTTGATGTCGATAGGAAGCGACTCGTCGCAGGAGGGCCTTGATGTATCTGCCATCAAAAAGATGAAATGGGAGTAATGATTTCAGAGACAGAATGTAACTGATGAAGCAATGTTCAGGGATGACAGTCATGAAATGAAGGTTTATGAGTATTGCAAAGCATGAGGAATTACTGAGTGACTTCTCTTGAACATATTGAAGACACTGAATGAGTTTGTAGCATTGACCCAAAACCAAAATTATGGATGGTGTGATAGACCATAGGTATGATAGACCATCGAGCAGATAACCCAACCCAAAAGCCAAAGAGATGAAGTGAATAAGTCTAATGTTCAAGAGCGAATTGCTACCATAAAGTGATTTATCTCTTTCCAATTTTCCCCAGTCATTGCTAACCAGTACCTCTTTATTTTTTAACAAGATTGAGGAGGATAACATATGCTTGATGTATAATTCCACCCTTCGGGTGAATCCATCGCTATGTGATGTTTTAACGAGTCTAGCGAAAGTGAAACTCGATCTTGTCATGATGGAAAAGTCCGTCGGTATTTGATGTTTTAACGAGTCTAACGACAGAGAAACTTAGTCCTTTTTCATATTTAGAGATTTTGAAAAAGGGATGAAAAGAAAACTCCACAAGTTATTTTTTCGTAAGTTTTTCCCTCAGATCCTAAAAAGGATAAAATAATACCTGAGAGAACCTCCTAGCCATGTTATACTAGGGTGTTTATTTTTCGTAAATAATCTATCCCAGTCCGGAAAAGGTTAAACTTATACTAATTAGATTTTGTTTCAATTCCTTTTACGAGCTCGAAAGGACAAGTGCTCGACAATATTTTCATGTTTTTGGAGTTTAAAAAGCGCTGAAAAAGGACTCCAGGGGGGTTACTTTTTCGATGTTTATCAAAGCTTGAAAAAGAGATAAAAGAGTTCTCTGTGGCTGACTTTCAATTTAATTTATGAGCAGGAAAAGAAGGAAAGAACTCGACATTTTCATGTGTTTTACGAGAATCAAAGATAGAAAAAAGAATCTCGGCATTTTCATGAGTTTAACGAGTCTTTAAAATAATAACCGAAATGGACCCGAGATAGTTTCATTTTAATGCAAGCTTGAAACAAAGGAAAACTATGCTTGAAAGTGGTTTCATTTTTACACAAGCTTGAAACAAAGGAAACTGTGCTTGAGATAGGTTTGTTTCATTTTTATATAGGCTTGAAACAAAGATTTTTTTTTCTTGTAGTGACATGTTTAATTTTTAACGAGATTGACACAATAAAAGAAATATCCTCATGGAAACCTGATTCATTTTTTAACGAGGTTGACACAGTAAAAGAACTTTCCTCATGGAAACCTGATTCATTTTTTAATGAGGTTGACACAGTAAAAGAAATTTCCTCATAGAAACCTAATTCATTTTTAACAAGATTGACATAGTAAAACAAATTTCCTCATAGAAACCCAATTCATTTTTTAACGAGGTTGACACAGTAAAATAACTTTCCTCATGGAAACCTGATTCAATTTTTAACGAGTTTGACACAGTAAAATAAATTTACTCATAGGATTGGTCACATAAACCAAAAATATTGATTGCTATGCGATCTCGATTGGACTTAGCGACATAGTTTCACCCAACCTATCTATTTCAGAATCATTGGGAATCTTCCATAAATCAGATGAAGTGGAAGATATCGTATTGCAGGTTTCTATTTTTACGATTTCCGCTGATGTCGTAGGCGACGGTAATGAAAAGATGCCAATTAGGGAATAATCCTTAAATATTCCTACACCAATGTTTTGAAGAGATGGCGGGGGTATGTGAACAAACATAATGCTTTCGGTTGCTTGAAAACCAGAGGCAAAGAAGGCGAGTTGATCGATGACTGTGATGCCTCCCTTATAGGGGAAGATGACCATGCGAAATTAAGTAGATATAACTACAACCATAGCGTAAACCCATGGGTATTCCTATTAAGATATTGTAGTCACGGGGTTCGTCAACGACCTCAACTTCAATAGTAACAGTTTTTCCCCCTAGTTCGACTTGCAGGTTACTGAGAATTCCACAGGGCTTGTATGTACGACTGTCAAAAGCTTTCAATGATGCAGGTGATTGTGATAAAGGTGGCGATCCAAGTGACTTCCAACAACTCATAGACATAAAAATTAGATGTACCTTCATCAATAATAGTCCGATGAATGAGGCGATTTAGGAAATTTTCTTGAATAAAAAAAGCTAATTATGTTGGCAATTGTGGCACATAGCCTGCATGGTTAAAGACTACGAGATTAGAGTCCATTAGATTGATTCCACCAATTGTCGACAACATAGCGTGCTTTTGGGAGGGAAAACTCTAAAGAACTTCAAGCGTTGACTTATCAGAAGGTGACAGAGCCAGATCTTCGATTGTGTTATAATTTTGAGCTGCACAAGTTCGAGGGTTGAAATTTGATTTATGAATGACACCCTTTGGTGGATTTATTGTTAACTCAGGAATAATAGGCAACAGAATTGAATCAGAATAAGTCAAAGTCGAAGTAGTAGGTTGAGATGTAGCCTGACCATTCGATGATGAAAGATGATTAATGTAATATTTACTTCGAGTGGACACCAAAACATCATTTTTGGGCTTAGTGGTGGATAACATAAGAACTTGTGAACTAGAAGCGCGATCCATAGCAACCATATGTGTTTCCAGGTGTGGAAAAGGATTTGTCAACATTGTAGATGCGACAGAAGTCTTGAGAAGCTTCTAGACTTCTGAGCGGTGAGGAAAATATCGCGTAAAATGCTCCTCATTACATATCAAAAAAGGGTAACGAGGTTTCCAAGAAGTACCAGGTGTATCAGATGATTTTTTCTGCTGGGGTGAATTTTTCTTCTTTTTATCTTTCCCTTTCTTCTTACTTCTAGGTTGCTTGTCACTTTTTCCCTTGTCAGATGACATGACATGTATTTCGGAAGAAGACACAGGATCAGATGCAATAGGGGTTTGATTGGACACAACAAGTGTGGAAACAGATGGTTGACTTGCTGACTGAGTGCTAGAAGAACCAATCACACCGTAGCCGGAATGAATGTCCTTACCGGATGGAGAAGGAGGAACAATAAAATTCGGTCGTGGTGCATCCGAAATATTTTCATAGAGCATGCCAGACTGACTATAAATTAAATCCATATACTGGGCACGAGAAATTACTTGCTCTTTAGTGACAAGACCACCTTTGGCCACTTCCTCGGTGATAGATGGCAACAAGGAATTTATAAACCACTCAGCTAAAAGCTGATCCGGAACAAATGTTTTAACCATTTGATGACAATGATGCCTCTCATGAATGTGATCTGATATGCGAGTAGCAGTCGTTTGTTTAAAGTTGGTCAAAAGTTTCGTTCCATTTTCATATTTGATGGGTAACTGGAAGTGGGTTAGAAAAGTAGTGGCTAAAGGTGTGAAGTTATCGAAAGAAGCTCGTGGTAATTCAATATACCACTTTGTAACCGGAACAATGAGCGTTCACTGGAAAAGACAGAGTCTAAGAGAATCATCATTCAAGGAATTTGAGGAACATCATAAATGTTAAGTCACAACGTGCATAGACAGATCTTCTCTAGAGTTTCCATTGAATTCCGGAATATCAAAGGGAAATTTATGAGGAATCACTGGCCACCAAGGTAAATAATGAATGGGATCATAGCGAGCCAGTTTAAATTAGGTAACTCTAATGTTGCAACAAACGAAAACTGTTGGTTTAGATCGGGTTGAACGTATCCAAGGTAAGATGGAATTGCCTGGGAAATAGGCCATTGTGCACCAACATAAGGATTCTAATGCTCGTAACCCTGATAGGGGTAAGTGTTTTGACTAAACCCTTGATAGGCTTGTTAATCAGGACCTGTATAAGATTGATACTGTTGGAATGGTTGTTGTGGCTGCCATGGGATTTGATAATACTTTGTTGCCCGCCAGGATAATTTTGACCAGGTTGTGAATAGACGGGACCAATACAATCCTATGACAAGGGTAAAATAGCCTGTGGTTGTGAAGTTCCTGATACAGATGGTTGTTGTAAACCAACCTGGGAAGACAGAGTCTATAGACCTGAAACTTGAGGGTTACGGGTTGAAGGACCCACTTGAGCAGACTGAGCTACATCCAAGGAAGTAATAATGGGCATAGTAGGTACAAATGCAACAAGTTGAACTGGTTGATATTGGTAAACAATCGTTTGTGGTTGAAAAGGCAAGGTAGGCTACCATTGACAAACATGAATTCCAGCATAATATTGACCTAAAAATGAAGGAGTATTGCCATATGGTGTAAACATATGTTTCCCCCCAGCATATGGATTATAAGGATATTGAACATAATTACCTTCATATGATTGGAGTCAAGCATAAACTGGATAAGATGGATGGTAATTGGATGGAATAGCTTGATATTGAGTTGATGATGTCAATAAAGGATCAGGATGTTTAATACTTGTAAGGGAGGAACAAGATAAAATTCTAGATGAGGGCATGGGCGAAGTCCATGGACTAGAGGAGGCACCATAGTAGGTTCCATTTAAAGCTTGGTAACCCTTTGGGATGGACAGACCACCATAAAGATGAGACTTAGGTGTTGTATAAAACATCGAAGAGGTAGCAATAGTAGATGTTGTCGCATTTGTAACAAATGGTACAGTCTGGAATGCTGTCTTAGCCATGGTTAAATAACCCAATAAATACTCTAAAGAATCTAGGAGAACTTGAGACTGAGTAGGATCAACAGGAGAAGTGTGGGTCAAACAAGGAAAAGACGGATAAAGATGAAGCCCCGACCCAAAATGAGTTGGAGTTGTAGGGGTTGTCTCTTCCTAAGGTTCTTCCTCAATTAAAATCAAACAAGGTGGAAGCACTTCACCGTCATGCCCGAGATAAATTTTAGGCGGTAAACTATGCAGTAAAGAGGGAGACTCAATAGTTACAGATGACTGAGGATGAGTCGGTTGATCGTGTTCCGGCACGGGAAAAAAATATTATTTTTGAGCTTCGAGTTCAATATTTTCTGGAGTTCTGGATTGAATTCTGATTTAACAACTTCAGGTTTTGTATTTATCATTTCATTGGATTGAATTTTAGTGTCCTCAAGTAACTGTGAGGGTTCCGTCTCGACAGTAGCAGATAAACCGAGATCGGTAGAAATGACTCGAGACTCGGTACTCAAAGGATCAAATGATTCTGGTAAATTAGATGAAGATGAAGCAAAAAAGGTTCCAGAGGTACTAGACTCAGGAGGACGAGCTCACCTTCACCTACTAGGTGTAGCTTCTGGTGGTAAAGGTGGTTTATTCGCTGTCCTACGCGAATGACGGGGAAAGGGTTGATCTTCTTCCATGATTGATGATCGATTTTAACAAAAAAAAAAACAAAAAGAGGGAAATTCTAGGCAAAAGGATTATCGAGCAACTGTGAATTGCAATATACCACCCCAGTAAACCAAGGACTTACGTATGTGCAGGCAATCTCCCCGAATGCTGTGTTTTGTGTATCACAATGTACAAGGTGACCGACTCGATTACCTATGGATGGTAAGCAACCTAATGTTGTCCTCCCAAATATACTCGGTGGTACATGGAGGCCCAATCCGTATTAGCACTGTCTAATGCGAAACTGCACAGTGAGAGCATCCCCTTATACTTTTCATACTAGAACACCACCCGATATACTCAAGGTACGTGGATGAGATCCGATATACTTACGTACGTGGGATGGGGTATCACACTTAGAATGTATCGCAGAAAATTAATGACAACTGCTATGTTTTACGATGCCAGAACACATCTCTAGCCTAGACCTCTAAATGTTATCATTAAGTGAAAATGCTCCCTTAGGTTAATTGAGATAAATTTTAAGTTGATCTTGCTTAGAAATTTTCCTTTTAGGTTCGCTGCATGATGTATTTGACATTCATAGAATGCAAAAAAGATGATAAGCATTTGTTTTTGATTCAATTTAGAAAATGAAAACCTAGCTACCAGGGATAGAGCAATCAGATTGTAAGAAATCAACAATGAACACATCTAAATGCAAATTCCCTAACTATTCCTATGCATCACTCACAAACCCTATATGTAAATGCATGCTTTTATTTTTGGTTCTTTTTAAGTAGGAATGAACGAAAAAGAAACTATGATGCACAAATAATCAATTAATACTTTCCAGAGAAACGAAGACTAGAACAACAATTCCTCTTTCGAAAATAAAGAGCTGATCAAATGTAAAATTTAAACTTTGGATCTATTTTGACAATGATAAAGAAAACAAGAATAAACATTGAACAAACAAAGATACAAGGTGAGCAAGGATAGTAGAAGCAATCTGGACTCTAGGGAAATTAGACACTTGAAAACTCAACAAATAAGACACTGAAATGGATGGAAAAAGACAAATATGATGAATTTTGTTGGTCATAGGATCAACGCACTCCTGAGTGGGAGACAATGCGTTGCAGAGCACTGCCTCTAAGCCAACAATGCTATGCAGAGAACTGTGTCAAGATCAACAGTGCGTTGGTGCTAGAAGAATCTCAAAAATAGGTAAGCAAACACACTTATTTTACCAAAACATATTAAAATGACTATAATGAAGCAAGTAAAGTCTAATAGAGGCTGACAAACCAAGATAAAACCACCAGGGACGATCAATCGTTCCCCAGTGGAGTCGCCAATTTGTTTTACGGAAATCGGACCTACGGATAGATAATTTTCCCTAAGTGTGGTGGACGCACTTAGAACAACATACGAAAGACACTTGACCTTTTCCTTAAGATTAATAGATAAGAGAAGAACACCTACTTGTGATCTTTCGCTATTCCTTGTCTCCCTTTTGTCACTTCCTTCGCTCTCAATCGAACTGAACTCGCTTGATTGGTACCTGCAATGGCTAACAGAAGATAGAAAACGACATAAAGGCATATAATATATTCATCTTTATCAAACTGAATCGACTGCATTTGAAAATACATATATTAAAATCATAAACACATGTATTACGAAAGGAACAAATATATTTATTATAAAGTAGAAGGAGAAGCTAGTTGGATCGATTCGATGTCAACTTGCTCTAGCTTCAGTCCTATCCTCATTAGGTCAGCAAAATCACTCCAGCCACATAACATTACATGCAAGCAATACCTCAAAGAGCTATGATCTCACCAGCGCAACTCTACAATTCAAAATCTTGCTCCCCTGTGCACTATGATATGTGCTGAATTTATAAGAAATGATGGTAGTTTGGCATTAATTGGTCATTGAATGGATTTTCCATAAATGGATGAAGAAGTTTCCTTGTTCAATGGGATAGGAGGATAAGTGATTTAATGGCTCCATGGTGTTCATATTTTAAGTTATCAGATAGTATGATAGCTCGAACAAATTCCAGAAGCCACTAGAAAGTGTGAAGATTCCCATAATATTTTAAACAATTCACTCCCATTCTACCAATGCACTGTCAAGTGGGCCTAGATGCTTTGCAACATTGTATTGCATGGGAGTAAATTATCTGCAAAGCACTTATTGCAGTCTAGGGGCACGTTGATGGCTCAATTGAGCATTTCAACTAGATTTCAAGTAGTGAAACTTTCATGCATAAAAACCATCAATGGGATGACTTGTTTAAGGCAAGTAAAAACTGATTTAGAGTATGCTAGACCCTAATTTGTACTGATCTGAGTTTCGGGAGTGATGCCCAAACTGACCGGTAACAATTTTTCTAAGGTATATTCCTTCAACTATTGAATATCAACCATTTTTTACCACCGAATTGGTGATTGAAGGAAAATGCCTTCTTGCATACCAAAGGTACTAAAGGACATGTTCTTATTACAACGCGAATTTTTTTGTTATTGTATGGTCTGCCTTTTGAGATTGAATTCCACATTTTTCAATGGGATATTGGCTTTGAGCAATCCATTTGCTTCATTGATGGTGAAATGGTGCCAATACACACACACACACACACACATAAGCTGGGTAGGAGTAAATATTCATCATCATGCCCAAATACATCACCCCGATCGGGCTGGGGAATTGAACCAGTGACATTACATGAGGGAATGCCTTAACAACGTACCCGATCACTGTATATAAAAGACCCCGTGGATGAAATGGTTCCAATTTAAGGCCAAAGTGTTGAATTGATTTAAAATTGTCTAGCAAGTGTGATTTGAGTCACATTTAGATACACGCTTACACGTGCTCGAACTTTAGCTGAATACTAAATGAAATACTTCCAATTCAAGATAATATTCCCAAATTTGTGGAGAATTAGTCAATTTGTTAAAGAAATTATACCAATTGTTGCAACTGCAAGAGTAAATATTTTATATTCTCTCAAGTTTGAAGCATAGTTTTGTAAAATGTCATACATACTACACTATTTTGGCTTCAAGTTTCAATTTGATTAGGAAAGGAAAGCATATATTTATTATAAAGTAGAAGGAGAATTTACAACCAGTTGAATCGATTCGATGTCAACTCGCTTCAACTTTAGTCCTATCCTCATCACATCAACAAAATAAAATTACGTGCAAACAATACCTCAAAGAGCTATGATCTCACCAACATAACTCTACAAATTCAAACTCTTGCTCCCCTGTGCACTATGATTAGTGCTCAATTTATAATAAATGATGGTAGTTTGGAATTAATTGGTCATTGAATGGATTTTCCATAAATGGATGAAGAAGTTTCCTTGTTTAATGGGATAGGAGGATAAGTTATTTAATGGCTCCATGGTGTTCATATTCAAAGTTATCAAATAGTATGATAGTTGGAACAACTTCTAGAAGCCACTAGAAATTGGGAAGATTCTCGAAATCCTTTGAAAAATTCGCTTCGAGTCAATCAACGCACTGTCAAGTGGGCCTAGATGCTTTGCAAAACTGTATTGCATGGGATTAAATGCTTTGCAAAGCAGTTACTGCAGTCTAGGGGTGCGTTGATGAATCAATGGAGCATTTTAACTGGACTTCAAGCAGTGAAACTTTCATGGATAAAAACCATCAATGGGATGACTTGTTTAAGGAAAGTAGCAACTGATTTAGAGTATGATAGGCCCTAATTTGTAATGATATGAGTTTCGAGAGTGATGCCCAAATTGACCTGTAACAACTACCCCCCTAAAGCATGAAGTCAAAAATGATAATATTGAGTGATATGCTTTACGATGTGACGAGTAGGATCTGAAGCCGACGATAACCTTGTTAATTTTGGGCAACTAGGTCCAAACTCCAGGTTGCACTGCTCATATGATGATGATTATATTTTTTTTGTATTCCTCTTTCGGAGAGGTGAAATATTGATCTAAGGATCATCTTGTTTGGATGAGCAGAACATACATTTTGATTTTATTTTCCACACATGTGCAAGGTCGGCCAGATTTGTAATGTGGGGTCATAAGCCTAATAGATGTGTCACACACCCTCATTGACTGATATAAATTGGAGAGACTTGGAGATCATTTTCTCATCAACTCATCACATATTCTCCCTTGTGACCTGATTGGTTCGATCAGCCTTTTGGAGGCCTCTTTCTCTTACATGTGCGAAGCTGAAGCTGGGTAAAAGTGAGGATTGTTTTAGGGATGATTGCTGCTATAGGGTAAACTTCTTGGGTTGTTGGTTTTCAAATATCCCTCTTAGGGCTTTCCGGTGCCCGAGGCAGACAGTAAGATTAGCTGTGTTTTTCACAAAGATGGCATGAGCATGTTCATATTAACTTGAAATAACTTGACGGAATGCGATAGAGAATTACCTCTTTGACGATCTCAGAGTCCCTTGGAGAGCGCTAGGCAGCGAAACAAGAGTCCTTCTTCACCGGCTCCAAATCTTAGTCCTGCAATCAGTCAAAGCACCCACGTAATTTATAACATAACATATATCCTATCAATCAAGTAAATATACAATGAAATACTAACTTCTACACATCTGAGCCATTCATATCATACTATGTAAATATTCAAACAATAATGACAATATTAAGCATTGAATGGACAAAACGAACACAGTTCTATTAATTTTGAAAGAAGGAGGATTACAACCATCGGTTGTACCAAGCCCTCCTCAGTCTCCCAATCTCTTTTATCTCTCAAGTGAAGAAGTCCAAGTCAACAAGCCCTCTAGGAACCTCTTTGACTCTTGGCCTTCACAATATAACACTATTCTCTATTCCACAAGTATGCAAAAACCTTTTGCAATCCTTCGACCTTCAATTAAGAGCCTTCAGCTCCTTCTTATAGGAGAGGGAGAAAGCCATTGTTGCCCTTCTCTTTCCACTAGTTTGGAATGGAAAAAACTTAGATGTTTCTTTAATCTCTATGCTTTTTCCTCCTTTGGAGTTCAGTCTTGTTATAGTAATGACCAATAATGAACTGGTGCTCTGCAGTTTCTTTTGTGAACTGAATCTCTTGTGAGGGAAAGCCGGAGATTCAAATCATTCTCCGCGGGCTTTTCTCGATTCAAACCTAAAACATGGGTAACGCTTCCCTCCGGTGTAAACAGAGTGTTTCCCTAGCCACTAACGCGGCCCATTCACTGATTGACTGCGTTATAACGCTCTTGTGTTGTTATAGATAGGCGTTACCCTGGCAAAAATAGGTTTAATTTAGGTCTTTGTACTCCTTCCATATTTGTCTTCCCTTCTGAGCTGATGAGGAGGTATTTTGACCTGTAACAGATGCCCCATAAAGTGTGAGGTTAGAGACGAAGACGATGGCCGAAATACTTTATAATTTGTGTAGAGATAAAGAGATTGAAAGACTGAGGAAAACCTGAAACAACAACATATGTCAGAAAATATAGTATCTGCCTTGAGTCGGGCATATCCCATGCTCAGTAGCTTAAACAACATGATTTATCTAGAATAGAGATATGAATAATCTGTCCACCGATAGGCACAATGTGGAAGTGTCTGTCATAACATGATCAGGCTGAAGAAGCTGTCTCCATAAACAATATCGCAACTTGGGGAAGGAAACACAACTTTAATGATGTAGCCTTTGCCCCAAGGTCTTGACCGCCGATTCACTTAAACTGCATATTCCTCAACATGTGAATGAAGGAGTTGTCGTCGAACATGTGAGAAATCGTCTGATTACCAGTCGATAATGAAAACTGTTAATAGACGCGAAGGTGGCCACCGATAATGATGATGGTCCCTAAGATGCACAGTACAATCTAGCGAGTGTGAATAAAATGAGTTGAAGTCGAACACTTGTAGAATCATTCGACCAGGAGCCAATGATGAAGACCCTTGATCAAACACAGGACTACCTGCCACTGATGTCTGCAAGTATCCGGGTACCGATGGGTTTCTGGATCAACTTCCTAGATAAGGTGTTGAAGTCGATAGGAAGAGATCTGTTGAAAGGTAGGCACTGAGGCGTCCTACATCAGTCAACACGAAACGGAAACCAACTGATTTTGTTTATGATTGAGATGATGAAGAGTAAATGGGAACGTTAGACGACAAATAATTTCTGGCATAATGAGTGGTTTGGTTGATAACAGGAGCAGTAGATAGTGAGATCTGCTTGAATAATAGAAGGCACTCTAGCAGGGTACTAGGCAGCTGAAGCTTGATGAACACCAAAGAGTGTGTTAGGATTTTACCGGTGCAGGGACACTGGGAAATGAAGGCTAATACTCATATATGGTAGGTTTCGGCTAACTGCAAAAGAGTTTTATGGGAAGTGCCATGTTCAAGAATTTTTCTGCCAAATCGTCCTTTTTGAAAATGAAACAGAGGTAGTATCCATTTTGTCCAAATTTTTCCCCGTCTGATTAAGTTTAGCAAGTCTAGATGAGTAAACTCCGTGAATTTTTCATGTTTAGAGAGTCTGAAAAATGTCAGGAAAGACAACTCTGTGCCCCATCTGATTAGGTTTAACGAGTCCAGATGAGTAAACTCGGTGAATTTTTCATATTTAGAGAGTTTGAAAAATGTCAGGAAATACAACTTTGTGCCCCATTTGATTAGGTTTAACGAGTCCAGATGAGTAAACTCGGTGAATTTTTCATATTTAGAGAGTCTAAAAAATTTCAGGAAAGACAACTCCATTGGGGTACCTTTGTCATGTCTTGATAACCGGGCACGGCAAAGGGATAATAGTAAGCCCGAAACAGTTCATTTTCCGTAAGTTAGTCCATCGAAACCGGAAAAGTGAGAAATCTATGTTTGATAGACGTCTACCTCATTTTGTTATGGGTACGAGGAGACAGAGTGAACTCAATACTCTTTGTGAAATTTTAACAAGTCCGACAAAGAAAACTTCGGTGCCCTTCGTGAAATTTTAACGAGTCGCGCGGAGAAAACTACCTCCGTGAAATTTTAACGAGTCACACGGAGAAAACTCGGTCACTTTTTCAGTTTAAAGAGCTTTGAAAAAGAAAAAAGAATGGCTCCATCCTTTCTGTCGTGGTAGTTTAATGATCCTGACAAAGGAAATTCAGGGTTTTTTCAGTTTTATGAGCGAGAAAAAGATTCCTACGAAGAAAGCTCAGTGCTTCTTCATGATTTTAACGAGTCTAAAGAAGAAAACTCTAGGTTTTTTGTATTAACGAGCAAGAAAAAGACCATACAAAAAGAACGCTCGATATCAACTTCGTATAAGTTTAACGAGTCCGAAGAAGGGAACTCGAGTTTTTTCGGATTAACGAGCAAGAAAAATACCGTAAAAAGAATGCTCGATATCACATCGCGGAATTCCTTAAAAAGGGATGTGAAGCGTGCAATTTCCTCTGGGTTGCAATCAGATCCAATCTGAATATTTTCCACGATACCCATTTTGACCGAGATATTGATGAGCATTGTCTTGGAAAGATTACCCATGTTCCCTTCTGACTCGATAGTTTGGACAGTCGTGTAAGCAGAAGGGACAATCTCAGGTGGGTCAAAAGACGGGATTTCAGTTTTTATCGCCTCCGAGTCAATCATCGAAGCGCGATGGTGAAACTCTCCCCAAGGTCGTTCTTCTAGAGACATGATCTCTCGAATAGCTTCGTCTGTAGGAAAGACTTCATTAAGGAGATCCTTAGAGAGAACAGTGATGGGAGGGAGGTTTGTACCTTCAGTCAAAACCATAGCAGTGGAGGGTTCAGATGCGGTTTGGATGGCTTGATAAGCCAACTCGGCCGACGAAAGCGGCATCTGATCTCCATAGGAATCAATGTCTGAAGGTATTAGGATGATCCATGGGTCGATAGAGCCATCCAAAGTGGTGGATATCATTGCAACCGTGTTTGGGATCTGCGGCGGCGGGAGAGGAAAACAACCCAGTAGGGATGATGCCTTCAGAAGACCGGTACCGATGCTGACGTAAGAGTCAGGAAAGCCTCCTATTAGGGGTACAATGCTACTTGGTAACGTGGCATAATCAGGGGTGTAGAAGGATAACTGATCCACTGTGACTATTTTCCCATCCAATGGAAATAGAATGAGTCGGAAGACCGAAGACACAATGGCAGTCATGGCATAAGACCAACTGCGACCAAGCAATAGATTATAGTCTAGATGGCGCTCTACGACTTCAATGTCCACGTTTACCGTTTTCCCACTCAGAGTGATGGGAAAGCTAGCAAGGTAACCTTTTGGGAGGAAAGTGTGGCCATCGAAAGCTTTGAGGGAATTCGATGGCGGGGTGAGGGTGGGAGAACCTAAATTGAGCCAGCAAGCTTGTGACATAACGCAGGTCGAAGCACCTTCGTCTATGACAGTGCGATGGATTGGTCTCCCTTTCGACACAACCTGCACCTGGAATGCGAGTTGGTGTGAGAGGGGAGGTTTAGCCTTTTACATATCAAAGATAGCTAGCATGGAATCCTGGGGGTCTATTCCACCAATGGCCGAAAGCAAGGCTTTCCTTTGTGCTGGACAGGTTTGTAATACTTCGAGAGCAGACATAGCTGACGGTTCCTATGCCAAATCTTCTACAATGTTGTATTTTTGGGCTGCACGTGCAGAGGTGTTATGAGTCGTGCGTTGAAGTGTCCCTTTGGGGGGACGAATCACGGGGTCAGCAGTAGGCCATTCGATATGCAAATCGTTTGGCGGCAGTGGATTTGAACTAGTGCAAGGTTTTTGAGCATCTATGGTAGGGTTTCCATAAAGCTTAGCTCGAGTTTGAAGGTCAACACTCTCAATGCCATAAATGGCAGATGGTCCTTCACTGGAAGGATATGAACCACCATTTCCCCGTTGATGGGGTTGTGGCGGATTGTCAACCATGTGTTGATGTTGCTGCTGTTGATTAGGGAAAGGATTATGAAGAACGACAGGTGTTCGCCCAGAATCCTTGTTGGCAATAAAATCAGTGCATTCCTGCAGCTGAGGACATTTGTATGTAAAGTGGTCCTCCGCACAGATTTTGCAAGGAAATTTCATGGGTTTATCCTTCCCTTTGTCATTTTTGGTAGAGTTTTTCTGATTAGTGTTATTTTGATTATCCGACTGCTCTTCCGAAGAAGATGAATTTTTCTTGTTCTTCTTATTTTTCCCGCTAGGTTTTTGTGAGGTTTGCACCGAATTTACCTCAGCGGTGGGAAGAGTAGTCGTTTGGTGAGGGGCGGTGGCAGCGGAAGATGGCTGGGAGGCTTGCCCCCGAGACTGCTTTGTGGCTACGCTAGAGATCGTGCCAACGAGACCATCGGCATGAGCCCCGGTTTTCTGAGTAGCCGGAGGATTTGGGTTGCCAGGGGCATGGGGGAGAAAATCATACAGCGTGCCAGACTGTGAATAGATTAAATCTAAATGCTGGGCATGGAGAATGCATTGATCTTCTATGACCGCACCAGAAAGGATAATGTCTTTAGCTATGTGGGGTAAGAGGGACTTGCAAAACCAATTGGCTAAGAGATGATCCAGAATTGGCGCTTTGACTAGCCTCATCCTACGTCTCCATTCATGAATGTGATCGGAGATGTGGGTGGCGGTGTCTTGGCAGAGCGAGGTTAATAGTTCCGTTCCGGTCTCAAATCTAATTGGTAGTTGGAAGTTCTTTAGAAACTTTGTTGCTAAAGCACCAAACGTATTGATGGTGGCGCGTGGTAATTCAATGTACCACTTGGCAGCATTGCCAGTAAGCATGCGGGGAAACAGTCGAAGTCGGACACTATCATCTACCATGGAATTGGATATAGACCATAGGTGAAAAGTAGTGATGTGTGCGGCTGGGTCGTCCCCTTGTTTCCCGTCGAACTTCGGGATTTCGGAAGGAATCTTATGCGACACTGGAGGCCAAAGCGAGTTGTGATTGATGGGATCATTAGTCAGTTTATGGATATCGGGGATGTCCAAAGCCGCCAAGAATGGCAATTGTGGATTTGCCCCCGAATCTAACCAAGGCAGTATGGGCTAACTATTTAGACCATAGGGTCCACCCATCAATGTGCTACCAAGAGGATAAGTAGGACTTTGGTAAAAACTTCCTATAGGCAGAGGAGTAGGGACATAATGTTGCTGTCCATAGGGCATGTTGTATTGCGGGGCAAGCTGTTGGTTGCCCCCAGTCTAAAAGTTCCCTCCCATTCCAGAGGGAGGTTGGGGTTGGTTAGTCCAAATGGATGCAATAGAGTTTCCCTTAGGCATGCTACTACTTGCATAGTTTGGTAACGACATAGACCCTACACCTATATTTGAACCACTTAAGGGAAAATTATTAACAATAGGTTGTCCTATTTGTCCTAAGGATTGCAGAGGAAGTGAAATGTTCCCTGCTATCTGAGTGCTGGTGACACTGCCCCCTGGCATAGAGGCCAAGGGGTTCAGACTCAGCAGAGGGTTCCAACCGAAAGGGTTGCTAAAAGGTACCGAAGTAGTCATACTCGTGGGAGGAGCTACCGTGGGTCCCAACGTGGTCACGGTAGAAGTAGATGCCGAAGGATTAGGTAAGCTACTGACAGTTGTGATGAACATAGGGTTGGGAATAGGTATATGTTGACTACTGGAGTTACCCAGTGATGTCATAGAACTGACCACCGATGGGGAGGATGGTGGCGAACCTGGGATGGTTGCCATTGGCATCGACCCAGTGGATACTAGTGGTGAAATGGATGTTGGTGCGGCCGAAGACATATCTTGGCGTGGTGGAATCTGAATTATCACAGGCCCCAACGGATCAGTAAGCGGAGGATTGTAATGAGGTACAACCCCTTCAGTGAAAGGGTCCTCCGGAAATTCCGGATGATATGAGGCTATGTGACAATCAAGATTAGTCAGTGGAGACTTCTTTTCCGTAGAAGGCACGGGTTCACCAAGGTTCAGTTCTTCCTCAATAGTTAAAGGAGGTAGACCTTGCTGTCGTCTAGACAGACGGCGTGGGTCGAGGGATGCCACGCTGACTTGCTTAATTTTAACAAATTTTTATAAATCATGATGTATTATAAAGTCTCAGTGACAGTAACCACACACCTAAAAAAGAAAAAAGGGACTCTCTAAAATCAATCAGCAAGCAGCCATAATAGGGTGCCCTGTCTGAGTACTACCGTTCGCTGGTGATGAAATCCAGTATCAAAATAGTATACAGAGAGGGTTGGTCAAAAGTACAGTTACGGTCACTCTAGAGCTTCGCCCGAACCTCAGAAGATAGGTGTAAGCACTCTCGTGAAGACGAGTACCCTCCTAAAGACCGAAGACAGAGTGGGTCCGTTTGTTTCAAGTACCAGGACAACCCGTCCCAGTCACCTTGTGTAAGTCCCTAAAAAGTATGGCCACTAAAGATACCTCAAATCACAGACATCATCAGGGGGGTCCACGGTCAAGGACAGTGTGCTATATGGGCAGAATACCTAGATCCCCGATCTAGTTTCGACATCCTTGAAGGGAACCCCAATATATAACACACCCACCGGATGCAGTCGAAGGTGGGCTACCTTCTTGTGCACCCAAGTGTTGTCTCGCGCTGAGCTCCGGTAAAGGAACGGTCCCGATAATATGAGTGCAGTAGGATTTCGCTCGTTAATGACTCTAGTTTCAAGTTTTGAGATCTTGGGTAGTTTTCTCACTGTTCCTAACCCAAGATCCTAGCCTGAACTACTGTTTGTGTGAGCTCAAAAAAGAGTAATGTGATTGATTTTATTATCGCTTTATTCTTAATGTAATTTATTATTAGTCTTGCGGAGGGGGAGTGGACGTATGAAATGTGATGAGACTCTGACTCACGAAACCATGCAAAACATGCTCTAGATATTAAATTCGATGAAGAGTGTTTCTATAGGGAGAGGTTTCTTTTAAACATCCATGCACTAACATTCAAATAACACAGTTCAAATTTTAAAGATTCAGACTTCTATTTACCTCTTTTAAACAGTCTATGAACTGAAAATTTCAGAATAAACTCAGCTAGATGCAGAAAAATAATATATATATATATTTTTTTCTCTTAAAAAGTAAATGCTTCGGACACTGACTTTTCAAACAAGAGAAACAGATAGAAATTCCTTTTTAGCAGACAAGCACAGGGATTCAGTCAGCAAAAGGTACTGATGGCCAAAAAACTCTGCAACTAAAACACCATTACAAAAGTGAACAACAAGGTTTTGGTTGAGTAACGCTCTGTCTGTGAGTAAAGACAACGACTAACGCACTGTATTTAATCAGAGACAGCGTTATAACGCACTGGACAACCTACAGAGGTAGCGTTAGCCAGGGAAAAGTTCTTCAATTGGTCAAACAGAAACAAGATTGAAATTTGCGAGCGTTTGGTATGTCTACTGGGCATAAAAAATGGTCAGAAGGGTTTGTGAACAGAGGAAAGAAGAGAGGAGGGAAGAAATAGTCCGGAAACTATGGGAAAACTCCCCAGTGGAGTCGCCAATTCTGCTATAGGGTAAACTGCTTGGGTTGTTGGTTTTCGAATATCCCTCTCAGGGCTTTCCGGTGCCCGAGGCAGGCAGTAATATTAGATGTGCTGTTCACAAAGATGGCATGAGAATGTTCATATTAACTTGAAATAACTTGACGGAATGCGATAGAGAATTACCTCTTTGACGATCTCGGAGTCCCTTGGAGAGCGCTAGGCAGCGAAATAAGAGTCCTTCTTCACCGGCTCCAAATCTTAGTCCTGCAATCAGTCAAAGCACCCGCGTAATTTCTAACATAACATATATCCTATCAATCAAGTCAATATACAATGAACTACTAACTTCTACACATCTGAGCCATTCATATCATACTATGTAAATATTCAAACAATAATGACAATATTAAGCATTGAATGGACAAAACGAACACAAATCTATTGATTTTGAAAGAAGGAGGATTACAACCATCGGTTGTACCAAGCCCTCCTCAGTCTCCCAATCTCTTTTATCTCTCAAGTGAAGAAGTCCAAGTCAACAAGCCCTCTAGGAACCTCTTTGAATCTTGGCCTTCACAATATAACACTATTCTCTATTCCACAAGTATGAAAAAAACTTTTGCAATCCTTCGACCTTCAATTAAGAGCCTTCAGCTCCTTCTTATAGGAGAGGGAGAAAGCCATTGTTGCCCTTCTCTTTCCACTAGTTTGGAATGGAAAAAACTTAGATGTTTCTTTAATCTCTATGCTTTGCCTCCTTTAGAGTTCAATCTTGTTATAGTAATGACCAATAATGAACTGGTGCTCTGCAGTTTCTTTTGTGAACTGAATCTCTTGTGAGGGAAAGCCGGAGATTCAAACCATTCTCCGCGGGCTTTTCCCGATTCAAACTTAAAACACAGGTAATGCTTCCCTCCAGTGTAAACAGAGCGTTGCCCTAGTCACTAATGCGGCCCATTCACTGATTGACTGCGTTATAACGCTCTTGTGTTGTTATAGATAGGCGTTACCCTGGCAGAAATAGGTTTAATTTAGGTCTTTGTACTCCTTCCATATTTGTCTTCCCTTCTGAGCTGATGAGGAGGTATTTTGACCTGTAACATTGCTGGTGCGTTGACCAAAGTTGACCGTGGTCAAACCTTGGAGTTTTGACCTGCATATTTCGCAGAAATTCTGATATTGTGAGGCCGCATTAGAGGGCACAAAGATCGAGGAAAAAGGATCTCGTTGACCGAAGCCCTAAACTGTAGCGTTGACTTTCTATTGACCAACGTTGACTTTTGAGGAGCTGTCTTTGAGGGGTGTGTGTGACACTTGAAGTGTTGGCTAATATGATGTTGAGAAAGACTTTGCTGGCTGGTGCATCTTGTTGAGTGGCGTAACGCGCACTATCCTATATCCTTGTTGGATAAGAAGAATTGTAAAATCTGATCTAAATTATTGGCTTGTTTTCTTTTGATCTATTATTATGTTCTATCGACATTTTACTTTCATGTTTATGTGATTTCTAAATTGAATCAGGCTTAAGAAAGATTGAAGTAAAATTGCATTAAGCATAGAACATACCATATCTGTCTAAATTTAACATGGTATAAGAGCTAAGATGAATACAAAGCCCAAGATAGTGTGAAAAGAAATGACCGAAGAAGAAATCCTATCAAGGACCAATGGCCTCCTCAACCTATAAGGGTTTCAAATCTGATGATAAATTGACTGATAAGTCTGATATCCTGCATGGAAGATGTCCTTGGATTGGCATTAGAATATCAAGATGTCATGGATTATGTGTAGGGGAAGATTCTTGAGCCTCCATCAAATGCACCTGTTGCCACAAAGACGAAGTATAGAAAAGGGGAAATCAAAGCAAAGATTATTATTCAGGATTCTATTCATAAGCACTTGGTTGCTTATATTTATGTGCTGAGCACATCTAAAGAGATGTATGATAAGATGTTTAGCATGTTCAGGGCTAGTAATTCTAATCAAGTTCTTTTCTTCAAGAATCAATTGAAGAATATCAAGAAGGGCAAAGATGAATCCATTCAATCCTATTTTATGAGGCTCATTGAAATAAAAAACAATCTCCTAGCCTTGATCAAGAGAATAAAAAACAATATCCTATTTTATGAGGCTCATTGGAGAAGAAATAGTTGATCGAGAGATGGTTCTAATTTCGCTTTGAGGTCTCCCCCATGATTGGTATGTATTTAATACCACTATTATTAATAATAATGTGATTCCTGATTTTGATGAAATTTTGACGAGATGCACTCAAGAAGAGATAAGAAAGATGGAGAAAGATCATCCCTCTAACGGAAATGGAGGTTACCCTACTGCCTTCGACGCTCATGCAGAGAAGAGGAACAATGGTGGTCTGAGAAATCAAATCCATGGAAGAGCGGGGCCCAAAGGAAGGAAAGGAAGATGTTACACTTATAACAGGTTTGGTCACAATGCAATAGAGTGCCCCAATAGAAGGGACTCTCCTAGGGATGATGACAACAAAAACTCTAGGGGGAATGGAAATCAAAGGAATAACAGGTTCAAAGGAAAAATTAAGGCTCCCTCTGATCATAGTGAAAATGGGAAACCTTTCAAGAGGTCAAGAAATTCCAGGTACGATGAGTCTAATGTTGTTGATAATAAGAAAAATGAATTTATTCTTGTAACTACCCTCTCTGTTGCATCTCCTCCCAACACCCTGGATGTCTGGGTGATTGATAGTGGTGATTCAAGGCACCTCACTGGTTATAAAGAAGCCCTCTCTGATTTGATTGAGAAGGATACAAATCTAGAAATTATCCTTGGAGATAATGCCACCTATCTCGTGAAAGGGGCAGGGATTGTGACCCTTCATCTATCTCAAGGTCAAGTCTTCCGTTTACAAGATGTGTTGTACGTACCTGATTTGAAGAAGAACCTTGTGTCTATTTCGGCAATGGAAGACAAAGGGTTCAAGGTGGCATTCGTTGATCGAAAGGTATGCATCTAGAAGCATAAGTTGAAATAAGCTCTTACTATTGGTTTTAGAGTTGATACACTCTACCTGGATGGAGGAAGTCCATTGGGGGCTATGTTATGTGATACAAATCTTCAAACAGAGTTATAGCACCAAAGGTTTGCACACCTTCATTACAAAGCCCTTCTCGAAGCAAGGAAGGTGGTGACAGGGATGCCTGAATTTAAAGATGATCATGAAGGTATATGTCAGGGTTGTGACGAAGGGAAGCATACAAGGGGACCATTCCCCTCAAGTGTCACAAATAAATCTGATATCTTACAGTTGATACTTTGAAATTTATTTGGTATGCTGTGTTGAGATTCAACAAGATGATGGAGTTTAGTGAAAATCAGTCGCCTTCACTAAGTGGGCCCGCAGGCTATTTTTAGGTGCAAGTCTATTTTTAGACATGGTGATCATATTTCAGAAGTTGCAGGATGCTATTTGTGGATGGTTGGTCAAGTTGGAAAAATAGAAGAAATTCTATTTTTAGAATATTGGGCGAAGTCTCTTTATAGATCGTCGATCGAAAAATAGATGCATGTCGATTATTATTAGCCCTTAAAAATAATACGACAATAAACATCAACTTATTCTCTTGGAGCACTTTATTTTAGTGTATAGATTTGGAAAATTAGTGGGCTAAAGGAATTACGCAATTCCTAGGGTTGACTGGTGGTTCATGCCTGGAGGACTCAGTTAGAATTGAAGTGGCAAAGTTACGACAGAGTTGGAAGAGTAGTTCATGGAGTTGTTATTCAATTTAACTCAGTTAAAGTGAGTTAAACTCAGTTGAGCTAGTTGTATCTAGTCTAACGGAATGATACACTAATGGGAGTGGAGTGAATTAATTCACAAATAATAAATCATTAATCAACTGAACAAATACAACAGTTAACTAAAGTGCATGTCAGTTCCAGTGGAGACTCAGTGGAGAGGTAGGTGAAAGGGTGAGATGGACTATCTGTTGTGATAATAGTGATGCATTGATTGCATCACATGCACAATGGAGTTTCCAATGAGGATTGCGGAGTCAAGGAAAGGCCAATTCGAATTCATTCAGAGCTATTCATCAGCAGGGATTGCGCAGTGGAGGCAGACTATCATGTGGCAAGAAATCAATGCATGTATTTGCAGATTTCTTCATGTTAGTGTGTGACAATTGATTGTAATGAGAGCTTGATGTACTAAGCTTTGTATGAGATTGTTACATGATCTCTATGATACATACATGGTATCAGAGCAATGTTAATTCTTGAAGATTGAAATTGTGAAGAATTGCTGAGTTTTTGCTGGTGGACAATTCAAATTTGCTGCAGAAAATTTCTTGGTGCGACAGTTGAGTATACATTGAAATGTCTTTCAATGGGTTGTGATTGGAGTATTCCCTTGAGGGTAGCTCGAATTACATAGTCTGGAAGGATAGGATGGAGGCGGTGCTGGAGAATAATGGACTGAAGGAGTTCTCGATAGCGATCTTCCTAAGCCTGGTTCTAGCGATGCTGCATTACTTGACGCATGGAAAAAGAAGCTAGCAAAGACAAGAAGAATTCTATTGGAAGGTGTGAAGGACCATATTATGTCCAACCTTCAAAGGAAAGCCACTCCATTTGCAATGTGGAAGGCTTTGACAATTTTTTTCCAAAGCATAAGTGACCAAAGGAAGTTGGCGCTAAAAGATAAGCTCAGAAAAATAAAAATGGAGAAGGGCGATAGTATTCCAAAATATCTTACGAAGTTAGTCCACTATAGGGATGAACTGGGAAGTGTGGGGATTACTATTAATGATGAAGACATGGTGAGCTTGGCTCTCCTTGGGCTTCCAAAGAGTTGTCATAGCTACGAGGACTCTGTCAATAGAAGGGAGAAACTGCCGGGATGGGAGCGACTTTGGTCGGATCTTGTGCAAGAGGAGATAAAGCGAAGTACCAGGGATGGCTCTTCATCCAAGAATGAAGATGAAGAGAATAGTGCTTTGGCTGCCAAACGAAGGAAAGGGAAGGGGAATAAATTCCCTTAAAGATCCGAGGCTAAAGGCAAGAAGCACGTGTTAGCCATCCATAATATTTGTCATAACAAAAGACAACCAAAACAGGTCTTTCAGCCTTCAAGAAACAAATTTCATGAAAAATCTATGAGTCCTTGAAGTCTGCTGTGTTCTCTATTCAGAAGATCCATCTCACTATAATCTTCACTTAAAACATCCGAAGTCCTGTTGTTTGCAAAAAAGAAGCTGTTTCCAAGCCTCCATCTCCATCATTTCATTCCTCCAAATCCCTCATTTTCCCTTTAATTATCCTCCATTTCCTCCAAATCCCCCTTAAAACCATTTAAACCCTTTATTTAGTTAAAAAACCCCTTTTTGCACCTTATCGGAATCCTTGAAAAGGCTTTAAAACCTCCATTTTTGACCTATTTCGCTATTTTTAACATTAGGCCTTAAGCGCCTTTGCCTTAAGCCCTTAGCCCTTTTTTCCGCCATGAGACCGAGGCCTGTGACCACCTGCTATGAGCCTTAAGCCCCCATCAGCCATCGCACTTTGGTGATTCCCATTTCCTCGTTCCCAAACCCTTTTCCGCCGATGGCCGATCCTCTGATTTAATCCCAACTGTCGATCTGCTCCCCAATCTGATGGCTCCCGCTGTTTCCTCTGTTACCCCATACATCGCTGTTCCCCCGATTTTCGAGGTCCCGATTCAATATGGACCATTCATTCTCCCAGATCTGACAGCTATCACACTTTCTCCCTTTTCTAAAGTCTCGCGTCCCATCTCTTTTCCTCGCCGATGCGCTTTCCCGCTTTAATCTCCACCATTGATCTCGTTTCCGATCTAACGGTCCTCGCTCCATCAAAGCATCACACTTCCAAAATTCCTCATCCCCCAACCATTTTTACCACCGATGTGTGCTCCCCAGATTAAATCTTGGCTGTTGATCCTCCAACGATCCAACGGCCAGCGGGGTCCCTCCCTGTTCTTCCCCTCCATCTACCATCTTCCCCCGGAACAAATCTCAACCGTTGAACATCAAGATCCAACGGCCACCGTTGATCCCATAACCCTAACCCCACCGATAAAACAACTTGCTACGTGACAAGATTGCTGATGCATCCGTCAGGCCCCACCATCCATCCATCGCACAACTCCTCTCCCGTCGCGCTAATCGATGGCCGTCGATCTGCAGCCCGCAGATCGGACGGTCTAGATCCCGTTTCGCGCCCAATTCACCAATTCTCCCTGGCGTGCAACTTTAACATGAAATGGGTGGTTTTAAATGGGACACGCGTTAATCTCCGGCATGTATCGCTTTCCTCCAGCTTAGTACCATTTACCGCTCTGACCCCACGCGAAAACCATTTCCGGTTTTCGCAAAACCACCTACCATTACTTCACGCCATAATTCAAATTAAAACCTGGTTCTACCTTCCACCATGGATTTTTTCACCTTCGCTGCATTCATCCTTCTCTACATTTCTCCTCTGCCCCTCGCCGAGCCTTCTGAAGAATTCTAACCCAATCCACAGGTTCTTCTTAACATTTTGTTGTTTAGTTGCAGGTTTAATGGTGGAAAGTTAAAATAAAGCCATCCCACAGCAAAATTAGTTGCAGGGCCAAGGATGACGATCCTCTGCGTCCCAAATAACGCAGAAAAGGGGATATAGAGGGTTAATTCCATGTTTAAACCAGTGGATCATGACCACTGGCCATTCGATCAAACCCTCCAAGCTGCCACTTATACAATAGAAGAAGAAAAAGTGTACCAGAATTTAAGTTAAAAGGGATTAAGCGTAAAGTATGAAGATCAAAGGCTTAATCCATATTTTAAAAGATAAAGACACAGTATAAAGCCAAAAATTATTAAAGGACAGATCAACAAGGCAGGGAGCCCCGAGCACATCAGGAAAGAGCAGTTAATTCATCGAAATATCTTAAGCCACCTGTAGCCTGCTTTTCACCTACAAAGACACTTTGACAGTTATCACACTGACAGAACATCTTTTTACTGTCAGAACACTTATTTTAAGACATGTGAAAGCCTTAAAACCCACTCTTTTCACCTACTTTATCCTCAGGAAGTAAAGATAGAGTTATTAAACAGAGAAGTAGTGCAAGTCATTCCTACCTTAAGCCTTGCGTGGTTTTCAACGCTAGGAATGCATTTACTCTGTGATTAATAACATTTTGAACCCTAAAGAGAGTTCCACTTCCTCATTCTTCTATAAATACTCTATGAGGAGCTCTTTGTTAAGGGTTGGTTGGTGGCATTTGAACTATTTAAAGTTGTACATAGTCTGGCTGAAGATTAAGAAGAAATTGAAGTATTGAAAGATTGATGATGTTTTGATATGTTTTGTTAATGAGAAGGCTCTATCATTGGATCCCTGAGCATGGATGTTGGTGATGTATTCTAATCTGTTACTTTTTTTTTCTTGTTTTCCATTCTTTTTCATCATTTCTTACTACATTAGAGTAAAAAGTTTAGGCTAAGAAATGTCTCCTTGAAGCACCTTAGACCTATTTACTCTCCACTGTTTATGTTTTCCTCTGTTGAGGCATTCTAGAGAATTCTTAATTGTTCTCTTGAACGCTTATGCTTTTTTATTTTAGAAATAGTTCAAATAGTTGGTCTCAAGAACGATTTATGGTTTTCCTTGCTTGCTGCCACTTGAAAACTGTTTCTGAAGTCTCCCTTTAAAGTATCATTGTTTACAGTCTGCCAAAGAGGTATGTTTTGATCATACCCTTTGTTCTTGCCGAGATAATTGTTTTGGAGGTCTTTATAATTGTAATCAGAGATGTTTAGGTGTTCCCTCTTCAATGATACATTTATTTGTGAATCTTTTATGTTTTCTAAATTCCTTGAAAGTGAAATCTTTGGATGAAATAGAGCGTTCCTCGACTCCTAGATTTCATTTGAAAAGTTTGTCTTAAAATTATTATTTGCTGAAGTGTGGTTTCTAGAATTTATGGTTAGCCCTGTCTATGGAATGCCTCTTCATGTTTAGATAATGTTTTAAGTCCATTTGTTGAGAAGTACATATAATTAAGGATTCTTAATTTCCCTTAGTTTTACTTCTCCTTCTAAATCCTTAATGTCCATTTCATTTCATCCACCAAACCCAAGATCCACTGGCCAAGTTAGATTTTCCCTTTGATATCCCATATCCATTGATTGAGCTTGTTATAACTTCTTCTTGACTCCTTTTCCCAATGGCTTTGATATTTCCCCTTTCTATCTATGCTTCCTAGATCATTCATGTTCAACCAACCAAACCCAAACAAACAAACTTGCACTTAATAGCTAGCCTAAAATTAACCCTTTAAAGAAAACAAGCTCACATCTTTGCAAACAATTGAGAGATCCCTCTCTGAGACTAGGAGGGCTAGATCCTAGAGCTCTAAAGCTTGGTTTGAATGTTGCCTTGTCATTTGGTTTGCCAATCAGCCAAATCACAGGATCCCAACATAATGGCGATCAAGGTGGGACTTCTGAGTACATAAATGCATGTACCTCTTAAAACTCTTTAGACCCTAAGTAAATCAAAGAATATCTAGTGAATCTGCTACCTCATTTCCACTCCAACATAATGGCGATCACGGTGGGACCTCTGAGTACATAATAGCCTAGAAAACTCTTGTAGACTCACTAAGTCCTTCAATAACCATAGAAACTCAGAAAACCCCAAAAACATTTCAGATTGGTTTTTATAATAAAATGGTGGTGGACCATAAAACATTTTACCTTCAGAAAAGCTAAAAAATTTCCACCTGGCGACTCCACCGGCCTCCAGTAGGCCTATTACTTCACTAATCCTTGTAAACCCCCCTAGGAATGCATTGAGAAATCCCAATCATGCTGATGGTGGACAAAAAAGTTCAAAATATTTCACCTGGCGACTCCACAATCCCAAAAGACCTAATCAATCCACTATAGAAGACTCTGAACAATTTGCAAAAATGCAGTCAAGTTTCATAACAGAGTTTCGTTATGTAATATGAAGTGACCTGGCAGAACTTGAATGTGAGGACCTTCCAAAGGTTATCCTTCTCAACTCAAAATTCAATGCTAAACCTGAGATTAAATTTTTTTTCCTAGACTTTCTGGTTGAAAGATATGAAACTGACATTGAAATGTTGAATTCACAAGAACAATCATATCAATTCAGAGACCCTACAATGTTTTTTGAAAGTCTCCCTCCCCCACAACAAGAAGAAATTTCACTGCTTATTGATGTGCAGGAAAAATATGATGGTGCTTGCATGGACTATGCTAGGGATGCAGTGAACCAAGCTGTCTGGGATGCAGACAATCAATCAATCATGGGAGGCCCAGAAGAAGAAAGTCCACATCAGATTTTTGTTGATCCTATATTAGAATACGTGGAGGTTCTGATGGGCTCAAATTCACAAGCATGGATTCTTTGCAAAAGCCCAACGCAGCAGAAGCTGTCACCATCTATGGTGACCTTGATTTTAAAGACTCATATTCAAAGAATACCATGGTTATCTCTGACAAGCAGTCAGAGGTTCTACTCATTTTTGTTACCAATCAAATGTCTGCACTATATATGCTTGCTCAAAGAGATGAGCAAAGAGCAGTCATGGAACCATCTGATTGACTAGATGTATTGGAAAAGAGAATTTGTCAGCTAAACATGTAAATATTTCAGAGTTAGATTAGGGTAGGTAGGAATGTCAATAAAGCTCAGCCTGTGAGCATTTAGTTAGTTTTTTGTTTTTTGCTTTGAAAGAAAAATTGAAAAAATACAAAAACAATACAAAAGAAAAAGAGGGCAGATTAGAAAAATTAGAAAGGTACAACCCCATACCAAAAAAGAAAAGAAAAATCTGAAAGTGTGCAAGCCTAAATGCCACTACTTGAAAGAGCACTTCTATTTAGTCATATAGCCTAATCATGACTAGATAGATTTCAATTTATTGCTGATAGGTTAGTGGAGAATATTTGCTAGACTTTTTAATCTTGGCTTATCAGTAGAATAGATTAGGATAGAAGAAAGAATGGTTCAAACATGCTCAAAATCTGAACCAAATAAAATAAAGAAAAATATGGCTCTAAATAGATCAAAACTTGAGCCAAGAAGAAAGACGAATGTCTTTTATTTTCAGATCTTAAGCCTTCACAATTTTGTTTTAATTTTCTGCAAATAAAAGTCTATGTCCAGCTGGTTTCTTATGCCATAGACACTACAACAAATGAAACCGTTTAATCCTGGTTTTTCTGTGTTTAAATTTCTATTTTAGAATGTAGAGAATGCAGATCAGTCAAACGGTTTAATCTTGGCTGATAAATAGATTAGGTAGGGAATGAAGAGTCCAACTGTTTAATATGGACTCTTGGAAGAAATAAGGGTAGCATTAGATAGTTTTGTCTTTCTATTTTAAAAAATAATATGTAAAAGAGATGCCAATCCAAGTGCACTCAAGAGAAGAAAAAAATGCTAGGACAAATAGGTGTGGGTAGGTAGGGGTGCTATATTAAAGAGTTTTCATGCTGCAGGTCATTGAAGAATTGTCAAAATGCAAAGAAAATCAGCAATAAACAAAGAAATTCTGCCCAATGGATAAGGCACTAGTCTGCTAAAAGCCAGAGATTGATAAACTGAGGTTCTGGACACCTAAAGGGCAAGCTGTCCTCCCCAAGTGGAGCCACTGTTAGCCATCCATAATATTTGTCATAACAAAATATAGCCAAAACAGTTCTTTCAACCTTCAAGAAACAAATTTCATGAAAAATCTGTGAGTTCTTGAAGTCTGCTGTGTTCTCTATTCAGAATATCCATCTCACTATAATCTTCACTTAAAACATCCGAAGTCCTGCTGTTTGCAAAAAAGAAGTTGTTTCCAAGCCTCCATCTCCATCATTTCATTCCTCCAAATCCCTCATTTTCCCTTTAATTATCCTCCATTTCCTCCAAATCCCCTTTAAAACCATTTAAACCCTTTATTTGGTTTAAAAACACCTTTTTTGACCTTATTGGAATCCTTGAAAAGGCTTTAAAACCTCCATTTTTGACCTATTCCGCTCTTTTTAACATTAGGCCTTAAGCTCCTTTGCCTTAAGCCCTTAGCCCTTTTTTCCACCATGAGACTGAGGCCTGTGACCACCCGATATGAGCCTTAAGCCCCCATCAGCCATCGCACTTCGGTGATTCCCATTTCCTTTTTCCCAAACCCTTTTCCGCCAATGGCCGATCCTCCGATTTAATCCCAATCGTCGATCTGCTCCATGATCCGACGGCTCCTGCTGTTTCCTCCATTACCCCACACATCACTGTTCCCCCAATTTGTGAGGTCCCGATTCAATCTGGGCCATTTGTTCTCCCAGATATGACGGCTATCGCACTTTTTCCCTTTCCTAAAGTTTCACGTCCCATCTCTTTTCCCCGCCGATGTGATTTCCCGCTTTAATCTCCACCGTTGATCTCGTTTCCGATCTAACGGTCCTCGCTCCATTGGTGCATCACACTTACCAAATTCCTCATCCCCCAACCATTTTTACCACCGATGTGTGCTTCGCCGATTAAATCCTGGCCGTTGATCCTCCAATGATCCAACGACTAGTGGGGTCCCTCCTTGTTCTCCCCCTCCATCTACCGTCTTCCCCCGGAACAAATCTCAACCGTTGATCATCCGGATCCAACGACCACCATTGATCCCATAGCCCTAAACCTACCGATAAAATAGCTCGCTACGCGACAAGATTGCTGACGCATCCATCAGGGCCCACCATCCATCGCACAAATCCTCCCCTGTCGCGCTGATCGATGTCCGTCGATTTGCAGCTCGTAGATCAGACGGTCCAGATCCCGTTTCACGCCCAATTCACCAATTCTCCCTAGCGTGAAACTTTAACGTGAAATGGGTGATTTTAAATGATACACGCGTCAACCTCCGACATGTACCGCGTTCCCCCAGCTCAATACCATTTACCACTCTGACCCCGCGCGAAAACCATTTCCGTTTTTCGCAAAACCACCTACCATTACTTCGCATAATAATTCAAATTAAAACCTGATTCTGCCTTTTTCCATGGGTTTTTTCACCTTTGATGCATTCATCCTTCTCTGCATTGCTCCTCCGCCCCTCGCCGAGCCTTTTGAAGCAGTTTAACCCAATCCGCAGGTTTTTCTTAATAGTTTGTTGTTTAGTTGCAGGTTTAATGGCAGAAAGTTAAAATAAAGCCATCCCACAACAAAATTAGTTGCAAGGCCGAGGATGACGATCCTCTACAGCCCAAATAATGCAGAAAATGGGATATCAAGGGTTAATTCCATGTTTAAATCGATGGGTCATGACCACTGGCCATTCGATCAAACCCTCCAAGCTGCCACCTATACAACAGAAGAAGACAAAGTGTACCCGAATTTAAGTTAAAAGGGATTAAGCGCAAAGTATGAAGATCAAAGGCTTAATCCACAGTTTAAAAGATAAAGACACAGTATAAATCCAAAAATGATTAAAGGACAGATCAACAAGGTAGGGAGCCCCGAGCACATTAAGACAGAGCAGTTAATTCATCGAAATATCTGAAGCCACCTGTAGCCTGCCTTTCACCTACAAAGACACTTTGACAGTTATCACACTGACAAAACATATTTTGACTGTCAGAATAGTTATTTTCAGACATGGGAAAGCCTTAAAACCCACTCTTTTCACCTACTTTATCCTCAGGAAGTAAAGATAAAGTTATTAAACAGAGAAGTAGTGCAACTCATTCCTACCTTAAGCCTTGCGTGGTTTTCAAGGCTAGGAATGCATTTACTCTGTGATTAATAACATTTTGAACCCTAAAGAGAGTTCCACCTCCTCATTCTTCTATTAATACTCTATGAGGAGCTCTTTGTTAGGGGTTGGTTGTTGGCATTCGAACTCTTTGAAGTTGTACATAGTCTGGCTGAAGATTAAGAAGAAATTGAAGTATTGAAAGATTGATGATGTTTTGACATGTTTTGTTAATGAGAAGGCTCTATCATTGGATCCCTGAGCATGGCTGTTGGTGATGTATTCTAATCTATTACTGTTTTTTCCCATTTTCCATTCTATTTCATCATTTCTTACTACAGTAGAATACAAATTTTAGGCTAAGAAATGTCTCCTAGAAGCACCTTAGACCTGTTTACTCTCCACTGTTTTATGTTTTCCTCTGCTGAGGCATTCTAGAGAATTCTTAATTGTTCTCTTGAACCCTTATGCTTGTTTATTTCAGAAATAGTTCAAATAGTTTGTCTCAAGAATGATTTATGGTTTTCCCTGCTTACTTGCTGCCACTTGAAAACTGTTTCTGAAGTCTCCCTTTAAAGTATCATTGTTTACAGTCTTCCAAAGAGGTCTGTTTTGATCATACCCTTTGTTCTTGCTGAGATAATTGTTTTGAAGGTCTTTATAATTGTAATTAGAGATGTTTAGGTGTTCCCTCTTCAATGATACAGTTATTTTTGAATCTTTTGTGTTTTCTAAATTCCTTGAAAGTGAAATCTTTGGATGAAATAGAGCGTTCCTCGACTCCTAGATTTCATTTGAAAAGTTTGTATTAAAATTATTATTTGATGAAGTGTGGTTTCTAGAATTTATGGTTAGCCCTGTCTATGGAATGCCTATTCATGTTCAGATAATGTTTTAAGTCCCTTTGTTGAGAAGTACATATAATTAAGGATTCTTAATTGCCCTTAGTTTTACTTCTCCTTCTAAATCCTTAATGTCCATTTCATTTCATCCACCAAACCCAAGATCCACTGGCCAAGTTAGATTTTCCCTTTGCTATCCCATATCCATTGATTGAGCTTGTTATAGATTCTTCTTGACTCCTTTGCCCAATGGCTCTAATATTTCCCATTTCTATCTATGCTTCCTAGATCATTCATGTCCAACCCACCAAACCCAAACAAACAAACTTGCACTTAATAGCTAGCCTAAAATCAACCCTTTAAAGAAAAAAGCTCACATCTTTGCAAACAATTGAGAGATCCCTCTCTGAGACTAGGAGGGCTAGATTCTAGAGCTCTAAAGCTTGGTTTGAATTTTTCCTTGTCATTTGGCTTTCCAATCAGCCAAATCACAGGACCCCAATAGCAGGATTTGTCCAAAGTGAAGTGTTTTCACTGTCACGAACATGGGCATTTTGCTAATAACTGCCCACAGAAGAAGAAGAACAAGAAGGCTGCTGGAGATGCAGCTGGAGAGGCCTTAGCCTCACAATTTGAACTTTATTTCTCTTTGATCGCATTCTTGGTTTCAAGCGCTATGGGATCGGTGTGGTATCTTGATAATGGTGCATCTTTCCATATGCCATGAGACAAGGAGTTGTTCAGCGATCTGGAGGAGAAGGACCTCAAAATGCATATAGAGATGGGGCGATGATGGTCGATACAGTGTGACCGACATTGGGAGCATTACCTTTGAGAGGGATTCAGGTAATCAATTTCTGTTGAAAGAAGTTATGCATGTTCCAGGTCTGAAGACTAACTTGGTCTTGGTCGCAATGCTGGAAGACAAAGGTTATGATGTTGTTTTCAGTGAGGGAAAAGCCTTCCTTCGACATAAAAAAATGGGTCAAACTAAGAAGATAGGGATTCGAGTTAAGAATCTATACAAGTTGGAGGTAGATGGCTGCACTGCAATGATGGGAAAAACAGAAGAAGTGGTGAGTCGGGATGAGGGTGAATTATGACACAGGAGATTGGGCCATCTTCACCATGGCGCTTTGAAAATTTTGCAGCATATTTCTACTGGACTTCCCAAGGGTACTCTTGCACACTCAGATTAGTGCAAGGGATGTACTATGGGTAAATTTATGAAGACCACCTTTCATGAGAAGGAGAATCGTGCTTCGGTGATCCTGGAGAGAATTAACACAGACGTGTGTGGACCTTTCTCGGTTACTTCAATAGAAAAACATAGGTATTATGTTATTTTTGTTGATGACTATTCTCGTAGATGCTGGATCTTCTTCATGCAGAAGAAGAGAAAAACATTCTCAAAGTTCTGTGAGTTTAAATTATTGGTGGAGAAGGAGTCGGGGAAGCAAGTGAAATCTCTACGGAGTGATAATGGTTGTGAATATATCTCGGGCGAATTCAAATAATTCTGTAGCAAAGAAGGAATTCGAAGAGAAATCATAGCACCTCATAACCCACAGCATAATGGAGTTGCAGAGAGGAAGAATAGAACGATTGTGGGTGCTGCACGAGATATGCTGCATGACCAGGGCCTATCAATGCACTTGTGGGCGGAAGCATGCAACACTGCGGTTTATGTGAAAAACCGTTGTCCTCATAGATTACTTGGCATGAGTACACCAGAAGAAGCTTTTACTAGTAAGAAGCTTGATATTTATCATTTGAAGATTTTTGGCTCATCTGTTTACATTCATGTGAAAAAGGACACCAGGAAGAAGTTGAAGTCGATTGCAGAAGTTGGGATATTTTTGGGGTACACAGAAACAAACCATAATTATCGTGTGTATTTTCCAAATAGTTGAATGACTATGGTGCGACGGGATATAAAATTCAATGAGGTGAATGCCATGAAGTTGTCGCTTGAGAGGGAGCTACACTTGCATGCAGAGGAGGATCTTCTTGTTCCCAAAGATGAGCCTCTAGATGTGGATCAACCACGGGAGGAGATTCATAGAGTGGAGGAGTCCACTCATGCATAACCAAACATCAGACAAGGCAGAAAGCGTACCACAGAAGCTGAGAGACTGAAGCTTGATGCGGCACAAAATGTAGGATTACCAACATCACAGCGCAGATAGAGACAGTCACCTGACCGATTTACTGGATACATGGCTCTTATGAGCAAGTGTATCATGAAAAAGCCATATTCTTTCGAAGAAGCAGTGCAGGAGCCCACATGGGTAGATGCCATGGTGGAGGAGTATGACTCCATTGTCAGAAACAATGGTTGGGACATTGTTCCAAGGCCGGTGGGTAAATCAGTTGTAGGATCAAGATGGATCTACAAGGTAAAGCAAGTTGCTGATGGTAGCGTTGAGAAGTATAAGGCAAGATTTGTTGTCTGGGGCTTCTCACAGATCGAGGGGATTGATTATGAAGAAAATTTTGCACTTGTTGCACGGTATTATTCTATACAGACCATCCTTGCTCTCTTAGTTCAGATGGGTTGGCACATTCATCAGATGGATGTGAAGACTACGTTCCTTAATGGGATCATTGACGAAGAGGTGTACATTGAGAAGCCTGAAGGATTTGAGATCTTCAGCAGTGAGTCGCATGTGTGCAGGCTCAAAAGAGTGCTATATGGGTTGAATAAAGCACCACGTGCTTGGTACACATAGATCGACAACTATTTCACTGGACTTGGCTTCACCAAGAGTGAGGCGGATGAAAAACTGTACCAAATTGTGGTGGAGCGTAAGCTTTTAATCATTGTTCTTTATGTTGATGATTTAATACTAACGGGTGATGAGAAGTTGATACACTCATGCAAGGAATATCTTGCAAAGGAGTTTTAGATGAAGGATTTGGGCCTCCTTCATTATTTCCTTGGATTGGAAATATTGCAGCGGGAAGGTGAACTATTTGTGTCTCAAGGAAAGTATGCCCGGGAGATACTGGAGAAGTTTCACATGCAAGGCTGCAAGCCTATCGACACTCCTATTCCAGGAAATTGGAGGAAACAGGATGCTACATCGATAGAGGTAGTGGATGCCACTGTTTATTGATAGTTGGTGGGTTCGCTCATGTATTTAATTAATACAAGACCGAACATATGCTATGCGGTGAACTAGCTTTCATAAGCGATGGTTAAGTCTACCAACATCTTTTGGAAGGCAGACAAGCATGTCCTGAGGTATCTCAAGGGCACATCTGAGTATGGTTTATGGTACAAACAGACAGATGAGGTGAATTTGCATGTCTTCACTGATGCAAATTAGGCAGGCATCCCAACATACAGAAAGAGCACATCAGGAGGGATTTTTAGTATCAGATCTACAACAGTTTCCTGGTACAACATAAAACAAAGATCCGGGGCACTCAGTTCAATGGAAGCAAAATACATGGCAACAAGTCAAGCTGCATGTGAGGATATTTGGATGAGGAAGATCCTGGTCGGTTTGTTTGGTTCACATTTAGATCCTACAGTGATACATTGTGATAATCAGAGTTGCATTAAACTCTCGATTAATCATGTTTTTCATGATAGATCTAAACATATTGATATCCGGTATCATCATATCAGAGATTGTGTGCAGCGGAAGATCATGGTCCTTAAGTACATTCCTACGGAAGATTAGGATGCAGATATTCTGACGAAGGCGCTCACCAGGAGAAAATTCGAATACCATAGAGGCAGGATCGAGGTGAATGATAATCCCTATCTTGTTGAGAGGGAGTGTTGAGATTCAACAAGATGATTGAGCTTAGTGAAAATTAGTCGCCTTCACTAAGTGGGCCCGGATGCTATTTTTACGTGCAAGTCTACTTTTAGACATGGTGATCATATTTCAGAAGCTGTAGGATGCTATTTGTGGATGGTTGGTCAAGTTGGAAAAATAGATGAAATTATATTTTTAGAATATTGGGAGAATTCTATTTATATATCTCTGATCTAAAAATAGATTCATGTTGATTATTATTAGCCCTTAATAATAATCCGACAATAAACATCAATTTATTCTCTTGGAAAAATTTATTTCAGTGTACAGATTTGGAAAATCAGTGGGATGAAGGAATTACACAATTCCTAGGGTTGACTGGTGGTTCATGCATGAAGGACTCAGTTAGAACTGAAGTGACAAAGTTATGACAGAGTTGGAAGAGTAGTTCATGGAGTTGTTATTCAGTTTAACTTAGTTAAAGTGAGTTAAACTCAGTTGAGCTAGTTGTATCTAGTATAACTGAATGATACACTTGTGAGAGTGGAGTGAATTAATTAGTTAATTAATTCACAAATAATAACTCATTAATGAACTGAAAAAATACTACAGTTAACTACAGTGCATGTCAGTTCCAGTGGAGACTCAGTGGAGAGGTAGGTGAAAGGGTGAGATGGACTATCTTTTGTGACTATAGTGATGCATTGATTGCATCACACACACATTGGAGTTGCCAATGAGGATTGCGCAGTCAAGGCAAGGCAAATTCGAATTAATTCAGAGGTGTTCTTCAACAGGGATTGTGCAGTGGAGGCAGGCTATCAGGTGGCAAGAAATCAGTGCATGGATTTGGATATTTCTTCATGTTAGTGTGTGACGATTGATTGTACTGAGAGCTTGATGTACTAAGCTTTGTATGAGATTGTTACATGATCTCCATGATACATAATATACGATAGTTGGGGTTTTCAGCTTCAGGTTTTCCCGTTAAACAACTGTGTTATGTGAGATTTTTTTATTGCTTCATGTTTTTGCAATTGATTTTAAATTTCTGCAAAAGATTAATAGTGGAAGGATTCTGTATTTAGAAAGAAGATAAATATTGTTAGATCAAGAGAATCTGGATATATACATGCATCTTGTATATGATTTCTACATGTTGCTCGTGACATCCTTGGGAGGTTTTTCCTATTACATGACTTTTACAGATGACTTCTACCGCAAGACTTGGATATATTTCTTGAAGAAGAAGGGTGAAGCATTATAATGGTTTCTTACCTTCAAGGCCTTGGTGGAAAATCAAACCGAGAAGAGAATCAAATTTTTGAGGACCGATAATGGGTTTGAGTATGAGTCAAATGAATTAAATGACTTCTACATTTAAGCTGGCATTAAGAGGGATATAACAACTGTGTATAATCCTAAGAAAAATGGTGTTGCTGAAAGAAAGAACTGAGCCATTGTGGAAGATGCCCGCACCATGCTATGTCACCAAGGTCTTCTAAAGTTTCTATTGGGAGAAGCTGTGAACACTGCTGTGTATGTTCAAAATAGATGCCCACATTCTGCTTTGGACTCCAAGACTCCTGAAGAAGTCTTCTCTGGTAAGAAACCTGATGTTTCTCATTTTAGATTTTTTGGTTGTCCTGTTTACTTTCATGTGCCGAAAGAAAAGAGAAGCAAGCTGGATGCTTATGGAAAGAAGGGAATGCTTGTGGGCTATAGTGAAACTTCGAAGGCATATAGAATCTATGTGCCTGGTCAAAGAGAAGTGGAGATATGCCAAGATTTCACCTTCGATGAAGATGCTGCCCTCAAGAAAGTGAGAAATCTTCATAGCTCCAAGGAAGACAAAGAAGATGAAGAAGCCGAGAAGCGAGAAGAGACAGAAGATGAACTGATGCTCGATGTTGAAGGACCTATGGATCTTATTGATCCACCTCCTTCAAATAAGAGAAGACCCTCATGGCACAGGGATACTCTCGAAGATGCCGAGATACATATTGCCCCAAGGGGGACATTCCATGAAAGCAAGAAGCCGAAAATATACGAAGGGTATCTAGCATCCATGAGTATAATATACAATCTAAGCCTAGATCATTTTAAGAAGCTGTAAAGCATCAAGTTTGGAGGTGTTAGCCACCTATAAAATTTGTTATATCAAAAGGTGGCTAAATCATTTTTTAAGCCTTCAAGAAACAAGTTTTATTGCAAAAAAATGTTATCTCTTGAAGCCTCATGAAGACATCATGCCCGCTGTTTAAACTTCATTGCTGTTTCCCTTTCGAAATACTGAAAATCTGTTGTTTCCCATGAAGAAAAGACTACTGCAAAACTCCATTTTCCCCCTCCCTCCACTCAAAACTAACCTTCTTTTTATTCCCTTTTTTCCCCATCAAATTCCTCTATTTTTCATTTGTTCCCCTTTCCCCTTCATGAAATTCCCTTTATAAGGTTTAAAAATCATTTTTAAACCTTACAGAAACCCCCAAATCCATCAAAAAACTTTGGAAAATTTCATAAAAAATAAATTTTTTGACTATGGGCTTAAGCCCCTTTGGGCTAAGTCCTAACCACTTCCCCACATGTGCCCACGCCCTAGAACCAGGCGCTAGACCCATCAGGCACTTATCGCATTGGAAATAATTGAAGCGCGCAAGTATGTTTGCCATGTTAAAAGCCTCCTACGTGATTAGCCCTTTGTATATAAACCCCAGATATAACTAACACTTTATATAACCACAAGGCCCGCAATCGGGCGCTTAACAGTTCATATACACCATTCCCCGATTCTTTTTTCCTTTGTAAATACATAAAAACCCCTCTTCCTATGGTTTTAACTAAACGCGCCGGCACAATGCTTTTTAATGGAAAGATCGTTGATTTGTTTCCACAATCAACGGTCCATATAATCTCGCATCAGAGATTTCACAAATAGGTAGAATTAAGAGCCTGCTCCTTCCTCCCGATTCCGATTGGCACCTTGCATATAAAGCCCCGGTCCCGTTTACTTGTTTATATATCCAAAGGCCCCCGCAGTCGGGCGCCAGGCCTTATATATAACCCGCCCCGACACAATAAACCTTTGTATTTCATTAATTTTTGATTTCCATGTGTTATAAAGGGTTACGCCGATCATTGGTTAAACCCTTTCCCACCATTTATTTTTAAACCAATCAACGGCCAGCGCTGTATCGCATCGGAGATTTCCATTGGCGCATTGTAATATTTTATTGCTCCCCCTCCGATTGGCCACTCCTACGATTCATTCTCCACCGTCGATCTGATCTACAGATCGACGACCCATAGTCAATCGCTTCGCCGCTCCCATGTCCATTGCCCTGCCAATCGTGAAAGCTCCAATTACATCTGGGCCATCCACGTGTCAAGATCCGACGGCCCAGATTGCACCTCGCCACCTTGGCTAAAATTCATACGCCCTGCTGTATAATGTTCTTTTAGCCAATACCAGCCGTTGATTTCTGTAGATCAATGGCCCATATTAATCCTTTTCTCCACTTTGTAAATTTGTTCATTAGCCCCAAAGATCAATCTCCACCGTTGATCTTTTACATCTAATGGCCCATATTAACCCTGACAGGCCCGACCCATGTGGGTCCTGCCTTCCTACAGAGTTGATCTCCATCGTCGATCCCCTGATCGGACGACCCATAATAAAACTACCCTGCCTCTTATCCACCCGCGCATCTTGTTGATATCACGCTCACTCCCCACCGTCAAATATGAGACCCTAGATCTAACGGTTAACGCGCGTTTTCACGTAATTTTAAGCACGAAGGTTAATTTCCCATGAGCTACATGATATGAGTGGTATTCAAATTACAAGTGTCAGGCGGGAACACATATCGCGTTCGAAAAGGTAATACTGCCTACCCGCCTTTTTCATCGCGCGATACTGCCGATTTTCTCTCCCGAAACCACCCTTCCCTATTTTCACTATTATCTATCGCGTTCCTCCTCCGCTATTGATCTCTGCAGATCAACGGCTCGTGTTCACTCTCACATTTCTTAAATCGCCCTCCGCCTTCACCAAAGGACTTCTCAGATCAATCTTAACCGTTGATCTCCGTGGGCCAAATTCATCCAACGGCCTACAATTATTTTGAAACCCCAATTTCCCTTCCAATGAATTTTCCACAACAAAATATTTTAACCTATTTTCTTCGCATTTTCTGCCATTACATAGTAAAGTGGTCCTTCGCCATTGTATTTCCCTGATTAATCTTGACCGTCGATCAAAACAAGATCTACGGCCCAGACTCAATCCTATTCGCCATTCTTCCAAACCGCCTCCTTCTGACCCCCGCAAGCAAATCTCCACTGTTGGATGCTTTCATCCAACGACTGCGACCTAATACGCAACCTCCAAAGCAGTCTTAACCCAAAATGTAGGATTTATTAATGTTTATTGGTTTTATGCAGGTGTTAAAGTTTTTCAAAATAATTTTAAAGAGAATAAAGGCCGAGGATGACGACCCTCCAGGATTTCATTTATCAAAGAGGATTATTACGAAGGGTTCAACGCCACGTTTCATCGGTTCATCATGAGCACTGAAGCCATATGAACCCTCTGTGGCACCTGCACATCAACAAGACAAAAAAAATATTTAAACAAGAAAAAGAGTATCAGTGTCGAAGACCTAACCACAACAGAACTGAAGATTGAAGATTGTTTTCACAGTCTGGTGGATTACGGCTAAGATCGAAAATCAAAAAGCCTAATCCACTAAATTAACAGTGTTTAAAAAAAATCAATAATATCTATTAGGCAGAGGATGCCTCCACTGTCACATCAGAGGCTAATAGATTCCTCTCAGCTACCTAATGCCACCTGTGGCCTCACAACATTCAACAAAGGCCGAGTAATGACTTGAACAGAGGATATTTGCCTCATCACATCCGAACAGTTAATTTAGCTGAAGAACTTATTGGAAAATATCTGCTGAGTTATTACAGAGATGACACAGAGCCTTAAAGTCAACAAAAGCTCCCCACCGAGCTTAAATTTTAATGTAAACAATTAATACAGAGGAAATATCTGTATACTTCTCCATTGAGCCCCTCAAAGGCCGAGAAGCATTAATCTATATTAAATGAACCTTGAAGATCTTTTATCCCATCCCACCTCCTCATTTCTTCTATAAATACTTTTGTAGAAGATGAAACTATGTTGGTTGATCACTAGTTGTAATACTGAAGCTCCATGAAATAATACATAGTTTGTTGAAGTTGAAGAAGAAATTGAAGTCTTGGAAGTTCTGATGATGTTGTTGCATGCTTGTTCTTGAGAAGGCTCTATCATTGGATCCATGAGCTTGGATGTTGGTGAAGTATTCTGAACTGTTTTATGTTTTCCCCTATTTTCATTTTGTTCCATAAATTCTTACTACAGTAGGATTAAAGTTTTAGGCTAAGAAATGACTCTTGGAAGCACCTCAGACCTATTTATCCTTCACTGTTTTATGTTTTCTTCTGCTGAGGTATTTTAGAGTCTTTAATCTCTCTCTTTAGTCCTCATGCTTGTTTATTTCTCTAATAGTTTGAATAGTTGGTTTCAGCATGATTTATGGTTCTCCTTGCTTGTCTGCTGCCACTTAAAGGCTGTTATTGAAGTCTCCCTTTGAAGTATCTTTGTTTATAGTAAGACAAGGAGGTCTGTTCTGATCATGCCCTTTGTCCTTGCTTGAAAATTTGTTTTAAAGGTCTTTATAGTTGTGATCATAGATGTATTTAGGTGTTCCCTCTTCTATGACCGTAATTATCAGTGAATATTTCATGTTTTCTAAGTCATTTGAAATAAAATCTTTGAGGAAATAGGGTGTTCCTCGAATCTTAGATTTCATTTTAAAAGTTGTTTTGAAGTCATTATTTGCTTAAAGTGTGGTTTGTAGAATTCATGGTTAGCCCTGTTTATCAAATAACTCTTTATTGTTCAAGTTATGCTTTCAAATTCCCTTTATTGAGAATTGAACTTCTCTTTCCTAAACCATTAATGTCCATCTCATTCATAAACTAAAGGATCCTATGGCCGAGTTAGATTTGCCCTTTGATATCACATATCCATTTATAAGTTTTTCATAACTTCTTTTTTATTCCATTCCCCATTGAAACTGACATTTCCCCTTTCTATATATCTTTCCTAGACCTTTATGTTATGTTGTATCAATTCAACCAAAAAAACAAAAAAACACTTGCACTTAATAACTAGTCTAAAACCAATACTCAAAGCACACAAGATAAACCTTTGAAAAAAACAAATAATTTTAGAGATCCCTCTCTGAGAGTAGGAGGACTAGATCCTGTAACTCTAAAGATTGGTTTTGATTTTTCCTTGTCTTTTGATTTTCCAAACTATCAAAACACGGGAGACCAACATAATGGCGATCACGGTGGGACTCTGAGTAAAATATTTAAAACAAAACACTCCCTGTCCAGTATAACATAAGTAGACTTCTTCAATCACTACCTAACAAAAATGGTAATCATGATAGGACTTAATTGAATCAGTGAAAAACTAAGTAACCTTAGGATTCTCGTAGGACCTGATCAAACCTTGAAGGAATTAGTTACCAAGCCATAAGAGTGAACTCTGTAGGATCTTGACGCCTTAGCTAAGTGTTAAAATCAGATTTAGGACACTCTCTTAACCCATAGGATTAAAAAACTCAGAAAAATCCAAAAACATTTCAGTTTGGCTTCATAATAAACATGGTGGTGGAACCATCCAATATTTTACCTTCATAGAAGCTAAATAGTTTCCACCTGGCGACTCCACTAGCCCAGTAGGCCTATTACTCATCTAGGCCTTCAGATCTCTTTAGGACTGTGTTAACCAGCCTTGAAGAAGTTAGAAGCCTAGTCCTATACTAAATAAGACATCGTGAGAGGTAAAACTCCCAAAAACAGTCCCTAAAACTTTAACCTCTCTCATTTTTGAAAAAAAAAAAAAAACAGTCTAGCTTCACATAGGATCAACACTAGATCCCATCCAGACCCAAATCCTCCTTTAATCGTTGACAATCCAGAAAGAATTCTGTGGTAGACTTCTAAATCTGGAAAATCAGCTGCTAATAGGAGCCTCTTAAGAACAAATCTGTCCCTGAAAACCTTGTTGTCTTAGAGGATTCACATTTTGATTTACATCGTACAAAGAACATCTTTAGAACTAGATCTCAAGGTGATTTAAACCAAACTGATCTTGACATTGCATATTTGCAACAAAGCTTCAGTAGAGAAGCCTCACCTTCCACTCCTCCCGATTCCCAGCTTCTTCATCACTTTAGCCTTTTCTATAACAAATCTGCTCAAAATCAGTTTGCTGTCCCAAGTGTTTCTTCCACTCCAATCCATGCTACCACTGTGCAAAACACTCTTTTTCAACCCACTTTCACTCTTGTAAATCCACCCTTATTTCTAGCCATGGCAACATGGTATGCCCTATTAGTGTTACCACAACCTCTACTTCCCTCACGAAATGATTACCAATCCAAAATTCCTCATTTCACTGGAAAAGAGTCTACAACAGCTCAACATCATGTAGATAGGATGGAATATGCATTCGATTACATATAGATAGAAGAAGAAACTATGAAGATGAGGATCTTCACCCAAAGTTTAGGAGGAGATGTGAAGAAGTGGTTTAAGAACTTACCTCCTAACAACATCAATGATCTCCCTGATTTGCATCAAACATTCATAAAAAAATGGGAACTCAAAAAGAACCCTCTCCAAATACTAGCAGAGTATAGCAGCCTCAAGAGAAATCAAGGGGAGAGTGTTCATGACTACTCCAATAGGTTCAATAGCGTTTACAATGCTCTTCCACCTCACATGAAACCTCCCCAAGGCATGGCCTTAGTAAGGTATCCTGAAGGATTTGATGCTGAAATGGCTTATCAGTTGAGGGAGAGAGATTAATTAACATTAGAAGACATGCATAAAGGAGTTGTAAGCGTAGAAGCAAACATAATTGAGAAAAGAAATAGGTTGATATCAGAGAAGAGGGTAACTTATAAAGATGACATTGCACCCTCAATCTCAACTTCTGACACTAAAATTGATAACCTAGTGAAGGTAATGGAGAGGATACTTGAAAAGATCAACTTGAATGATAGAGTTCCACCAAGAGAACCTCAAAATAACCAAAATAGAAATAGAAATCAGAATTATAGAAGAGAAAACAATCAAGATAAGCAAAAAGAAAGTGACCAATAGGTTAGACCTCCCTTCCAACAAAACTATGTGGATCAATATGAGGAAGATATGGAGATGGAAAGGTTGGGAGAAGCTCACGTAAAATTGATTGGATCAGACAGTGGGGATGATGTTTTCCTCACTGAGGAAGAACAAGGTTTCTTCTCTGATCAAAACAAACACCTATGAAGATTCTGATGATTATAGATTGGGGTTTGAAAATGCAATCATGGAGGTACACAAACAATATGATCCTAGGCAAAGGGAATGTAGACAATTCAAAAGATAAGAACACTAGCACTGCTGTCAAGAAAAATACAGAAAGTCAGCCTAAGAAGACAGCAGACAAACCCATCATTTTGGCTAAAAAACCAAATTTAAACAAAGAGAAAAATAACCAGCCAAATGTTGAACAGAGTACCCCTAGCACTTCAGCTAGTGGTCCTAACAAAACTGTCCCAATTACCAGTCCAAACAATGTTCAGCAAATCAAAAATGCTGAAAAGAATTCAATTGAAAAAATAGATGTAAATATGAACAAGTCAATTGTTCCTTTCAGCCTTGAGGGAGATATTGCCAAGATAAAAATTACCATCCCCCTAGCTGAACTAGTAACCCAAGAAGTGTACAAAAACCAAGTTTTAAAAGCTTTGAACCTAGGAAGTGATGCTGACACCTTAAACTTGACAGATGACAAGCCTGAGTTGTTGTTTGGCCCAGAATTTGAAGGAAAATACCAAGAAGGGGCTGTTCCTCCCTTCTATGTTAGTTTGAACATACATGAGAAAATCTTACACAATGCCATGCTAGATTCTGGAGCTTCACACAATCTGATGCCCAAGGTAGTAATGGAAAGCTTAGGCTTAGAAATTACTAAACCATACAAATATTTGTATTCCTTTGACTCAAGCAGAGTCAAATGTTTGGGTTTAATCAAGGATTTATGTGTTAACTTATCTCAAATCCCTTCTAAGAGTCTAGTAATGGACATAGTCGTAGCTGACATTCCCCCTAAGTATGGCATGCGCTTATCAAGATCATGGGGAGCCAAACTTCAGGGAAGCCTTCAAATGGACATGTCTTATGCCACCATCACTGTTTTTAACCAAAATAGAAGACTATACAGGGAATATCACATGAAGTACATGGTGATCAACAAAGATAAACAAAACAACTCTCCAATCTATTCCATTCAATCAAGTTTAGATTCCTTTATCTTGTACAACGAAGATGAAATTATTCAACAAGAAAAGGAAAACATAGACCCAACTAGTTTACCAGAGCAATCAGAACTTCCCTCAAATCAGAAAACATTGGCAATCAACAACAACAAGAAAATGAAAATGAGGCAAATATACTTTGGACAATAAAATTTGATGGATCCTGTAATAAAACAAGTGCAGGGGCAGGTGTTTGGATTCAAAATACGAATCATAGTTTTTCATATAAATTAGATTTCCCATGCACTAACAATATTGCTGAGTATGAAGCACTTCTTCTAGGATTACAGTTGCTTAAACAATTAGAAGCCCAAAAGATATCAATCTTAGGAGATTCTGAACTTATCATAAGACAAATCAAAGGGGAATACTCAACTAGAAATCCAAGGCTTAGGGAATATCGGAATGCTGTCCTTGATTTATTGAAAACCTTTGAAAAGTACAAACTTATTTTCATTCCTAGAGCACTAAATCATCTAGAAAATGAACTCGCTTTCAATGCCAGCAACTGCCAAATACCTGAGATAAATGAACAGCTTAGCGTAAAGGTAAAACACAGGCCTGCTGTGCCTGATAACAAAGATCACTGGAAAGTGTTTTATTCTGACAAACACATATATTATTTCTTAAAATCAGAAAACTATTTCGACATACCAATATCAGAAACCATACATAAAGAAAACTGTTTGTATATTGAACAAATCCCAGAAGTTGAAATGACATGTTTTGCTGATATAAATCATTGTGAGAATCCTTTTGAAACAGAGTTAATTGACAACGTCGACCAAGAAGACTTGGAAATTTTACAATGCAAGAATGATACAATTCCAAGAGGTCTCACACCTTTAGAACACCTTTTCGACTTTAACGATGTAGCCAAAGAACCAAGAATGGAGCCCGTGGAAACAAATGTAGAAGAACACAACATAGGCAGCCTAGCAGAACCCAAGATGATTAAACTGTCCAGCACTCTCCCAACTCACATAAAATTGCAATACATAGAGCTGTTCAAAGAGTTTAAAGATATTTTTTCTTGGGGATACAAAGAACTAAAATCTTATGATACCAGCATCATTCAGCACAAAATCCCTCTCAAAGAAAATCAAAAGCCTTTCAAACAAAATCTAAGGAGAATAAACCCTGTTTTACTACCTTTAGTTAAGACAGAAATTGAAAAGATGCATGATGCTGGGATCATAGTACCAATTGGATATTTAGAATGGGTATCAAACTTGGTTTCTGTTAGAAAGAAGACAGGGGAAATCAGGCTTTGTATTTACTTCAGAAATTTAAATAGAACCTCTCTAAAAGACAACTACCCCTTACCCAAGATGGACCATATACTTCAAAGGGTAGTTGGGTCAAAAAGGATATCCCTCTTAGATGGGTTCTCGGGTTACAACTAGGTGTTAGTGCTCCCAAGTGATCAAATCAAAACTGCTTTTACCACACCTTGGGGCACCTTTATGTATGTAAAAATGCCTTTCGGATTGATGAATGCAGGGGCCACCTTCCAAAGGGCCATGGACATAGCCTTCTCTGAAGATATTGGCTATTTCATAATCATTTACCTTGATGACATAACCATCTTCTCAAAAACTGACGAAGAACATTTGATTCACTTAAGAAAAGTTTTTGAGAAGTGTAGGAAATTCGACTTGTCATTGAATCCCAAGAAGACACTCTTTGGTCTCCAAGAAGGTAAAATTCTTGGCCATATAATTTCAGAAGAGGGAATCAAAATAGATATTGTTAGCCACCTATAAATTTGTTATAGCAAAAGGTGGCTAAGACTTTTTGAGCCTTCAAGGAACAAATTTTATTACTAAAAAGTGTTGGCTCTTGAGGACTCTTGGAGGCCTCCTGCCTCTGTCCCATCTTCACTACTATGCCTATTCTACATTCAGAAATCCTGCAGATTTCCAAGATAGAATACTGCTGCAAGCACCATTTCCCTTTTTCCCCCTCTTCCAAACTAGCCTCCTTTTAACCCCTTTTCCCTCTTGTCAAAATTCCCCTCTTACCCTCTAAATCCTCCCAAAATCCCCTTCCTTCCCTCAGAATACACCTTGTTTAGCCTTTTTCCCCTTTTCCCTCTATCGTTTCCCATTTGTAGCCTTGAAAACCATTAAAAACCATAAAAACCCACATTTTGGACATATATGGGTCTTAGCCCCTTCCTGCATTAACCCTCGGTCATATAATTCTCCATGCACCCAAAGGCCCTGCAGACGAGCGCCTAGCCCTATTATATATATCCCGCCCCAAAAAATATTAAAAACCTTATGATATTTTCAAAACTTTGGGTTTGTAATTATTTTCTAAATTTCCGCCGGTTCAAAGCCCCGGTCAATCCCCACCGTCGATCTGATTTGCAGATCGACGACGTGGAGTCCATCACCCCAGTGGTCCCCGCCATCCACTCGTCGTTGCCAAAACCGACGGTATCCATCGCACCGCCTTCTAGTGGAGGGCAGTTTTCTTCCGATCAACAGTGATTCCACTCACCGATTGACGCGTGGCTTGGACACTATTCACCAAACCGCCGTCCATCGTGCGTTAAACTTCAGACATGGACCCCGCGCGATATTGGCGTCCACCGTCTGATCTGAGGCCTCCCATCGGATGGAGATCGCTCGCCGAAGTCGCCCACGCGATAACCAGGCTCCAGCATAGTGGTAACAACATTTCCGCCGTCGATTTGACCTGCAGATCTACGACCCAAAATTCATCGCCCGTTTTCTCCGTTTTGACTTTCCACCTGCGCTCCTGATCGTCGATCTCTGCGCGATTGACGACTCTGATTTAAATTATTCTTCCACCTTCCTTTTGTTTTCTCCCAATCAATCTCGACCATTGGATGATTCCATCCAACGGCCCCGCTCTCTTCACGTGCCTTCTGAAGCAGTAAACCTATATATGCATGGATTTTATAATTTTTGTTTGTATTTTGCAGGGTTTTGAATGGTTTTTCCGCCATGTTCGAAGAAAATTCAGAAGCAGAGGGTGACGATCCTCCCACCTCTGATCCATCAAATAAAATCATTTGTAGGTTTTAAATTCACGTATCATCAGTGGTTCATGAGGCATTGATGCTATATCGCCCCTGTGCAGCCCTGCACACTAGAAAAACACAGCAAGTCAATAAAAAATCAAAGAGTATCAGTGTTGAAGACCAAATTATATTAGAATAGAGGATTGAAAACAAGTTTTGGTGGGGATTACGGCTAAGAATGATTATCAAAAGCCTAATCACCAATTAAAACATATTTTAAAGGATAAATCATAAGTGTTTTATCAACAGGAAAGCCTCCACCGCCACATTTGAGGCAAATTGATTCCTCCCAGCTGCCAAAATGCCACCTGTGCCTCAAAGTATTTAATCAGAGGCCGAAGTTATTGATCAAATGAAGATATTTGCCTCAACGCAGCCAGAGAGTTACTTCTGCAAGGAAAATTAATGCAAACAGTATCTGCGGAGTAACCCCGACTTCACACCGAGCCTCAAAGGTCAACAAAAGCTCCCACCGAGCTTAAAACTTTATGTAAATCATTTAATACAGAAGACACCTTTTGTAAGCTTCTTCATTGAGCCCCCCAAAGGCCCAGAAGCCATTAAGTCTGTATTAATTGTAATTGAGATCTTTTATGAGATCTCACCTCCTCATTCTTCTATATATACTACTGCAGAAGATGAGAGAGGGGTTGGTTGATTAGGTTGCTGAACAGTGTAATGTAATTGAGCTTGAGACTTATATATGTAAATAGTGTTCACTGGCCCTTGAAGCTCTGTTTATGTTAGGTTAGTTAGGCTAGATAGTGAAGATGATTGCTGAACTGAAACATTGGACCTGGGTACTGTAACTGGTTTGACATCAATAACAAGCTGTTTCTTGGGATCCTGGTTTACATCGCTGGTGAAGTGCCTCTTTCTTTGTTATTTTTTTCCTTCCATGTATGTCATATTGTTCACTATTCTCTGATAAAGAGCAGCATTTATAGAGTTAGGATTTAATTTTTACCAGTACCCTTCTCTTACTGATAAGCTTTATCTCAATGTTTTCCTCCAATTTGTTTATTTAAGAATGATTTAATACAGTCTAAACAGTTAGGAATGCTGGAGTTCCCTCGTCCTACTGTTTGATTTAAAAATTGTTCTTAAAATTTATTTTCCTTATGTTCTTATTAAACTTAGACTAGAAAAGTGATGGTTTGCCCTGTTTCTAGCTTCTATTCTCCAAAGGCAGATTCTGAAAGTTCCCCTTGGTGTTGCCTGAAAGTAGACTAGGTTTAAAAGTACTTTATCTGATCTTAAGTTACACTTTGTCTTCTCTTATATGTTTTCATACTTTCTGAAGGTAATTATGTGGATTACTAGATCGTTTGTCAATTAAGCTGCTTTAATACAAACTTGCCCAAGAAGTCAATGGTTAGCCTTGTCCTTGGTTGATTTTAAACAATTACTTAAGAGGCTTTTCTTGTTTGGACTGACTATAAATCCTTTTTGAAATTATTATCAGTTTCCACCCCTCCAACACTTTATTGTTTCCATTCCATTATTTTAATCTCAATAATCTTGTGATGTAGATGACTTTCCCCTTGGATCACTCTTGATGCTGTTGCTCAATTAAAGCCCTGTTATGACTCCATAGCCCAGTGGACTAAAAACCAGCGTTATATCTCTCTTTTTAGCCTAGCTGTTATATTCACTTGCAACTTCTCACCTTTGAAACTCTTTGCACTTAGGACTTTCCACCTCAAACGGTATTCATACTCAACCATCCAAAAAAAAAACAAACCCTTGGCCTTCATAACTAGCCTAATATTATTACCCCAAACTTCAAAGACAAATCGATCTTTGCACTTATTGGAGAGATCCCTCTCCGGATTCAGGAGGGATAGATCCTAGAATCCCAAAGTGGTTGAAACGATGTTGTTTCTGTGATCGAACTTTGCCAATCTTGCTGATTACAGATTACTAACATTTCTGGCGACTCCGCTGGGGAACGAAACCCAGAATCATTTTCATTTGAGGGTCACCATAGGATATTAGGGATTTGGTTCAAGAACATTTGCTATATTAACCAGCTGAGCCACCAGCAACTAACATTTCTGGCGACTCCGCTGGGGAATCAGTTGAATTTTAACCTTAGGTTCCCTTAAGAACTTCATAAAACTTGTGAGTAAAAAGCAGCCTTTTCAAGCACTACCGAGGAATGGTAATAATGATGGAACTTGTTTGAATCAGTGACAAACTAGGAAAACCCTAGGGTTCTCATAAGTCTTTATCTCACCTTGAAAATCAGTTGTCTTAGCCATGAGGGTAGACTGTCTTTGTCTCATAACCATAGCTAAGTTTTGAAACAAAGTTAGTACATTCTTAGAAACCACACAACTGAAAAATAACCAGAAAACCTAAAAAAATTTCAGATTGGTATCAAATAAACATGGTGGTGGACCTTAAAACCTTTTACCTCCTTAGAAGCTAAAAACTTCCACTTGGCGACTCCACAATCTTGAATAGACCTTAAGACTCCACTGGGAAGAACCCTTATCCTTATAAAATCATTCAAACTCAGTTAGAGGACTGTAGGATTAAAATTTCTGTAAACAGTTTAGTTAACCTCTCAAAGATTATCATACCTGGTTGAAATTTTCTTGTTTATTTGGGTTTGAAAAACACAGCATAGTGGCTCCTAGAAAGATTCACACTAGAGCCTATCCTGACCCTGATCCACCTGAGTTAGTTGATAACCCAGAAAGTATCCTTAGGAAGTCTCCTAGGATTAAATCATCAACTGTTTTCAGATCACCCTTGAGAGCTAATTCAGTTCCCGAAAATCTTTCAGCTCTACAACAATCACAAGTCGACTTAGTCAATCCCTTTAGAACTAGGTCTCTTGGTGATTTAGATCAGTTAGATTATGAGTCTTCACTTTCTTCTCCTGAAACAAGTGAACATCTTGGTGGCAGAGAAACAACACCTCCTGATTTACATTTCCTTCACAACCTAGGTGTCTCTCATCCAATATCAGCTCAGCAATCTATTTCTTGTCCATCCACTTTTTCTCACCCTACATCCACTGTTCAAACCACTCCGCTTCAGCCCACTTTCTCTTTTGTTAATCCACCTCTTGTAAATCCACCTCTACCACATATCATGGCAACATGGTATGCTCCCTTAGTCCTTCCTGTACCATTAGTCAACCTCCCACAGGACTATCAGTCCAAAATTTCATTGTATGATGCTAGAAATGCTACAACTGCATCACAACATGTGGATAAGATGAATGAATAATTTGATAGAAATGAAATTGATGATGATTCTGTCAAACTTAGATTATTTTCCCAAAGTTTAGGGGGGGGAAGTAAGAAAATGGTTCAAAGCTTTAATCCCCCATAGTATTAATGATCTCCAAGCCTTCCATCAAACTTTCTTAAACAAATGGGAGGTAAAGAAGAATCCTCTCCAAGTCCTTTCTGATTACAAGAACCTCCATAGAAACATTGGGGAAAGTGTACAAGATTATTGCACTAGATTTAACAATGTGTATAATGCACTTTCCCCAGAACTAAAACCTCCACAAGGCTTAGCTTTAAATAAGTTTCCTGAAGGGTTTGACCTTGAGATGGCCTATCAGCTGAGAGAGAGAGATTTTGCAACTCTTGAAGATATGCAAAGAGGCGCTCTTTCTGTGGAGGTCAACTTAATGGAAAAGAGAGCAAGAATGAAAAATGAAAAGAGAGTGTCCTTTAGAGAGGAATCTACACCCTCTACTTCCAATTCAAAAATGGAGAAAATGATGGAAGAGATGATGAAAGAGATGAGCATAATTAAGAGAGCACAAGCAAGCCAAAATCAAACTGCTCCTCAAAATAGAAACCAGAACCAAAACCAGAATTTTAGAAGGAATCAACCTCCAAACAAACTTAGGGAAGATGATCAACAGATCACTCCTCCCTTTCATCAAAACTATGTAAGTGAGGTTGAGGAAATGGATGAAATACCAGAGGAAGATGATATCAACATGTTTGGGGTAGAGGATGATGACTTCGAAGCTCATTATAATAGAAAAAAAAGGTCTTTATACACCTTATGATGACAGAAGAAATGATGATGAAAATTATTATCAAGACATGGAAAATGTCATCATAGAATCTCAAAGATAATACGACCTTAGAAGCAAAACCAATCAACAAACTCCCAACACCAAAACCTCTGATAAATATTCGCAAAACAACATTGCAAACAAGCCTAAAGTTGTCCAACAAAAGGATAAAATAGTGGCTGTAAATTCTGATAATGGTAAAGAGAAAGGCACTCAAAACAATGAAAAACAGAGTGCAGACATTAGTAGTACTAACACTTCAGCTAGTACTCCTGTGAAAACGACTTTGTCAAGTGTAAATAAAACAAATCAACAAGTTGATGTTGCTGATAGAGTGACAGCTAATAAGGCTGAGACAAGTGCTTTAAAGAGTCAAATTCCTTTCATCCTAGAGCATGAAATTTCAAGGATCAAGATCTTTGTTCCCTTGACTGAGTTAGCTGCCCAGCATGTATATAGAACCCAAATTTTGAAGGCTTTAAGAATAGAAGAAAATGGGGACACAGTCAATCTTAATGATGACCAACCAGAGCTGATTTTTGGTCCTAAGATTGAAGGTAGATATCAAGAAGGACCTGTTCCTCCTTTTTATGTAAGCTTAAATGTTCATGACAAGATCTTGCACAACGCTATGCACGACTCGGGAGCTTCTCATAATTTAATGCCAAAAGCTGTAATGGAGAGCCTGGGTCTAGAAATCACCAGACCTTACAAAGACCTTTACTCCTTTGATTCCAGCAGAGTGAAATGTTTATGATTAATCAAAGAAATTTGTGTTAACTTAGCCCAAATTCCAGCCAAATGTTTAGTCATGGATATTGTGGTGGCTGATGTGCCCCCAAAGTATGGAATGTTACTATCAAGATCTTGGGGGGCTAAGTTACAAGGGACTATGAAAATGGACATGACCTATGTGACTATCCCTGTTTTCAATCATAATAGAAGACTTTACAGGGAGTCCCATATGAAATTCACAGTTACAAGTCAAGACAGATCACAAAACTCTCCCCTGTATTCTATAAATACAGGCCTTGATTCTTTTATTATGTTTAATGATGAAACACTTGGTGAACAAGTCACCTTAACAGGATTAATGGCCGATAGGGAGGAAGAGGAACACAACGCAGAAGTGTCAAAACAATTTGTTGCATTTAAAGACAGTAGCAAACCAAACAAAGGTCTTGAGCTACAAGGCGGGTGTCCATTGCTTTTAAACATTCGCCATCAAGAAAACAACCCTCAAATAAACGAAAAACTTGGGGAATCAAAACATATACAACTAAGTGCTGAGATTCCACAACAACCCTTAAGCACGTTAGTTGAAGAGGACAGTAACCGGGATGAAACCGAAAATAGTCCTCTATGGAGTATGTATTTCGATGGGTCATGCACTAAGAACAATGCTGGTGCAGGTGTCTGGATTACCAACACTGAAAGCAACCACATAGAAAGCATTTCCTGCAAATTAAACTTTCAGTGTTCCAATAACATAGCAGAATATGAATCCCTTCTCATAGGCTTACGTTTGTTGAAAAAGTTAGGAGCCAGGAGAATTAAAGTTCACGGGGATTCAGAGTTAATCATTAGGCAAGTCAATGGGGAGTATAACGCAAATCATCCCAGACTTAGGGCCTACCGAAACGATGTCATGGACCTTTTGAAAACATTCGAGGAGTCTAAATTGATTTTTGTCCCGAGAAAAAGAAATATTGCCGCCCACAATTTAGCCTTTGCAGCTAGAACATGCTTAACGCCATATGAAACCAAAGACTGCACAACTCAAATAAAATTTAGACCAGCTGTTCCTGATAATGAGAAGTATTGGTAGGTGTTTGACAATGACAAACAAATAGAAGACTTCATGAAATTTAGAAATGAATTCGAACTAAACAGTTCGGACTCAGATTATGAGACAGACTGCAGTGAAGAAAATTTTCTTAGTGAAGAAGAGCCGTCTCCTGAACTTGCTAATATAAACCTGTTATCTGACAAACTTAAAAACAAAACAGAAATGACTGCAGAGTTAGAAACAGAGGAGTTAGAAACTTTGCACTCTAAAGATGAAAGTTTGCCTAAATGTGTGACACCTTTGGAAGAGTTGTTCGATTTTAATGATGTGGCAAACAAACCAAAACTGGAACCTATAAAGACTGAAGTGTAAGAGTGCAATATAGGTAGTGAACTTAAATCTATGATGATTAAACTATCTAAGACTTTACCAGCTCACATTAAACTCAAATACATAGAGCTTTTTAAAGAATTTTCTGATGTTTTTGCATGGAGTTACGAAGATCTTAAATCCTATGACACTGAAATAATATAGGACAAAATTCCCCTAAAAGAAAACCAAAATCCATTCAAACAAAAACTGCGCAGAATAAACCCTGTTCAGTTGCCTTTGGTTGAGAATGAGATCATGAAAATGTATAAAGATGGTATTATTGTCCCTATTAGATACTCTGAGTGGGTGTCTAATCTGGTGTCTGTTAGGAAGAAAACTGGAGAGATCAGGCTTTGTATAGACTTTAGAGACCTAAACAAAGCTTCATTGAAAGATAACTACCCTTTACCAAAATGGATCATATTTTACAAAGAGTGGTAGGGTCTAGAAGAATTTCTTTGCTGGATGGCTATTCAGGGTACAATCAGATCTTAGTTCACCCTGCTGATCAATTAAAGACAACCTTTACTACACCATGGGGCACTTTCATGTATGTGAAAATGCCCTTTGGTCTAATGAATGCTGGAGAAAATTTTCAAAGAGCCATGGAAATAGCATTCTCGGAAGAATTGGGCTACTTCATCATTATATACCTTGATGATGTCACTGTGTTTTAAAAAACAGATGAAGAGCACTTAGAACATTTGAGAAATTTTTTCGAGAAATGCAGGAAGTTTGGGATATCTTTAAACCCTAAGAAGACGCTATTCGGTCTCCAAGAAGGTAAACTTCTTGGGCACATCATTTCAGAAGAGGGTATTAAGATAGATCCAAAGAGGATTGAGGCCATATTGCAAATCTCTCATCCTCGGAACATCAAGGAGTTGCAATCTTTCATTGGGAAGATTAACTTTTTGAGAAGGTTCATCCCCAACTTGGCCGAGCTCCTTAGGAATATCACAAACATGTTGAAGAAGGAGCTGGTGAAACAAGCGTTAACCAAAACAACGGTTCTCATAAGTCCTGATTTTTCAAAGGATTTTTATATCTTTTCATTTGCATCAGAACATACCATAGCTGCTGTCCTTCTACAGAAAAATCCACAAGGACAAGAGCAGCCTATTGCATTCTTTAGCAAGGCATTGAGGGATGCCCCTGTGAAGTATAACATTATGGAAAAACAAGCTTTTGCTTTGGTTAAAGCTCTGAAAGACTTCAGAGTATACATCCTTCACTCACACATCATTGACTTTGTCCCAAACTTAGTTTTTAAAGACATTCTAACACAGGACCCAGATGGTAAGAGAGGTAAGTGGATTGCTGTTATCCTTGATTATGATTTAGAGATAAAACCCATTATGCTCATCAAAGGCCAAGGTCTAGCTAGATTAATGGCTGAATCCGATTTTGAAGTTCTTGATATTAATATGATTAATGCTTTAGATAATCAAGAGGAAGTATCAACTCCCATTGTTGAAAACCATTTTATGAATTCCTCTTGGTATGCTGATATCGTTTATGTTTTGCTTAATTTGAATACACCCCCTGGTTTGACAAAAACAAAGGCAAGATTCCTAAAATTGAAAGCTGTAAACTATTGCATTATAGATAAATGTCTTTATTGGAAAAATACAAGTGGTTTATTGCTTAAATGTTTGTCTGAGTTTGATGCAGAGAAGGTTAAGCACGAGTTCCATGAAGGAGAGTGTGGGGGTCATTTATACTGGAAGACAACAGCCAACAAAATTGAGGGCCGGTTTCTATTGGCCTAATATTTTTCCTGATATACACAAAATGATCATTGCCTGCCATAAATGTCAAATTTTTGAAGTCAAAATAAAACTGCTACCCATGCCTCTGCATCCAACCACTGTTGAAGCCCCATTTCAACAGTGGGGACTTGACTTCATAGGAGAAATCCATCCCCCATCTTCCGCCTAGCATAGATGGATTCTCACTGCCACAGACTATTTCACTAAGTGGATAGAAGCCATACCTTGTAGGCAGGCCAATAATTCAGTTATCATAAAATTTATGGAGACTAGCATTCTCTCCAGATTTGGCTGTCCTACCAAGATTATCACTGATAATGCAGCAGCATTTGGATCAAAGAAGATGGTTGAATTCTGTCATAGATATCAGATAACATTGGGGCATTCCACGGCCTATTACCCTCAAGGTAATGGACTTGCAGAATCCTCAAATAAAGGTTTAGTGAACATGATCAAGAAACTGTTGGAGGACAATAAAAAGTCTTGGCACACAAAACTAGTTCATGCATTGTGGGCTAACAGATTGACTTTGAAGAAATCTATTGGTATGTCACCTTTCCAGCTTGTGTATGGTACTGATGCAATTTTTTCAAATAGCCTTGGTGTACCAGTAATGAAGTTGATTCAAGAATTGCAAACTGAAGATAATGACATGATCAGAAGGATAAATCAGACCATTCATCTTCAGCAGATCAGAGAGGAAGTTTATAACAAAGCATTGCAGAAACAGATCAGCATTAAAAAAATCTTTGACAGAAGAACAAAGGCCAACAATTTCAAAATTGGGGACAAAGTTTTAAAGTGGGACCCAAGGAGGGAAGAGAAGGGGAAGCATGGAAAATTTGACAACTTATGGCTTGGCCCTTACTCTATTCATTCAGCTGCTGGTAACAATGCATTTTTCTTGTAGGAGTTGAATGGAGCAGAACTGTTTGGGGGTCCTGTCAATGGCAGGATGCTTAATAATTACTTCTCTTGATCCATGTTATGTTCCAAAAGCCTTTTTATCTTCTTCCCATTATAAATATTTCATCCACCATTGCATTCAAAGTTATAAAAATAAAAAATACAAAAACAATGAAAAGAAAGAAAAGAGGGCAGATTGTGAAAATAAGAAAGGTATAGCCCCATATCAAAAACAGAAACAAATCTGAAAGTGTGCAAGCTCAAATGCCACTCCTAAAAAAACACACTTCTAGTTAGTCAAACAGCCTAATCTTGACTAATTAGTTTTATATTTTCTGCTGATAGGATAGTGAATTTGATTTTCCAAAATGTTTAATCTTAGCTTATCAGTAGATAGATTAGGATAGAAATTAAAGTTTCAAACAAGCTCAAACTCTGAACCTAAGGTTTCAAAAAGAAAATGTTTCAAATCTGCTTTATTTTTTGAGTAAAAAAAGATGTAAATATGGTTCCAATAAGCTCAAAATCCAAACCAGTTGATACAGATAGAACAACTCAAACAAATTCAAACTAGAGCTGTAAAGAAAAGAGAAGGCCATGATGAGAAACTTTCGGATCTTAAGCCTTCCATTTTTGATTTACTTTTCTGCAGAAATAATATCTATGTGCAGCTTGTTTTTATGCCATAGACTAGCATCAAGTTATACTGTTCAATCCTGACTTGTATGCTTTTAAATTTATGTTGTAGAATTTAGAGAATAAAAATCTGTTAGACTATTTAAACCTAACAGATTAGTAGATTAGGTAGAGAATCATATGGGCTTAACTGTTTAATCTGAGTCCATGGAGAAATAAGGAGTAGAAATAGATTAGTTTTCCTGTTTTCAAAAGAATAAAATGTTGTAAAAGAGTTTGCCAATCCAAGTGCACTCTAACGAAGAAAAAATGTTAGATCTGCAGGATTGGGTAGGTAGAAAGCTTGTTGATGAAAGAACCATTGTTTTTTATGGCTACTAATATGTTTTCAAAATAACATCATCCACAGAAAGAAAGGCAGCCAATGGATGAGGCACAGGTCAGCCTCCCAGAGAATGCGAGTCTGAAGTTCTTGATGCCTTCAAGAAGGCACCATCCCCAAGTGGAGCCACTGTTAGCCACCTATAAATTTGTTATAGCAAAAGGTGGCTAAGACTTTTTGAGCCTTCAAGGAACAAATTTTATTACTAAAAAGTGTTGGCTCTTGAAGACTCTTGGAGGCCTCCTGCCTCTGTCCCATCTTCACTACTATGCCTATTCTACATTCAAAAATCCTGCATATTTCCAAGACAGAATACTGCTGCAAGCACCATTTCCCTTTTTCCCCCTCTTCCAAACTAGCCTCCTTTTAACCCTTTTTCCCTCTTGTAAAAATTCCCCTCTTACCCTGTAAATCCTCCCAAAATCCCCTTCCTTCCCCCAGAATACCCCTTTTTTAGCCTTTTTCCCCTTTTCCCTCTATCGTTGCCCATTTCTAGCCTTGAAAACCATTAAAAACCATAAAAACCCACATTTTGGACATATATGGGTCTTAGCCCCTTCCTGCATTAACCCCTGGTCATATAATTCTCCATGCGCCCAAAGGCCCCGCAGACGAGTGCCTAGCCCTATTATATATATCCCGCCCTGAAAATATTAAAAACCTTATGATATTTTCAAAAATTTGGGTTTGTAATTATTTTCTAAATTTCCGCCAGTTCAAAGCCCCGGTAAATCCCCACTATCGATCCGATTTGCAGATCGACGACGCGGAGTCCATCACCCCGGTGGTCCCCGCCATCCACTCGCCGTTGCCAAAACCGGCGGTATCCATTGCACCGCCTTCAAGCGGAGGGCGGTTTTCTTCCGATCAACAGCGATTCCACTCACCGATTGACGCGTGGCCTGGACACTATTCACCAAACCACCGTCCATCACGCATTAAACTTCAGACGTGGACCCCGCGCGATATTGGCGTCCACCATCCGATCTGAGGCCACCCATCGGACGATGATCACTCGCCGAAGTTTCCCACGCGATAACCAGGCTCCGGCACAGTGGTAACAGCATTTCCACCGTCGATCTGACCTGCAGATCGACGGCCCAAAATTCATCGCCCGTTTTCTCCGTTTTGACTTTCCACCTGCGCTCGTGACCGTCGATCTCTGCGCGATCGACGGCTCTAATTTAAATTATTCTTCCGCCTTCCTTTTGTTTTCTCCCGATCAATCTCAACCGTTGGATGATGCCATCCAATGGCCCCGCTCTCTCCACGTGCCTTCTGAAGCAGTAAACCTATATATGCATGGATTTTATAATTTTTGTTTGTATTTTGCAGGGTTTTCAATGGTTTTTCCGCCATGTCCGAAGAAAATTCAGAAGCAGAGGGTGAAAATCCTCTCGCTTCTGATCCATCAAAGAAAATCATTTGCAGGTTTTAAATTCATGTATCATCAGTGGTTCATGAGGCATTGATGCTATATCGCCCCTGCGCAGCCCTGCACACCAAAAAAACACAACAAGTCAATCAAAAATCAAAGAGTATTAGTGTCGAAGACCAAATTATATCAGAACAGAGGATTGAAAAGAGTTTTGGTGGGGATTACGGCTAAGAATGATTATCAAAAGCCTAATCCCCAATTAAAACATATTTTAAAGGATAAATCATAAGTGTTTTATCAACAGGAAAGCCTCCACCGCCACATTTGAGGTAAATTGATTCCTCCCAGCTGCCAAAATGCCACCTGTGCCCAAAGTATTTAATCAGAGGCCGAAGTTATTGATCAAATGAAGACATTTGCCTCAGCGCAGCCAGAGAGTTACTTCTGCAGGGAAAATTAATGCAAACAATATTTGCGGAGTAACCCCGACTTCACACCGAGCCTCAAAGGTCAACAAAAGCTCCCACCGAGCTTAAAACTTTATGTAAATCATTTAATACAGAAGACACCTATTGTAAGCTTCTTCATTGAGCCCCCCAAAGGCCCAGAAGCCATTAAGTCTGTATTAATTGTAATTGAGATCTTTTATGAGATCTCACCTCCTCATTCTTCTATATATACTACTGCAGAAGATGAGAGATGGGTTGGTTGATTAGGTTGCTGAACAGTGTAATGTAATTGAGCTTGAGAATTCTATCTGTAAATAGTGTTCACTGGCCCTTGAAGCTCTGTTTATGTTAGGTTAGTTAGGATGGATAGTGAAGATGATTGCTGAAATGAAACATTGGACCTGGGTACTGTAACTAGTTTGACATCAATAACAAGTTGTTTCTTGGGATCCTGTTCTACATCGCTGGTGAAGTGCCTCTTTCTTTGTTATTGTTTTCCTTCCATGTATGCCATATTGTTCACTATTCTCTGATAAAGAGCAGCATTTATAGATTTAGGATTTACTTTTTACCAGTACCCTTCTCTTACTGATAAGCTTTATCTCAATGTTTTCCTCCAATTTGTTTATTTAAAAATGATTTAATACAGTCTAAACAGTTAGGAATGCTGGAGTTCCCTCGTCCTACTGTTTTCTTTAAACATTGTTCTTAAAAGTTATTTTCCTTATTTGCTTATTAAAGTTAGACTAGAAAAGTGATGGTTTGCCCTGTTTCTAGCTTCTATTCTCCAAAGGCAGATTCTGAAGGTTCCCCTTCATGTTGACTGAAAGCAGACTAGGTTTAAAAGTACTTTATCTGATCTTAAGTTACACTTTGTCTTCTCTTATGTGTTTTCATACTTTTTGAAGGTAATTATGTGGATTACTGGATAGTTTGTCAATTAAGCTGCTTTAATACAAACTTGCCCAAGAAGTTAATGGTTAGCCTTGTCCTTGGTTGGTTTTAAACAGTTACTTAAGAGGCTTTTCTTGTTTGGACTGACTATAAATCCTTTGTGAAATTATTATCAGTTTCCACCCCTCCAACACATTATTGTTTCCATTCCATCATTTTAATCTCAATAATATTATGATGTAGATGACTTGCCCCTTGGATCACTCTTGATGTTTTTGCTCAATTAAAGCCCTGTTATGACTCCATAGCCCAATGGACTAAAAACCAGCGTTATATCTATATTTTTAGCCTAACTGTTCTATTCACTTGCAACTTCTCACCTTTGAAACTGTTTTCACTTAGGACTTTCCACCTCAAACGGTATTCATACTCAACCATCCAAAAACAAAACAAACCCTTGGCCTTCATAACTAGCCTAATATTATTACCCCAAACTTCAAAGACAAATCCATCTTTGTACTTATTGGAGAGATCCCTCTCCGGATTCAAGAGGGCTAGATCCTAGAATCCAAAAGTGGTTGAAACGATGTTGTTTCTGTGATCGGACTTTTCCAATCTTGCTGATTACAAATTACTAACATACCCCACAAGGATAGATGACATATTACAGATCAGCCATCCAAGAAGCCTCAAATAATTGCAATATTTCATTGGAAAGATTAATTTTTGGAGGAGGTTTATCCCCAACCTTGCTGAGATATTAAAAAAAATTACAAACATGCTTAAGAAAGATGTAGGTGTAAAATGGAATTTACTAGCTAAACAATCATTCGAATTGGTCAAACAAGCTCTTACTCAAATACCAGTCCTGATTAGTCCAGATTTCACCAAAGAATTTTATATCTTTTCTTTTGCATCTGAGCATACAATAGCTGCAGTGTTACTTCAAAAGAATGACTTGGGGAAAGAACAACCGATATCCTTCTTTAGTAGGGACTTAAGAGATGCTCCTCTCAAATATAACATCATGGAGAAGAAAGCCTTAGCATTGGTGAAAGCATTAAAGGACTTTAGAGTCTATATTTTACACTCTCACATAATTTCTTTTGTTCCACATACTGTTGTCAAGGACATTCTAAGTCAAGACCCTGATGGTAAAAGGGGAAAATGGATTGCAACTATTCTTGAGTATGACTTAGAAATCAGGCCCACCAAACTAGTTAAAGGGCAAGGATTAGCGAAACTTATGGCTGAGTCTAACTTCCAGGCACTAGACATGAATATGGTAGATGTGTTGGAAGAAATAGAAGAATCTACTGCTCCTTTCATTGAAGAAACATTTCTGAATTCTCCTTGGTATGCTGACATTATTTATGTGCTTTTATATTTAAATGCCCCTCCTTCTTTGTCTAAAACTAAAGCTAGATTTTTGAAACAAAAAGCTTTGAGTTATTGCATCTTAGATGGGGTGCTATATTGGAAAAATGTTGTTGGAACTTTTCTTAAATGTTTACTTGAAGATGATGCAAGAAAAATCATGCATGAGTTGCATGAAGGAGAATGTGGAGGACACCTCTACTGGAAGGCCACAACAAACAAAATTCTTAGATCTGGTCACTATTGGCTTACCATTTTCCCAGACACTCAGAAGTTAGTCATGTCTTGCCATAAGTGCAAATTTTTGATGGCAAAATAAAACTCCTTCCCTTACCATTACATCCTATCAGAGTTGAGGCACCTTTTCAACAATGGGGTTTAGACTTCATTGGGGAAATTCACCCATCTTCCTCAGCCCAACATAAGTGGATCCTCACAGCCACTGACTTCTTTACCAAGTGGATAGAAGCTATACCCTCTAGAAATGCTAATGACTCTGTCATTATCAAGTTCCTTGAAACAAATATCCTATCCAGATTTGGTTGTCCCAGAAAAATCATAACAGATAATGCTACTGCTTTTAAATATAAGAAAATGGTTGATTTTTGTTAAAAATACCACATAACCTTGGGCCATTCTACTGCCTAATATCCCCAAGGAAATGGATTAGTTGAATCTTCCAACAAGAGTCTCATCAATATCATCAAAAATTTGTTGGAGCAGAATAAAAAATCATGGCACAGTAAGCTGGTTCATGCCTTATGGGCTGATAGGTTAACTACAAAGAATTCAATAAATATGTCCCCCTATCAGCTGGTCTATGACATGGATGCAGTTTTTCCCACCTCATTAGGAGTTCCAGTCATGAAACTCCTTCAACAAGTGCAGGTCAAAGAGAATGACATGCAGAGGAGAATCAACCAAACCATCCATTTACAGCAGACCAGAGAAGAAGTCTATGAAAGGACACAGTTAGTCCAAGAAAATGTAAAGAAACTATTTGATAAGAGGACTAAGGCGAATAATTTCCAGGTTTGAAATGTCGTTTTTAAATGGGATTCAAGAATATAAGAGAAGGGAAAACATGGAAAGTTTGAGAACTTGTGGAAAGGCCCCTATTTTATTCATGCTGAGAGAGGCCACAGTGCATTTTTCTTGAAAGAATTGAATGGAGAAGATCTGTATGGAGGTCCTGTCAATGGCAGGATGCTAAAGCATTAATTCTGCCAGGAGTCGTGAGTTTCAAAGTGCTTTATTTTTCATTATAAATATCATAGTCTGAATGTTGCATTCAAAGTTAGAAAAATAAAAATACAAAAACAGTAAAAGAAAGAAAAGGGGGCAGATTGTAAAAACAATAAAGGTACAGCCCCATACCAAAAAAGAGAAACAAAATCTGAAAGTGTGCAAGCTCAAATGCCACTCCTAAAAAACACACTTCTAGTTAGTCATACAGTTTAATCATGACTAATTAGTTTTAAATTTACTGCTGATAGGTTAGTGAATTCGATTTTCCAAACAGCTTAATCTTGGCTTATCAGTTAGGTAAATTAGGATAGAAATTAAAGGTTCAAACAAGGTCAAAATCTGAACCTGAGTGTCCAAAAGAAGAATGCCTCTAAAATGTTTTATTTTATGTCTAAAAAATGGAGGTAATCTGGTTCTAATCAGCTTAAAATCTGAATTAGATAACAAGGAAAAACAACTCGAATAAACTCAAGAAACAGAGCTGAAGGAAAGAGAAGGCCGTGCTTAAATTTTCAGATCTTAAGTCTTCCATTTTGATTTAATTTCTGTAAAATAATATCTATGTGCAGCTTGTTTTTTATGCCATAGATCAGCTACAAGTTGGACTGTTCAATCTTGGCTTGTATGCTTTTAAATTTCTGTTTTAGAAATTAGAGAATAAAATCTGTTAGACTGTTTAATCCTAATAGATTAGTAGATTAGGTAGAGAAGCATATGAACTCAACTGTCTAATATGAGTTCATGGAGAAATAAGGAGTAGAAATAGATCAGATTTTTTTCTTTCAAAAGATTAAAATGTTGTAAGAGAGTTTGCCAATCCAAGTGCACTCTAAAGAAGAAAAAATGTTAGATCAATAGGATTGGGTAGGTAGAAAGCTTGTGTTGATGAAGATCCATTGTTTTTTTCGTGGCTGCTAATATTTTCAGAGCAAAGGAAGATCATCCAAGTGAAGAAAGTTGTAGCCCAATGAATGAGGCACTGATCAACCACCAGAGAATGCAAGTCTGAAGTTCTTGATGCCTTCAAGAAGGCACCATTCCCAAGTGGAGCCACTGTTAGCCACCTATAAAATTTGTTATATCAAAAGGTGGCTAAATAATTTTTTAAGCCTCCAAGAAACAAGTTTTATTGCAAAAAATTGTTATCTCTTGAAGCCTCATGAAGACATCATGCCCACTGTTTAAACTTCACTGCTGTTTCCCTTTCGAAATACTGAGAATCTGCTGTTTCCCATGAAGAAAAGACTGCTACAAAACTCAAATTTTCCCCTTCCTCCACTAAAAAATGACCTACTTTTTATTCCCTTTTTTCCCCATCAAATGCCTCTATTTTTAATTTGTTCCCCTTTCCCCTTCATGAAATTCCCTTTATAAGGTTTAAAACTCATTTTTAAACCTTACCGAAACCCCCAAATCCATCAACAAACTTTGAAAAATTTCATAAAAAATAAGTTTTTTGACTATGGGCTTAAGCCCCTTTGGGATAAGTCCTAACCACTTCCCCACATGTGCCCACGCCCTAGAACCAGGCGCTAGACCCATCAGGCGCTTATCGCATCGGAAATAATTGAAGCGCGCAAGTCTGTTTGCCATGTTAAAAGCCTCTGATGCGATTAGCCCTTTGTATATAAACCCCCGATCTTATTACCACTTTATATAACCACAATTCCCGCAATCAGGTGCTTAACACTTCATATACACCATTTCCTGATGCTTTTTTCCTTTGTAAATAAATAAAAACCCCTCTTCCTATGGTTTTAACTAAACGCGCCGGTGCAATGTTTTTTAATGGAAAGACCGTTGATTTGTTTCCCCGATCAACGGTCCATATAATCTCGCATCGGAGATTTCACAAATAGGTAGATTGAAAAGCCTACTCCTTCCTCCTGATTCCGATTGGCACCTTGCATATAAAGCCCCGGTCCCATTCACTTGTTCATATATCCAAAGGTCCCCGCAGTCGGGCGCCAGGCCTTATATATAACCCGCCCCGACACAATAAACCTTTGTATTTCGTTAATTTTTGATTTCCATGTGTTATAAAGTGTTACGCCGATCATTGGTTAAACCCTTTCCCACCGTTGATTTTTAAACCAATCAACGACCAGCGCTGTATCGCATCAGATATTTCCATTGGCGCATTGTAATATTTTATTGCTCCCCCTCCGATTGGCCACTCCTTCGATTCATTCTCCACCATCGATCTGATCTACAGATCGACGACCCACAGTCAATCACTTCGGCGCTCCCATGTCCATTGCCCCGTCGATCTCGAAAGCTCCGATTACATCTGGGCCATCCACGTGTCAAGATCCGACGGCCCAGATTTCACCTCACCACCTTGGCTAAAATTCATACGCCTTGCTGTATAATGTTCTTTTAGCCAATCCTAGCCGTTGATCTTTGTAGATCAAAGACCCATATTAATTATTTTCTCCGCTTTGTAAATTTGTTCATTAGCCCCAAAGATCAATCTCCACCATTGATCTTTTACATCTAACGACCCATATTAACCCCGACAGGCCCGACCCTTGGGGGTCCTGCCTTCCTACAAAGTTTATCTCTGCTGTCGATCCCCTAATCGGACGACCCATAGTAAAACCACCCTGCCTCTTATCCGCTTGCGCATCTTGTTGATATCATGCTCACTCCCCACCGTCAGATCTGAGACCCCAAATCTAACGGTTGATGCGTGTTTTCGCGTAATTTCAAGCGCGAAGGTTAATTTCCCATGAGCTATGCGATATGAACGGTATTCAAATTCCACATGTTAGGCGAGAATGCATATCGCGTTCAAAAAGGCAATACAGTCTACCCGCCTTTTTCATCGTGCGATACTGCCGGTTTTCTCTCCCGAAACCACCCTTCACTATTTTCACTATTATCTATCGCGTTCCTCCTCCGCCGTTGATCTCTACAGATCAACGGCTCGTGTTCACTCTCACATTTCTTAAATCACCCTCCGCCTTCACCAAAGGACTTCTCAGATCAATCTTAACCATTGATCTCCGTGGGCCAAATTCATCCAATGGCCTACAATTATTTTGAAACCCCAATTTCCCTTCCAATGTTTTTTCCACTGCAAAGGATTTAACCCATTTTCTTCGCATTTTCCGCCATTACATAGTAAAGTGGTCCTTCTCCATTGTATTTCCCTGATTAATCTTGACCGTCAATCAAAACAAGATCTACGGCCTAGACTCAATCCCATGCGCCATTCTTCCAAACCACCTCCTTCTGACCCCCACAAGCGAATCTCCACTATTGGATGCTTTCATCCAACGACTGCGATCTAATACGCAACCTCCAAAGCAGTCTTAACCCAAAACACAGGATTTATTAATGTTTATTGGTTTTATGCAGGTATTAAAGTTTTTCAAAATAATTTCAAAGAGAATAAAGGCCGAGGATGACGACCCTCCAGGCTTTCATTTATCAAAGAGGATTATTACGAAGGGTTCAATGCCACATTTCATCGGTGCATCATGAGCACTGATGCCATATGAACCCTCTGTGGCACCTGCACATCGATAAGACACAAAAAATATTTAAACAAGAAAAAGAGTATCAGTGTTGAAGACGTAACCACAACAGAACTGAAGATTGAAGATTGTTTTCACAGTCTGGTGGATTACGGCTAAGATTGAAAATCAAAAAGCCTAATCCACTAAATTAACAGTGTTTAAAGAAAATCAATAATATCTATTAGGAAGAGGATGAATCCACTGCCACATCAGAGGCTAATTGATTCCTCTCAGCTACCTAATGCCACCTGTGGCCTCACAACATTCAAAAAAGGCCGAGTAATGACTTGAACAGAGGATATTTTCCTCATCACATCTGAACAGTTAATTTAGCCGAAGAACTTATTGCAAAATATCTGCTGAGTTATTATAGAGATGACACAAATCCTTAAAATCAACAAAAGCTCCCCACCGAGCTTAAATCTTAATGTAAACAATTAATACAGAGGAAATATCTGTAGACTTCTCCATTGAGCCCCACAAAGGCCAAGAAGCATTAATCTGTATTAAATTAACCTCGAAGATATTTTATCCCATCCCACCTCCTCATTTCTTCTATAAATACTTTTGTAGAAGATGAAACAATGTTGGTTGATCACTAGTTGTAATACTGAAGCTCTCTGAAATAATACATAGTTTGTTGAAGTTGAAGAAGAAAATGAAGTCTTGGAAGTCCTGATGATGTTGTTGCATGCTTGTTCTTGATAAGGCTCTATCATTGGATCCTTGAGCTTGGCTGTTGGTGAAGTATTCTGAACTGTTTTATGTTTTCCCCTGTTTTTATTTTGTTCCATAAATTCTTACTACAGTAGGAAAAAAGTTTTAGGCTAAGAAATGACTCTTGGAAGCACCTTAGACCTGTTTATCCTTCACTATTTTATGTTTTCTTTTGTTGAGGTATTTTAGAGTCTTTAATCTCTGTCTTTAGTCCTCATGCTTGTTTATTTCTCTAATAGTTCAAATAGTTGGTTTCAACATGATTTATGGTTCTCCCTGCTTGTCTGCTGCCACTTAAAGGCTGTTATTGAAGTCTCCATTTGAAGTATCTTTGTTTATAGTAAGCCAAGGAGGTCTGTTCTGATCATGCCCTTTGTCCTTGCTTGAACAATTGTCTTAAAGGTCTTTATAGTTGTGATCATAGATGTATTTAGGTGTTCCCTCTTCTATGACCGTAATTATCAGTGAATCTTTCATGTTTTCTAAGTCATTTGAAATAAAATCTTTGAGGAAATAGGGTGTTCCCCGAATCTTAGATTTCGTTTTAAAAGTTGTTTTGAAGTCATTATTTGCTTAAAGTGTGGTTTGTAGAATTCATGGTTAGCCCTGTCTATCAAATAACTCTTTATTGTTCAAGTTATGCTTTCAAATTCCCTTTGTTGAGAATTGAACTTCTCTTTCCTAAACCATTAATGTCCATCTCATTCATAAACTAAAGGATCCTGTGGCTGAGTTATATTTGCCCTTTGATATCACATATACATTTATAAGTTTGTCATAACTTCTTTTTGACTCCATTTCCCAATGAAACTGACATTTCCCCTTTCTATCTATCTTTCCTAGACCTTTATGTTCCGCTGTATCAATTCAACCAAACAAACAAAAAAACACTTGCACTTAATAACTAGTCTAAAACCAATACTCAAAGAACACAAGATAAACCTTTGCAAAAAACAACTAATTTGAGAGATCCCTCTCTGAGAGCAGGAGGACTAGATCCTGTAACTCTAAAGATTGGTTCTGATGTTACCTTGTCTTTTAATTTTCCAAACTATCAAAACACGGGAGACCAATAGGAGGGATTCTATGCACAAAGAATATGAGTACATTATGAAAAATGATGTCTGGGAAGTGGTCCCGAGACCAGAGGAAAAATATGTTGTCACCTCGAAATGGCTCTATAAGATCAAGTGTGGATTTGATGGTAGTGTTGAAAAGTACAAGACAAGATTTGTTGCTCGAGGCTTCTCTTAAAAAGAAGGCATAGATTATGATGATATATTTCCACCTGTCATCCGCTATACCACCATTCGATCTATTATTGTCCTTGCTACAACAAAAGGATGGAGTCTCCATCAGATGGATGTGAAGACTGCCTTTCTGCATGGTTCAATAAAGGAAGAGGTTTACGTGGAGCAACCTCTGGGGTTCGAAGTCCAAGATAGAGACACCTATGTATGTAGGTTGAAGAAAGCCCTCTATGGGTTGAAGCAAACCCCAAGGGCTTGGTATGAGAGGATAGATAGCTACTTTATGAAGATGGGGTTGAATCAAGTCCCCAGTCTACCAACACACTGTCAAGTGGGCCTAGATTCTCTGCAACATTGTATTTCATGGGAGTAAATTCTCTGCAAAGCACTTACTGTAGTCTAGGGGTGCGTTGATGGCTCAATGGAGCATTTCAATTGGACTTCAAGTAGTGAAACTTTCATGGATAAAATCCATCAATGGGATGACTTGTTTAAGGCAAGTAACAACTGATTTAGAGTATGCTAGACCCTAATTTGTACTGATTTGAGTTTTGGGAGTGATGCCCAAATTGACCTGTAACAATTTTGCTAAGGTATATTCCTTCATCTATTGAATATCAACCATTTTTTACCACCGAATTGGTGATTGAAGGAAAATGCCTTCTTGCATACCAAAGCTGCTAAAGGACATGTTCTTATTACAATGCGATTTTTTTTTGGTTGTATGGTCTGCCTTTTGAGATTGAATTCCACATTGTTCAATTGGATATTGAATTTGAGAAATCCATTTGCTTCGTTGATGGTGAAATGGTGCCAATATATATATATATAAGCTGGGTAGGACTACATCTTCATCATCATGTCCAAATACATCACCCCGATCGGGCTGGGGAATTGAACCGGTGATATCACATCAGGGAGTGCCTTAACAGTGCACCTAATCACCGTATATCAAAGACCCCATGGACGAAATGGTTCCAATTTAAGGCCAAAGTGTTGAATGGATTAAAAATTGTCTAGCAAGTGTGATTTGGGTCACATTTAGATACACACTTACACGTGCCCGAACTTTAGCTGAATACTAAATGAAATACTTCCAATTCAAGATAATATTCCCAAATTTGTGGAGAATTAGTCAATTTGTTAAAGAAATTATACAAATTGTTGCAACTACAAGAGTAAATTTTTTTATTCTCTCAAGTTTGAAGCATAGTTTTGTAAAATCTCATACATACTACACTATTTTGGCTTCAAGTTTAAATTTGATAAATTATGTAATTTCAAAGATAAAGGTCATTGAGTCAATTATGGGGTATATATGGTATCCATGAGGCATCAACTAGCCAAACTTCAATTTGGCTTGACATCATGACCATGAAGCTTATAGGCTAATGTCAATTAACAACTCCCCATGTCTAGTGGGTCATTAATCCGCGTTAAGGAGGTTGAGTTGTAGTGATATTTGATATTCAAGTGATTCCATCTCCAGGAATTTGTGGGATTGATTGGATTCTTTCAATTATTTTAGGTTTCAAGGGTTTGTACTAGCTATCATGTTAGCAATACTAGTTGGTAGCTTTATTTTCTTGAGCACACATTGAGCCTAAAGGGAAAACATTGATTGATAATACAAATGGAAATGGAGATGATGCATTTGATTTTTTTTTTTTATAATCAGTGAGACACAAAGAACGAACGATAGAGTTATGGAAGATATGAGAACTAATATTACAACTTCACATGAAAAGGTCTGGGTTTTTTTGTTTCCCTTTCTCGACCTTTGTTCTAAGAGAGCTTGTTTGATATTTGAATAGAGTTGGAGACTTTGTTGCTCCTTTTAAACTATACAATGGAGGGATATAAAAAGGTGATAATATGTGAAGATTTGTGGCTAATAGATATAGGAGAATCATAATTAAAAGCAATGGAATCTAATCACTCTACCCTATAATTCTCAGCAATTGGACTTAGAGAGTTATTTAATTCTATTTTTTATCTATTGATTTTTACAAGTTGAAAAAGAAGAAGAAGGAGAATAAAATGGGAGAAAGCGAAGGGACACAAGAGTTTTCCCAAAGTTTGTAACTGATAAGGTTTTTGTGTATGATGTTTGAAAACAATTGAAGAGTTGAAAATGAATATGGTGAAAAACAATTGTATTAAGATATTTTTCGAGAGGAACAACATTGAAAGTTTATGCTTGTATTTGGGCACAATATTATGATCAAAAGAGAGATATCATATAATCAAAAAATAACTTTTCTACTATTTTCCTAGACCACCTCGAAATGGAATAAAGGGATCTAAGGATAGTTGTTCTTGTGTTAATTGTGTAATATTTTTCATGCATGACACATTATTTTGTGTCAAGTTTTGGAGATAAAATGAGTCATCGAAGTCAAGACATTGTAATCACACTTCATGGTGAATGATCAGTGGTATCCAACACCTTAAGGTGACATATAAATCAAGTGAGTTTGACATGTGAGCGAGTCAAGTGAAAAATGGGTAAAGGCAAAAGCATCTACTAAATTCCTCTCAGGAAATTAAAGATTTGAAATAACATAACCATGAATTGCACAATAAAATATAAGTACTTGACTGGAAATTAAAGCGAAATCAAACTGTAATTGATCAAATGGCTGACACACTAGCAACATCAAAAGATATTCAAAGGGAAATAAAAATGAAGGACCAATTGCTTGATGCTCTTCAAACTAAGTTAAGAGAAAAGCGGGATCATATTGATGATATGATTGATGCAGTGTCTACAATTAAGGTAGATCCAATTTGTGATATGAAATATATAATAGAAAAGGTTAATGCATCTTGTGATACATATGAAGTCATCCACATAGTTTATGCAATTTGTGGCACAAAAGAGCTAATAAAGCAAAGTAATGCAACATGTGATACAAAGGACCTGATTCAAAAGTTTGATGCGGTAAGGTGGCAGTAAGTGATACAACTGAACTAATGACAAAAGTTGATGGAAAATAGGTTATTTATGTGTAGTGTGATACAAAAGACTTGATGGAATCAATGAATGAAGAACATAACAACAATAACAAAAAAAAGAAAAAACATAAGAAATTATGAAGAAGACATAGAACAAGACAATGGTCTTTCGAGGATGATTGTTAGAACTTGGGAAGAAATTTCATTCAACAAAAATTAGCATGGATTGGGATACACCAAAGAAAACAACTTTCATATTATAGATTTCTTAAAAACAATTGTGTTTGCGAGTGTAATATTTATTGATGAAATTAAGAGTATTAATAAAAAGTGTCAACGTTGTCAGAGGAATGGTCATATGGAGAGTCAATGTTTTGATCTCCATCCTTGTCTTCATTGTGTGAAGATAAATCACTTATCAGAGAAATGTTGAAATAAGAAGAAGAATAAAAATATAGTCAATTATGGATGGATAAATTAGTGGAATGGAATAAAGAAGTGAAGAAACTACATTAATATTACTACCTAGACAAAACAGAGGTAAAGACACAAGAGTCAAATATGGTACTCTCCACACCTAAAGGGGGGAGCACAATGATAAAATAAACTCTCCTACACCTTTAAGGTGGGGATTAATTTGATGAATTGAAGATGGTTAGTGGTAAACCATAAACCACCACATTATTCAAATCAAAGCAGATTAGTTAGTGGTCATAAAAAAAAACCCATCACATTATTCAAAGAAGATTAGTTAGTGGTCATCCAAAAACCACCACATCATTCAAAGAAAATAGGTTAGTGGTCATAAAAATAAACCCACCACATTATTCAAAGAATATTGGTTAGTGGTCATCCAAAAACCTTAAACACCAGTTTCCATGGAAGATGGTTAGTGGTCAACCAGAAAAACCACCACCTAAATAATCCAAAGCCTTAGCTTGGATCTGTTAGCTCTCAATTTTCATTCGTTTTTCCACCCCTATTACATCCCTTTTGCCATCCTCATCATCCATTTTCTATCATTTTCATCATTTTTTATGTCTTATAACACATACCAAGGTAGCAAAACTATGTCTTTTGATTTTTAAGTGTTTGGGTAAAATTTGAGCATTAAAGTTAAATTTAGGTAAAATCATAAAAGATTGTAATGGTTTGTTTAAAGTCATGTTTGTAGGACACCTGGGTGAAAATTAAGGATATATTTGGAAAATGCAAGAAACAAAGATGGTGTAATACCTATTGGCTTTCTATAAATAAGTTAAAATAGGCTTGGTCAACGTTGGTCAAACTTGATCAGTCATCTAGGAAATCCCCTGATTTAGGGGTAGATTTAGGATTTTTTGGGATTTGTCCATATTTTATGCAATTGAAAGGATGAATTCGACCCAAGAGATGTAATATGACTCCTTGTAGGCGGTTACAAAAAATATGTCAAATTTGTTATACTTTTTAGCCTATTTAAGCAAGGCTACCAACGACTATGAACATATATGATGGTGACTATTGAATACAGTTTGAGATTGAGACTTCCCTTCTTATTTTCTTGTGCGTACTTTTCTGTGTGATGTGAATGGATACTTGTTGTAGCTGATTGTAATGAAGTGTACCAGGAAAAGGTGGTGGAACCCCATGCTGAGCTAAGTACACTATTGTTGAATTATGTGCATAGATGTAAATATATGTTAGCATATTCATTTTCTGTGCTAATATTGCATTTATGCTTTAATAAATTATGAATATTTATTGTATAAAATCACTTGCATGCCAAGGAAATTGAGATAGTGAAATTTATTTTGAATGATTAGTTTCAATAAAGAAGGACAAACCAAGTTTCTAAGTTAGAGCCTCTTCTTTGTTAACTAGGATTGAATTGAAATTAGTCTTCACTTTTTCCCCTGCTTTCCTAGATTAGATTTATATGATTTATTTCTATGCTTTGGTAATATAGATAAGTGAAAATGGTTTTGTTGAATGAATATAAGCAATAAGAAAGGACAACTAGGACCTCCGAGACACAAGCATCTTCCTTGTTATCTAAAATTGAATAAGATCATTGTTCACTTTTTTCATATGCTTTCATAGATAAGGTACATATGCTTTCTTTATATACTTCCCTAGAATAGTTTTCTTGCTTTAATAGAAAATAAATTTGATAAAGCCTACTTTTATGAGTCTGATGAGACACTCTCATCATAAAGGTGTTTTATAAAAGGTCTTTATAGTTTGAAATTTCAACAATTTATGCTTGTAGCTTTCCATTTCCATATTGTAGCATGCATTTATTCATTTTTGAGTATCTAAGCAATTTCTTTCTAAACTAGTTAGATCTAAGATCCATATATTTTGGTGTGTTTCTAAGTTTACCAACTCAGATTGATATTAAAATACATGATCTAGTTTACCTCAATAAATTAGACTTACAGGATCCTTTCCAAAAATGAACTATTGAAAAACTTCTCACCTTGCACCTGATAGGGGGGAATATCAAATATCAGGCTTCAAGTTTCAAAGCTTTATTAGCATTCAATCAACAATTGGGAATTCCATCATAGTAACTAGTCTTCTCAACAGAAAATCGTTTCAAGAGAAAAATGTTCTAGACATTCAGATATTGGTGGTTTTTTAGGTATATCTTCATGAAAACTCAGTTCAACAATTTTAGATTGAAGTTAACAAAGGTTATTGGTGTTAGACCAAATATCACACTAAGAGGGGGTAAATCAGTGTAATGGAAAACTTATCATTTCAAAAAATTTCATCAATAAATAATCGTACAACAACGTTCCATAATAGTCTACATCATAACAATAAATGAAACCATGCATCAAGCAACATAATTACATCAACACAGGAGAGAAAAATATTTACATGGAAACCCTTATGGGAGAAAACCACCAATTCTTTTTTTTCTTCTTCTTCAACTCATTTACATATATTTGCAAGCACTAACCTATTGGAGGCACCCACCCCCAATATGTGCAAGAAACTACTTGCAATAGTTTACAACATCATTGAGGCAATGTTGTAGTTGCTACAACCCCCTCCAAATTTTTTCCTACCTTCATATTTTCAAGCCTCCTTACGATCTTGTCATACTTCATTTCAAGCCATTAATGTCATGCTCGGTCATGTTGTCTTCCTTTAGAAATATTAAGTGTCACAACTACTTGCTTTCACATGCCCAACTCGTCATACTGACAATGTTGCATACCCTTTGTTAGCAGTGATTGCACATTCCTTGTTAATAGTCACTGCGCACTCCTAACTAATAGTCATTGTACAATCCTTGCCAACAATGATTGTGTAGTTCTCTATGTGTTATGCAGAATTGTGATCTACGGATAAATCAAATTCCCTAAGTGTGATGCTAGGCACTTAGAACAACAAAAGAAAGACTTTTCTATCATTTTCTATAAAATAAGTAGATAAATAGAATGACAAAAGAACCTAATTGTGATCCAAGCACTTCTCCTTCTCCTTCTGTTGTTGTCGCTGTAATGCTCAATCCAACTTCGATTTCCAGATTGATTCTTGCAAACATAAACAAAGAACAACGAACAACATGCATATACATATATCTACTTATCTTAAACACTCAAATCTATTAGATGTGAAACATATATATCATTCAAGAATCCATTCCATGAGAAATAGAAACATGAAGAGATACATATATGGGAAAATGAACAACAATCTTTATTAAAGAGTAGAAGGGGGAGGTTACAACCAATGATCGATTTGATGTCACTAACTCCAGCTTCATCCCAGCCTCATCACATCCAATATCACACCAACAACATATCAGTACTTTCATTCTCTCAATTGAGAATCCAACAACATTTATTTACTAAAATTATTCCTTCCCTAGCACTAGGATATGTGCTCAATTTATAGGGAAACTGATGGTAGTTTCTCAATGAATGAATTTATAAGAATAGGAAAGACATGTTCCCAAGTTCAGAGGTGTTAGATGGACACTTGGATTCAAAGTTTGACACATATGGACTCTTCTAGAAGGCATTGGCCATGTGGAGATTCCCAGAACAATGAGAATTCCACTCCTAGGTGACCAACGCACTCTTGAATGTTGGGAAGTGAATTTTAGTGCACCCTTTAATGGAGGATGTTGCATATGAAATGCAATTAGTCCCTTTAGAGGTTGCGTTGGTGAGTCTATAAGTGATATAACATATACTTCAAACCTTGGAAATATCACAATAGAAGCCATGAATGAATTGTTCTTCTCTTAGGGCATATAACAACTGAAATATGAGGGGATGATAGACCCTATTTCATTGGTCCTGGGGATGATGTCCAGTTTGACCAGGTCATGGGGGATGATGCCCAAATTTTCCTATAAAAGCTGCCCCCTAAAGCATGAAGTCATAATAATAATAATATATTAAAATGAGATGCTTTATGATGTGATGAGCTGGAACTGAAGTGGAGTGGTGACCTACATCAATCTTACAATACATTACGTCATGATATTTTCATCTTGATCACTAATTTCTGAGGGAGGCATTCCCATGCTCAACACATAAACTATCTAATAACATGTACATAGTTCAGAAATTCGTCTACATTGGAATGTTGCCCAATACGGACATGCCTATAGATATAGGCCCATGTTCGAATAACGATCTGTATGTAAGGTCACCGTACAAATGATGTGTACAAAAATATTGAAATCATAGCCCGAATGGCTGAAACTAGATACAGGGTCTTCTTATCTCGTTCACTCGATTGTTTGGGTAGAAATCTAGCCATGCGAATATATGATTTGTAGTCGAACATGGTAAGACATCATTTGATTACCAGCCAATGATGTGAGTTGTTAACAAACGCGAGAGAACCACCATTGATGTTAATGGTTCTCAAAGTACTGTAGTACAATTTGTAAGGCGTGAATAGATGATTTGATGTTGAACACCAAAAAAAATCTTTCTATCAAAGGTCCAAAAGCAAGGATCTTGTCGATGTTGTAACAAGCCTCATGGTACTCGAAGATGATTTTTCTAAGTAAACTTCCTTGATGATGATTTGATGTTGCCAGGAAGCCATTTTATCACGAAACGAGAGCTACTGATTTCAGAGACAAAATGTGACTTGATATAGAAATGTTCAGGGATGAATATCATGAAAATGAAGGTTTATGAGTATTGCAAAAGGATGAGTATTCACTGGATGACTTCCCTTGAACATATCGACGACACTGAGATGAGTTGGTAGCATTGACCCAAAATCGAAGTGAAGTTATGATGAACCATAGTTATGAATGAATTGCAAAGAAGATTACCCAACCCAAAATTCACAATGATGGAATGAAGTGTCATGTTAAAGAGAAACCTGCTACCGTAAAAGTGTTCTGTTCGCTTTCCCAAATATTCCCCGGTCATTTGTCGACCACTACCTCTTTATTTTTTAACAATTTTGAGGAGGATAACATATGCTTGATCTATAATTCAACCCTTCAGGCGAATATGCATCACTATTTAATAATTTAACGAGTCTAGCGATAAATGGAGCTCGATTCTTGCCATGATCGACAAGCCTGTCGCTATTTTATGTTTTAGCGAGTATAACGACAATGAAAACCCAGTCCTTTTTCCTATTTAGAGAGTTTGAAAAAGAGGAGAAAAGAAAACTCCATGAGTCCTTTTTCGTAAATTTGTTGCTTAGGTCTGAAAAAGTGTAAAATGACACCTGAGAAAACCTCCTAGCCATGTTCGACTAAGGTTTTCCTTTTTTGTAAATAATATATCTTAGTACGGAAAGGGTTAAACTTATACTGAGTAGATGTATTTTCATTTACTTTTACGAGCTCGAAAATATATGTTATCGACAATATTTTCACATTATTGGAGTCTGAAAATATCTAAAAGAAGACTCCAGGGGTTCCTCTTTCGCTGTTATCGAAGCTCGAAAAAGAGATAAAAGTGTGCTTCAAGTTATTTTTCATTTTTATCAAAGCTCGAAAAAGAAGGATAAAAGTATGCTTTGACCGAATTTCAATTTAATTTACGAGCAGGAAAAGACGGAAAGAACTCGACATTTTCATGTTTTTTACGAGCATGAAAAATAGAAAAAGAAGCTTGGGATTTTCATGAGTTTAACGAGTCTTGAAAATAATACCCGAAATGGACTCGAGATAATTTTGAATGCCCCCTGCAAGAGCACATGTCGAATGCCTCCTGCAAGACCAAATGCCCCCCAAGATTCATTTCATTCACCTAAGTAGACTATTTGTTACTAATAGCTGGATGGAATGAAGGTTCATTTACAAGATCAGATGGAATACTCATCTTAATTAGGAGAGGATTTGTTTCATTTTTTAACGAGCTTGACACAGGAAAATAACTATGCTCATGGAACCTTGTTTCATTTAACGAGCTTGACACAAGAAAAGGAACTATACTCATGGCCTGTTTCATTTTTTAATGAGGTCAACACAGTAAAAGAAATATCCTCATGGGAACCTATTTCATTTTTTAACGAGGTTGACATAGTAAAAGAACCATCCTCATGGGAAATTGTTTCATTTTTTAACGACGTTTACACAGTAAAATAACTATCCTCAAATCTATTTCATTTATCGAGGTTGACACAATAAAAGAATTATCCTCAGGAATCTCTTTCATTTTTTAATGAGGTTGACACATTAAAAGAACCATCCTCATTGTGCAGTTAAAATAGTGAGCGTGCGTTGGAAAAGACTTAGTCTAACGGAGTCATCATTTAAGGAGTTTGATGAGCACCATAAATGATAAGTTATAACATGTGTTGACGGGTCTTCTCCAGAGTTTCCATTGAATTTAGGAATGTCAGAGAGTAATTTGGAATGTGACATGCTAGAAATCGAAGGAGTAGCAACAGTAGATGCTGTCTCAACTTTAACAAATGTTGACTTAGACATGGTTATACGACCCAATGTATAACCTATAGGATCTATGGGAACTCGAAGTGAAACATGATAAACAAAAGTGGAGGAAGGTGATTGAGGAAAAGACTCGTATATGTAAATATCCTCCACAAAATGAGTTGGATTTAAAGGTGTTTCATCTTGTGGTATTTATTCAATCGAAATTAAGCCAGGTGGAAGGTTTTCGCCGTCATACCTAAAGTATATTTCAGGAGTTTGACTGCGCGATATGGGAGACTCAATGGCTACAATATATTGTGGGGCGACTGAAACAAGAACAACTTCTGGTCGTTCGACTTCGAGATTCAGATGTTCTGGAAAAAAGTGACAGGATCCAGATGAACTTCCAGTTGAACAATGTCGGGTTCGGGAGGTATGGTCTCACTGATTGGATGGATCGTGACCACGGGTAGCTGTGAGGACTCCATCTTGATAATAGTAAATGAACCAGTATTTGTAGAAACAAATTAAGCTGACTCTGGTATATGTGAGGATGATATTGCACTAGAGGTACTAATAGTACTAGTTTCAGTAGAGCGATGTCGCATTCGCCGACCAGAAATGGATTTCACTGGTAAAGGTGGTTTCAATGCTATTCTACATGAACGACGAGGAAAGGGATGTTCTTCTTCCTCGATGAATGATTTATTTTATCAAAAAAAACAAATAAACAAAATAAAAGGGTAAGTATAGGCAAAAGGTTTACCAAGTAATTGTGAACTGCAGAATACCCCCTGGCGAACTAAGAAGTACAGGAAGGCAATTTCCCCAAATGCTGTGTTCGGTGTATCACAAGATACAAGGCGACCGACTTGGTTCACTATGGATGGATAGAAACATTGAAATTTTTCCTCCCAAATATACCCGAAGGTAAGTGGAGGCCCGAGTTTGTATTAGCACTGTCTAATGCAAAATTGCATAGTGAGAGCACCCCCTTATACTTTTCGTACTAGAACACCGCCCTATATACCCGAAGGTATGTGGATGAGCTCCGATATACTTATGCACATGGAGTGAGGTATCACACTTGGAATGTATCACAGACAAGTTAACGAAAACTACTATGTTTAACGACGCTGGAACATGTCTCTAGCCTAGACCTTCTAAATGTTATCATTATGGTTCCAATGATTTATTAGGTAAATTGATGTAAATTTTAAGTTGATATTGTTTACAAATTTGTCTTTGAGGTTCACCGCATGTTGTGATGGAAATTCCTAAAAATGAAAACTAAAATGATAAGCAAATTTTTCAATTTTAGATTTTTTAATGAAAATCCTAGCTGCTAAGGGAAAGAGCAATCAGTTTTAGAGCAAACAACAAAGAGCACAAACTAAAATGTAGCTTTCTTAACTTGTTCCTATGCAACACACACAATTCACTATATGCACATGCATGTTTTTCTTTTCAGTTCCCTTAATGCGAATGCAAGGAATGAAACTATATGCATCAAATCAACAAAAAACAAGTGTTTTATTCTTTGAGAAACGAGGAATTTAACAACAATTTCTCTTTTAGGAAAAATGAAGAACGGAACTACAATTTTTCCTACAGGAAACGAAGAATGAAATGACAATTTATTTTACGAAAACAAATGGATCTAATGCAAAAATAAAATACTTTGAATTTGATTTTGCAATGATAAAGAAAAACACTAAAGAGACATTGAACAAATTTACTTTTCAAAGGAGGAAGAGTTTGGAAAGTTTACTGGTCTCTAAGAGGTATTAGATAGTTGAGTATAAATCAAAAAAATGGCTGAGAATGATATTAATGAAAAATTTGAATGGAATTTGGTTGGCTAAGGGGGCAACGTAGTCTCTAAGGGGAGATAGTGTGTTGCAGTGCACCCCTGAGTGGGAGACAATGCATTGCAGTGCACTGTGTCTTGACCAATAGTGCGTTGGGCTCAACAGTGATTGAAAATGCAAGCTATAGAACACACTTCTAATGAAATTATTTCATTCAAAAGTCTAATAACTGAAAGTAGATGCTACTGATGAGGATTAGTAGAGACAAAAACACCATGAATGATAGGAAACTCCCCAACGGAGTCGCCAATTTGTTATGCAGAATTGTGATCTACGGATAAATCAAATTCCTTAAGTGCGGTGCTAGGCACTTAGAACAACAAAAGAAAGACTTTGCTATCACTTTCTCTAAAATAAGCAGATACATAGAATGATAGAAGAACCTACTTGTGATCCAAGTGTTTCTCCTTCTCCTTCTGTCGTTTTTGCTGTCACGCTCAATCCAACTTCGATCGCGGATTGATTCCTGCAAACATAAACAAAGAGCAACAAACAACATGCATATACATATATCTACTTATCTTAAACACTAAAATATATTATATGTGAAACATATATATCATTCAAGAATCCATTGCATGAGAAATAGAAACATAAAGAGATACATATATGGGAAAATGAACAACAATATTTATTAAAGAATAGAATGGGGAGGTTACAAGCAATGATCGATTTGATGCCAGCAACTCCAGCTTCATCCCAACATCATCACATCCAACATCACACCAACAACATATCAATACTTTGATTATCTCAAATGAGAATCCAACAACATTTCTTTACCAAACTTTTCTTCCTTCCCTAACACTAGGATTTGTGCTCAATTTATAGGGAAAATGATGGTAGTTTATTAATGAATGAATTTCTAAGAATAGGCAAGACATGTTCCCAAGTTCATAGGTGTTATATGGACACTTGGATTTGAAGTTTGACACATATGGACTATTATAGAAGGCACTGGCAATGTGGAGATTCCTAGAACAATGAGAATTCCGCTCCCAGGTGACCAACACACACTTGAATGTTGGAAAGTTCATTGCAGTGCACCCTTGAATGGAGGATGATGCATATGAAACGTAGTTAGTCCCTTTAGAGGCTGCCTTGGTGAGTCTATAAGTGATATAAAATATAATTCAAACCTTGGAAATCTCACAATAGAAGTCGTGAATGAATTTTTCTTCTCTTAAGGCATATAACAACTGGAATATGAGGGGATGATAGACCCTATTTCATTGGTCCTGGGGATGATGTCCAGTTTGACCAGGTCATGGGGGATGATGCCCAAATTGACCTATAAGCTCCCAAAGATAGTGATTGTGCACTCCTTGTTGTCAATAAGACCACACTTCTCAAAGTCAGTTTATCCCACCTCTTAGTGGCAGTCAACTTACTCTTGACTCCTAGTTTCCCGAAACGAACTAAGATCACTCACAAAAATTAACCCTAATTGCATATTTTCTCTCCCTATATAAAGAGACAACCTAGATCTCATTTCACATTCATCTTTCACTTTTGACCTTTGCGTACTTTTAGAGCACAAGGAGCATTCTCTCACCCGCAGTGCAAGTGCGCCATCATTCGGGTCAGTTTCTCAACTGTAACTTTTTATTTTTCATGTGTTTCTTTTGCTTTCACAAGTGTCACTTTCAATTAATTTCATTCTTTCATGTGCTGCTTTCACTTTATTTTGTCTTCACATGTGTCACTTTTTCTCTTGCATGTGTCACCTTCACTTTTTTCACATATCTTATTAAGAGCACCTTGGAACACATTTTAAATGAAACTCCAACACATTCTCTTATACTACTTGATGTTATTTATCATAAGAAGGTGTGTTGGGCACTCTCCCATGGTATACCAAACCTTTTGGTTGTAGTAGATACTTGTATCCTAATGACTCTAGCTATAACTATCGCAATTGGAGATAAGTGTCAATTTATTGTCACTGTAATGTATACATGTTGGTTTTGGGTACTATGTATATTCTCGTCATGTGCTTGATTTTGCATGTGTGTGTGATTATATTCAAGACCTGTTCCAATTCTCTTACTCTCTCTCTCATTCTACTGATCTAACACTTAGTCAATTTTGGAGTTCTTCCTTGTCCTCACATAATGCACAAGTTATGAACACCTTAAGCCTTAAGCTAAGTGATGAATTCATTGTGCACTTTCAAGCCTCATTCATGAGCCTCTTGCTTCTTACACTTTCCCTCTATTCCCATCTTGAGGAAAACTCCCTTCATATTGTGCATTGTTCATATCTAGAGCATAATCACTTAACCCTTGTTGCTTACACTACCCCACTACACAAATCATTGATCAACCCTGGCTTGTGTTGTAAATTTCACATTCCTAGTGGGCGATAAGGTCTCATTAATCCCCTTTTAGTGGAAACATGTGAAATACGAAGATAATGCTCCTCTATTATTGTGCATTGCACATCCTTAGTGTTGGGGCCTTTGTTTTGGATAAAGGATAAAACTGGTTTTGAGTTGCGTATTTCTAGTTGCGGATGAGGCAAGTTGTGGAGAGCCATTAAGGGAGGCAGAGAGTCATTGCGGGTTGCAGATGGTTGTTGGGAAGGAGGTGAAGTGCGGATAGGCATTGACACAAGTGGCAAGAAAAACTGACAACAAACAGAAAGAAAGACTCCAAGAAGCAAATCGAAGTGCGGAAAATAATGAGGAACGGCAGAGCACAACAAGTCAGCTGAGTGGAAAAGAAGCAAAGACTGCCAGTTCCGAGAGAACTGATAGATAAGCAAGGAAGAGAAATAAGGATTTAGTTAGTTGTGTTTTGGTTTTTTGTTGTGAATCGAGCTCTGTGGAGACTTTGAATGTAATATGCGGCAATGGAAGATTAATATGATACAGAGATGCTTTCTGTGGTCATGATTTGCATATTGAATGAATGAATGATAATGTATAGTGTTTTGTGGGATTAATTAAAATTTTTCTGATATCTCTTTTTAATGTATTCATTATGATAGTTCCATTCGTTGAATGTTATGTAATAAGGGTTGTTTCATGCATACTCATAGTACATTGATGTTAGATAATAGAGGGCTAGCTTCACTGTGATGTTGTGGTTCTGGTTCTCCTATATCAGTAAGGTCACAACACGCCTTGGGTGAGACTCCTTGCTCTCCTTTGAGCAAGGTGAAGATGCCAGCGTTGTCCTAGACTACAACGAGATCTTGTTGGCCTTTGAGCCCAAACCTGGGTCTTGCCCGAAGTCATTATTTCCCCAACAAAGGGTTCCGTTTCTGGGACCTGAAACTATATCGGAGAACTAGATCATGGTGTCAAGGATCTATCAAAGAGAAATATGAAGGTGGTGGGATAATCATGTAGATTGGTTAATATCACAACAAGCTGAGCTCCGACATCAAAAGGAAAGGAATATCAAAGATCATATCCTGTTTTCTGAACCAATGAGCGACTTGTATGAGATATTTTGGGGAAAGTTCCTTGAGGAGATATACAATTGGTTACGAAGGCTCTAGGTCAAAGAAAACTCTGGAGCATTGCGTCGATCCCGTTGCAGTTTGATGCACATATATCTGACAACATTGCATAGACTAGATACTGCTATAATGTGAACATTAAATTTTTGGGTTCAGTCCACGATAAAAGGGTATATTGTGGAATTTGAAACTGAATTTCATCAGTACTTCACTAAAGCAGAAGATATCTTTAAATCTGGGTTGCGGGGAAAGCTACCTCAGTAAATTCCTTTGTGTATTAAATCTATAATGGTAGACGAGGGACTAATGGCTTTCCCAAGTCCCGCTATGGAAGCCTAAACCCCTAGTACTGGGGTTAGGACTTAAGGGAGAAATGTTACAGAAGGGGAAAAGGGGGAACTAGGGAGATGGACGCCGGGAGTTCCAACATGTTAAGAGATCTAAGAGAATAATGGAGGTTGAAAATCACCGAGAAGTGGCAGGAGAGGGCAATACAAGAGTTCGAGAAGCAGAAGAATAACGTATACCAACAAGAAGAGGCACCGCAGATGATAGTGGAGAGAGGAGTTGAGATAGGGCCCAGAGGAATGGAGGGGTCTTCCCGAGAATTTAGATAGGTTCATAGAAGCCCATCCCGAGAGGAAAAGGGAAAGATGTTACCCAAGAAACCGAGTTACCCGATAGACCCAAATCATCAACGCGATTGGTTCATCAAGGCCCTTCTACCTCTTACCAGGACGCCATTAACATAGCAGAATATTGACACACTCCAGGACGTGCTGGAACATGTAATGAAAATCGAAGCAATGACTGGGTACCCGCAAGAATTGAGGGGAGTGGTAATCACCCAGGATCCTTCCATACTGGGAATACAACACCAAATTGCGAGTCTGACAGAGAAACTGAAAGATATGCAACCGACACGACCATCGCGACCCAATGTATGGTGCACACACTGCTTGCTATAAGGACATCTAGTCTCCGAGTGCCCTAGGTTGCGCGAAATCACCGTTCGAACATCATCAGCAGGACCGCAAGGGACGCCGCAAGTGGGAGGAGTCACCCAAGTAAATACAAAAGGAATATACCCTAGCAAACCACATTTTCATGGCTTCCCATACCATAAGAACCCAAATTCAAATGAATACTGCAAGATCTGCAAAGGAGTTGGAAAACCCCCTCGAATGTGTCCCATATTATAGAAGTACTCAAGTGTCCTGAACAATGTCTATTGTGAGTTCTCTACCTCAATGACCCATCACACAAACTAGTGCAAAGCTTTGGATGACTGGATGATAGATTGGACAAAACCTCTTACAGGGTAAACGAGGCTCCGCAGGGACGAGGAGGGCCAAGAATGAGAGGGGACAAGATGGGTGGAAGAGGGCCCCTGAGATGCTACAACTGTGATCAAGAGGGCCATGTCGCAAGGGAATGCGCATTACCAAGAAGGCCATGGTGCTCCCAGTGTAGAGTAAACACATGCCACAGAAGGGTTTCCTGAACTAATAAAAATATTGGAAGAAAGGAACAGGCAACAGGGCACTAATTTGGTCAATGTAGAACCAAGATTAACTGAAGCACAACCTTTATCGAGTGTGGCCATAAATACCAGAGGAGGAAATAAGACGGGAGACGATGTGAGAGAAATGGAGCCATTAAAGCTGATAAAATGGGCATCAACAAAGAAATCCTATGAATTTGAACAAAGGAAACAATAATTCAGAGAAGCGGTGGAGAAATTTTCAAAATTAGGTACCCACAAAGACCTACAACAGATACAACCAATGAAAGAGGGAGGAAAGGCTGCAATGATAGGTACGTCGATAGAATAATGATTCAAAATATTCCCCAACATTGTAAATGATGTACAAATTCTGGAACATATGAAACAGAACTTGAAGATAGTAGTGGGAGGAGGAATGGAGCATGCAAGCCCAATCCATGATAATCTTCTAGAAATGCATGTGAGAAGGGTGAAAAGAAACAAGAGACCGACTGGAAAGGAATTCTAAATAAATTCAAAAGTTGTGGGATTCCAAATAAGGGACATAATGCTGGACTTAGGTTAAGATGTAAATATACTACCAAAAAAAACTCGGGAAGTGCTAGGTAAGACTAATTTGGCATTATCTCCCATATAGTTATGTATGGAAAATAGATATGGAAAATGGCTATTACTTTTCCAAGAGTTCACATTTGAAATTATAGTGAAGACGAGGAAATTAAATGTGGGACCTGATCATCTATTAAGACAAGAATCAGGAGATAATGGTGGGCCAGTCGATGATCAGCTACCGGATGCGGATTTGTTTCGTGTGGAGGCTATCCTAGATTATTTGGAGCAAATAGCAACATTTTTGGCTTCAAAGTGCCTGGAAAAATACACGACAATGCAAAGGAAACACTTGGTCATTAGAGAAGATGATTACCATCATATTGCAGGCCATTTATACGATATGAGACTGTACCAGGTACTGCGAAGGTGTGTATTAAACCATGAATGACCGAAGATTCTGTGGGAGTGCCACAATGGAGTTGCGGGAGGACATGTTGGAGGAAAATCTACCACAAGAAAAATATTACAAGCAGGGTTGTGGTGGCCTAAAATGCACAAGGATGCTAAGGAGTACGTAAATAAGCACGACGTATGTCAAAGAACGTGCAAACATTCACACAGGGATGAACTACCATTACAACCCGTCAGAGCAGTACATGAATTTGAAAAATGGGCAGTTGACTTTATAGGACCTATAGCCCCAGTTGCACGCCATTCACAGGCAAGCTATATCATAACCGCAACTGAATATAAGACCAAGTGGGCTGAGGCAGCGCCGGTAAAGGACTGTACAACATATACATCAACTAGGTTTATTTTTTAAAACATCATTACAAGATTTGGCTATCCAAGGAGTATGGCAAGTGATAAAGGCACACATTTCATCAATGCCACAATCAAACCGATGCTGCAAAATTTTATGATACATCATCATAAAAGCAATTTGTATCACTCGCAGGAAAATGAAACTGTAGAAGCATTTAAAAAAAATCCGAAAAAGGGCCTAACAAAAATTTTCAGTGCAAACCAGGACGACTGGGATGAGAGAATTCAGGCTACATTATGGGCATACAGGACCACGGTGAAAAGACTGCACAATCATACGCCATTCCAACTGGTGTATGGAAAGGAAGCGGTTGTACCAGGCAAGTTTATTGTTCCCAATCTACTTATTTCTAGCACAACTCAGATGTCTGAGGAAGAGCCTATCACAAGGCATCTCCAAGAACTACAAGAATTGGAAGAATCAAGGTTCCTTGCAGAATTCCACCAATCAGTCCAGAAGCAATGTCAGAAAGCTTGGCATGATCGACATATTAAGAAAAATACATTCAACATTAGTGGCCGAGTAATACTCTACAAAAACAAGTTCCAAAAGTTTCCAGAAAATTCAAATGCACTGGATGGGGCCGTTTTATGTCATAAAAATCTGGGATTCAAGAGTTATAAATCTCACACTGTTGGATGGAGTAATATTGCCTGGTTGGGTCAATCGTGCACGACTGAAACCCTTCCATGAATGGTCAATTTCAATTTTTATTTACATTAAACTCTCGCACTTGAGAGAAGTCTGTAGGCTAGGTATTTAATAAATCTCTCACAACTGAGAGATGTCTATAGGAGAGATGAGTTAGATTCTGCAAGTCTGTTAAAATGTCACCTAGTGAATAACGTCTGTTTCGCGAGTATTCCACTGCAACCAAGTTGTAACATGGGGACCACATCGCAACCAATTGTGGTCGACGGAGTGCCATATGACCAAACAACGTCAACCATCATTCCATCATAATTACCCATAATTTAGGTGTCAGTCCATAGTGTTTGTCAAAAATTCGAAAATATTTTCCATAATTAGAAACATCACTCCGTAATAAAGTTTCCACATCAGGCCATAATAATTAGCCATCACGTCCGCCAAATTTCCGAGACCAACATCAATAGAGTCAGAGTCCACCTTATCCAAAGTAACCACCCACACGATTGTAGTCATGGAGTGATCCTGAAAAAATTAATTAGTTATCCATTCACATCAACTCTCATCATGCTAAAGCTCCTACTTAATTTGCATGGAGGAAGTAAAAACTAGAGTGCCAGAAAAAAAAGAACTGGGAGAGAATGAAACTGCCGTAACAGTGAACCAAAACATTCCAGCAGAGCTCCAAAGATGCATACCGCCAAAAATAGTATTATACTATAGAAGAAACATCATGACGAAGACGATAATGTTAGTAGTTGAGCTAGAGCTTAATCAAAGAATTCAAAAGTTGGAGCCACAGATAGGAAAGTATGACATTGTGACGCTGATAGATACATACTTCACAGATTCATTCCAGTTTCCAGTGCTGAAAAGGTAGGTTTATATCGAGAATTATGTTAAGGAGAGCGGAAGCGAAGCAACTTGGGTCCATCCAGATTTCAAGGGAATTCATAGGTCAAAAATCCTTCATCTGAGGAGCCTACCAGTATTCGGCACACAAGGAGCGTCCATGTAGTGCACGAAGCTACTAATCAGCAGGATTCACAATGGTTCTCTATATCTCAGAAAGGAGATCAAAATTCATGCAGAGGATATCCACAAGCTCACTGGGCTATCAACAACAGGGAGCGACGTAGCCATGAACTTCCAAACTACCTCCAAGAGAGAAAAGAAGGTGGGAGAGCAATATTATTACAAAAAGTATGACACTAAGAGAGGAGGAAAAGGGGAAAATATAGACCTTATCAATGTGCCCAATGTGAAAATTTAATGCTATTTGGTTGGTGGAAAGGCCATGAGGCACTATACCAAAGGGGAGTGCACATTGGATACAATTTCAGTAGTGGAGAATTGCGTGCAAGGAGCACAACGCAATTGGTGTTCCTTCCTGCTACAAGAACTCTTCGAGGCACGTGAAGACAAATTCAAAAGGGCCACATGATTTATTTATGGGTATTTGATAATGGCGTTAGGCATGTGGAAGTGGTGTCCGTCACGGAAACGACCACTTGCAGAGATAAGTGAAGACCAACCATTAACCCTTAGGTATATGTCATGGAGAGTCTCAGGGGATCCCAACAACAAAGAAATAAATGAAGAAGTGTTTATAGAATGGTACAGGTTGCTACTAACTATTATACGAGCCCAAAAAAGAATTCATAGGATGCAACTGTATGTGTACTCCGAGAAGATATGGTTTGGAGTCTTGCATAGTAATACATGGATCAGACCCCACTGCGTTGCGACAGACACATTTCAAAAGAGACCGTTGAGGTTCCAGTTAAAACATCAAGCTTTTCATACGAAGGTCATGTCTTGGTCAAGGGTAGTAGGGGAGATTCAGGACAAGAAGAATAGATATTCCTTTGAGGCCATGGATCCCCAGCTGCTACTAGGAGAGACACCAGTGGACATAGCTCAAAGAATCTCTCAGATACAATTCCAACCACTACTGCAAAAAATGGACACAAGAGTGCAAACATTCAACAAGCTAATGGTAAGTAGCAGAGTTGTTACTACTCCCTTTTCATCGTTTAATGAATTTCAAGATTTCACTGCTATACGCTAGATCAGGTGATCATGTCCTAATTGGAGAAAATGCTCAAAATTTTATTTGCTCAGAATTGGTTGAAACCATAATGATAGGAAAGGTCTCGTCAAAACGATCCTGTAGCTGTGAACGACACTCAAATCCGATGCTGTACGAGAAAGATATTCAAGTTTGAAATTTCTCAATTTCAGATTGACTTGGTTTGACTTTGAATAAAAAAATATTAACAAAAAAGAATATTCTACAGAATATTCTATGGACCAGTTAAATTATGACAAGTGTCATCTTCGGATTGGACTGTTTGTTTTCGGGAGCCAATCAATGGGTGCCACTTGGCCTGCTTGGAGGGTGCCACATGGCCCCAAGGCTGTAGAAATTTTGCTGTGTAAAATTTATTGGCACCCAACAGGTTTTGAACCCAGGTTTGGGCGCTGCCAGCCGGGCGCTCTACGGGAAGTTCTTAATCTTATAGTTCGGCACATCTATTTAAAGTTTCAAAAGGTTTGAGTTGGGGCCGAAAGGGGGCCATCCCCCTCTACCACGAGACCGGTGTGGAAACTGCACGGAAATATTTGGCAGACTCCGCCCAATTTGGCGCTAGGCTAAAATTAACGAGTTTAACTCCAGTTTCTCCACATTTGGTGGAGGTTTTCTAGGCCTGATTGGGAAAAAGTGGTTTTTCTCATAACTTTTGCTAGGAAAAACCTTTTGGAGCGATTTTTTATTTATTTTTATTTCAGGTAATTTGAGCATTCCAGAGCCAATGGTGTAGGTTACAGAGGCAACATAGCTCATCTTTAGGTACTTTTTCAACAGAAAAGCTTGGAGAGCCATCAGGGCCTAGGGAGTGTTGGAGCTGTATTGGGCTATAGTTCACCATCGGAGGTGAAAAAAAAGCCTATCTTTACTGTTTTCTATGTTCTAAACTCATTTCAACAACTATTTTTTCCTGTTTATGCTTTCTTCACACTATATAACCGATTTTGAGAATATTAAGAGCAAGGACATGCCCATTTGGGGGCCATGGACTCGACAGATGTAGCCCAGGAGGGGTGAACTGCCTTATCATATGCTGTGTTATATATGTGATTTATATTGCTGTGTTTTTCCAGAGTGAAATATGTTAAACAGTAAAAATAAATAAGCCTCCTATAGACAAAAAGACTCAGAAATTTACCAAAAGCATTTTATTCCAATTGCAAAACATATAAACCAGTTGCACACATAAGTTTATGGCTAATGAATACGTTGAATAGCAAACAAGTAGTTTCATTTCTAGATCATTAGTGATTACTTCTATTATTTCTTTAGACAGAGTCTATAAAGGGCCAGGTAGCTTCTGGATCTCATCCTTTCTTTAAAGGTGACATATCCAGTAAATGCCCCTACAGTCAATCTCTGTATTAGAAATAAGAAGTTCTCACATTTCAGATCATATTGGTATCAGAGCTTATGGTTTTGAGCTAGATTTTTCACTCAACATTTGATTTGTGCAAAGATTAAGTCATTTGTTTGCAAGTTTTGATGCTTACTAGGTTAAAACTCAAGAGAGGTGAAGGAAAATTGGTTAGTGCACAAACTAATCCACAACCAAGGAGGGTTAGAGAACCACCTCCAAGAGCCCTAAAAGCAGCTACAAGCATGTCTTCAAGAGAAGAAGAAGCTCATCAAGAAATGGATCCCAAGGAAGAATAAAGAATATTTCGAAAAGCTTTCATGGATATGACTGAAATGGTAAGGATCCTCTATCAAGAAAGAAATGATAGGATTGCTGGAGAAGGGTCTAATAACCAAAAATAAGGAGAGGATTCCTTCGGAGGAAAGAAGGACAATGATAAGTCAAAGAAAGGGAATGGAGGAAATGACGATCCACCATTTCCATTGTCATCCTCTTCCTCAACATCATCTTCTTCAACTTCGGTAAATCAGTCACATAAGTTAAAAACAACTGGTAAAAATCCTTTGTTAAAGCTTGATGTCAAATTTGAATTGCCAATGTTTAATGGTGATGTTAATGCAGAGAAATTAGATAATTGGATCAGACAACTGGAGTTCTATTTAAGGATTCAAAATCTGCATGATGATGACACCAAAGTACAACTAGCCTCACTAAGGATGGATGGAACAACATTGGTTTGGTGGGAAGCCAAAACTAGGAATGAAATCAAGAAACATGGTAAGATTACTTTATCATGGACTGAGTTTATTACTACAATCATGAAACAATTTTATCCTCTTGCTCACCTTCAAAAGGCTATAATGAACTGGCAAAACTTTAGACAACTTAAGGGACAGAATGTGCAAGACTATACCCAGGAATTTAGGAGAAGAGCACTCTTACTTGGGGTAGATTTACAAAGCCAAGACACTTTGTTAAAGTACATAGGTGGTTTGCACAGTTACGTTAAGCACACTATCCTGATGTTTAATCCTACTAGCTTAGATGAAGTCTGTGTACAAGCTACACATTTAGAGGCTAGAGGAAAGAATACTTTTGATGAGGGTAGAAACAAGCCTTTCAAAGGGAAGAACAAAGAGAAAAACTTTAAGGGAAAAGGTAAAATAATGCATCTATCAAACAAGAGGGTGAAAAGGTCATTTGTAAACATTGTTCAAAAGAGGGCCATGAAGAGAAAAAATGTTGGAAATTACATCATGAAAAAAGAAACCAGTTTAACAAAAACAAGGGAAAGAAGAAAACTACAGCTACTACAACTACACCACAAGATTTAGGTGATGATTCAGGTGACGAAACCAAAATTTCAGCCATGGGTTTGAAAAGTATGAAGGGAAAGGAAATAGAAACTAATGCAAACACTAGTATTTCAAAATGTCATGTACAAGCTCCTAATGAGGAAGAAAGAATTGAATTGTTCCATGTGAGGGTAGTCTCAAAACATACCAAAATCGACACACTGTTTGATAGTGGGTCACAAGAAAATCTCATATCAGAATACTTGGTCAAACAACTAAAACTTGAGACCATTCCACATCCAAAGCCTTATCCACTTGGGTGGATATGCAAGGATGCAAACTTACAAGTCTCAAGAAAGTGCATATTGCGCTTTGCAATAACTACACACTTTATTAACACAGTTGAACTTGATGTGGTACTGCTTGATATATCAGGAATTGTTTTGGGGAAGTCCTTAATTATTTGACAGGAAAGCGATCTTCCATCGCCATGAAAATAAATATCATCTTTTCAAAGATGGCAAGGAGTTTATTGTCATAGCACATCGCAAGAAGACAAATATATCGATGGTAAATGCGGGACAGGTAAAAAGGCTAGTTAATTCAAGCAAGAGTTTTGTACTTCTTATGATCAAGCCAAAGGCTGATGTGAATCATGAATCATTTGAAAATTGTGATTCCAAGCTTAAATCAGATTTATATGATGTAGTTGATGCACATCATGATATGTTTCAAGAACCAGTAGGTTTGCCTCCTAAAAGGGAGATTTAGCATGAAATCCATTTACATCCAGATTGTCCACTTCCTAACATAGGCATGTATCACATGTCTATCACGGAGAATGATGAAATAAAGAAGAAAATTAAAGAGTTGTTGGACAAGGGTTTCATAAGGCCAAGCACTTCGCCATGTGGGTCACCGATAGTGTTGATTCCAAAGAAAGATGGGACTTGGCGTATTTGTGTGGACTTCAGGGCTCTGAAAAAAATAACGGTAAAGAATCATTACCCACTTCCAAGGATAGATGATTTGTTGGATCAGCTGAAAGATGCTAAATATTTCACTAAGTTAGACTTACGTAGTGGTTATCATCAATTTAGAATTGCAGAAAGTGACATTTGGAAGACAACATTTAAAAACAAACAGGGACTCTTTGAGTGGCTTGTTATGCCGTTTGGTTTATGCAATGGACCTGCAAATTTCATGCGAGTAATGGATTATGTCTTATGTCCTTTTCTTGATGATTTCGTTATTGTCTAATTATATGGCATCTTAATTTTCAGCAAGACTAGAGAAGAGCATGTCATGCATGTTAATAAAGTACTTGATGTTTTGAAGAAAAATCAGTTATTTCTTAAAATGTCAAAGTGTGAATTTGGAAAGACTTCTTTGGTTTATTTGGGACACATAGTAGGAGGAGGCGCTTTGAGAATTGATCCTTCCAAAGTAGAATCAATTGTGAATTGGCCTACTGCCAAATCCATTACAGAGGTAAGAAGTTTTTTGGGTGCAACTCAGTATTGGAGGAAGTTTATTTCTATCTCTCTGCCATAGCAGCTCCTATGCATGCAGTGACTAGTGTGAAGCGTGATTTCCAATGGGGAGGCAAGCAAAAAAAAAATTTTGAGTCTTTGAAAGAGAAGATAAGTTCAGCTCCATTTCTTGCATTACCAGACTTGAGACAACCATTCGAAATTCAGACAGATGCAAGCGATTACGCCATGGGTGCAATTCTCGTACAACATGGTAAGCGTGTTGCATTTCATTCTGAGACATTTAATGGTTCTGTTGTGAATTATCCTACATATGATAAAGAGTTGTATGCATTGGTTCAAAGTGTCAAAAAATGGAAACACTATTTGATGGGCAAAGAAACAATTTTTCATACCGACCATCAGCCTTTACAATACTTGCAATCGCAAAGTAAATTGCAGCAGTCACGACATTTCAGATGGATGGGCTTCCTACAACAATTTCAATTGGTAATAAGGTACAAGAAAGGTATTTACAACAAGGTTGCTGATATGATTTCAAGGCCTATTATTAGTGCTATTACTTTTCTTAAGAATGATTCTATTGTGCATGAGAGATACATAGAACAGTATGCATCAGATGTTGATTTTAAGGATGTGTATGCTAACTTGAGTGAAGGGAATCATGTTGAGGAGAATGATTATCATTTGCATAATAATTTGTTGTTTCATATGGGCAAGTTATGTATACCATAGGGGGAGAGATTAAGCATGATGAGAGAGGCTCATTCTTCTCTCATAGTTGGACATTTCGGGGTAAGAAAAACAGTGGCACATTTACAGAGGTATTGTTATTGGCCTTGCATGGTAGATAGTGTTTCACGTTTCATCAGAGGTTGTTCATTATGTTCTACAAGCAAGCCTAGCAATATGAAGCTTGGTTTATATATGCCATTGCCGGTACCTTCTAGACCATGGGAAAGTATTTCTATGGATTTTTTTGGAGGGCTACCATTATCTAGAAAGCAACATGATTATCTTTATGTAGTAGTTGATCGTTTCAGCAAGATGTGTATTCTTATGCCATGTAAGAAAACTATAACTGCTGAACAAACTGCTGATTTATATTTTCAACATGTATGGGTTCATTATGGCTTGCCTACTTCTATTGTTAGTGAAAGGGATTCCAGATTTGTGGGGAATTTTTGGTCCAATCTATGGAAGATGATGGACACCAAGTTGAATAAGAGTACTTCTTTTCATCCGCAAAATGATGGCCAAATAGAGGTAGTGAACATAACCATTGTACATCTTTTGAGAGGTTATTGCAGCAAGCATCCCAAGCTTTGGGATGAGCATTTGTATTACATTCAACATGCTTACAAACGGGGCCAAGCACTCTTCTACAAATACTTCACCTTTTGAAGCTTGTTTTGGGTATTTGCCTAAGTCACCACTAGATTTCATTCTTGAGAAGGATGTTGCCATTGATGGGCATAGTGACATTGACAAAGCTCGCATGTTCATTGAAAAAATTTAGCTCATACATCAGCAAGTTCAAGAACAAATTGAAAAAATTCAAGGCAAGTACAAGGAGAGACATGATAAACATAGAGTTGATCATAAGTTTCAAGAAGGAGATGAGATATGGTTGCATATTAGTAAGGAAAGAATGCAAGGAGAATGAAAATGTATTCCGTTGCGAATGTGGAAAATTTACGTTTGTATGAACCTCCTTTAATTGCTGATATTGAAAGTGACATTCAACTACCATCCATAGAGGATTTCTCGCCAGAATTTTTGGATGAATTGAAAGAGGATGCTATCCTTTATAGAAGGACACACACTTCAAGGAGGGGAAATGTTGATTATGTTCGGGTTGGTCTTAAAGGAAACAAACCGAGTAAGGAAAAATGGATTGAGGTGGAAAAGGTGAGGGACCTGTACCCTCATCTTATTAATAGGTAATTGAAGGCTTTTGGGGTCCAAAAGCTTCCCATTTGGGAGGTGTGATCAGGTGATCATGTCCTAATTGGAGAAAATGCTCAAAATTTTATTGGCTCAGAATTGGTTGAAACCAGAACGATAGGAAAGGTCTCATCAAAATGATCCTGTAGCCGTGAACGACACTCAAATCTGATACTGTATGAGAAAGATATTCAAGTTTGAAATTTCTCAATTTCATATATAAGTCAGTTTGACTTGGTTTGACTCTGAATTAAAAAAATATTCACAAAAAAGAATATTCTACAGAATATTCTATGGACCAGTTAAATTCTGACAAGTGTCATCTTTGGATTGGACTGTTTGTTTCTGGGAGCCAATCAATGGGCACCACGTGGCCTGCCCAGAGGCCACCACATGGCCCCAAGGCCATAGAAATTTTGCTGTGTAAAATTTATTGGCACCCAACAGGTTTTGAACCCGAGTCTGGGCGCTGCCAATCGGGCGGCCCGACCGGGTGCTCTACAGGAAGTTCTTAACCTTATAGTTTGACACATCTATTTAAATTTTCAAAAGGTTTGAGTTGGGGCCAAAAGGGGGCCAACCCCCTCTACCATGAGACTGGTGCGGAAACCACAGGCTAAGTCTAACAGCGGATAAGTTAAAACGGTTAAGTTTAATGCATAAAGGGATAGGTCACATGTTATTTGGCGGGTTATATGCAACATTTGTTATAACATTAATGCAAACCGTCAGTCCAACATTCCATGCGACGGGTGTGGTCACATGTGACCCTCGACATTTAATGCCCAACGATAACTGTGCGGAAATAGTTGGTAGACTCCGCCCAATTTGGCACCAGGCCAAAATTAACGGGTTTAACTCTAGTTTCTCCACATTTGGTGGAGGTTTTCTAGGCCTAATTGGGAAAACGTGGTTTTTCTCATAACGTTTGCTAGGAAAAACCTTTTGGAGCAAAATTGTTTTTCATTTCGGGTAATTTGAGCATTACAGAGCCAATGGTGCAGGTTGCAGAGGCAACAGAGCTCATCTTTAGGTAATTTTTCAACAGAGAAGCTTGGAGAGCCATTAGGGCCTAGGGAGTGTTGGAGATGTATTGGGCTATAGTTCACCATTGGAGGTGAAAAAAAAGCCTATCTTTACTGTTTTCTGTGTTCTGAACTCATTTCTATAGCTATTTTTTCTTGTTTAGGCTTTTTTCACACTGTATAACCAATTTTGATCATAATAAGAGCAAGGACATGCCCATTTGGGGGCCTTGGACCCGACAGATGTAGCCTAGGAGGGGTGAACTACCTTATCATATGCTGTGTTATTTATGTGATTTATATTGTTGTGTTTTTCCAGAGTTAAATATGTTAAATAGTAAAAAGAAATAAGCCTCCTACACACAAAAGACTCAAAAATTTACAAAAAGCATTTTATTCCAATTGCAAAACATATAAAATGGTTGCACACATAATTTTATGGATAATGAATACCTTGAACAACAAACAAGTAGTTTCATTTCTAGATCATTAGTGATTACTTCTATTATTTCTTTAGACAGGGTCTGTAAAGGGCCAGGTAGCTTCTGGATCTCATCCTTTCTTTAAAGGTGACATATCCAGTAAATTCCCCTACAATAAATCTCTGTATTAGAAATAAGAAGTTCTAACATTTAAGATCAACCCTCCACCACCCTCCATTCACAATCTCAGCCAACAGTCACCCCCCTTCGCAAAACCAAGGCAACCAAGCCACCCATCCTAGGGTCCAAAGGAAAAAGGGCTAAGATCATAAAACCTGACCAGGTTGTGGACTTAATAGAGGAGGACCCAAATAACATATAAGTACAAGAATTCATATTAATAAAGAGCTAGAGAAGGGTACACAAAATCCCTCAGCTATGCCACAACACAAACCTTCATCATCCTAGGGAACTCTGACCTCCTCCCCAAACACCCCAAATTCATCACTGCACACCTGCCATACTTCCAAGGACCCATCATCTCACACCGCCTCCACGTCTGCGACCCTCTTTGATGCAATTCCAATAAGAACGGTGATGGCAATCGAAACCAAGGTGAGATTTAACTCAGGTACTGCCCAAGTAACTGCGGTTAACTCAGTCTTGGTAGAGTCGAGAACTATCCTTAATTTACTTATTCAAACAGACTTACCATTCATTAAAGCTACACCAAACGAAACCTATTTTTATGGATTTTAGCAGTCCCTGCTAGCATTTCCACCATTCATATCCATACCTCCATCAACCCTTAGTTTAAACCTAACTCAAACCCTGATCATACTGCTGAATCAACCAAACTCCCCGTAGGAAAAATATGACCGTTCCATTGCCAGCAGCCAACCGCTCAGGGAGAGGAATCCCATTCCAGAGACCATGAGTAGCGGGGGCCTCCAGGTTTGGACACCAGTTCAAGTGTTCAGTTTCATATAGGAAGTAACATGACAGGCAGAATCCATACATAATGATTTGGTTCAAAAACATGAACAACAATAGAAATAGGTACTGGCACTTACTGAAGAGCGTAACCATTTGCAGCAAGAAAGGGACACCCTCCGGAAGTAGATTGATCATATCATTGAATACTTCGAAGGGATATGGCCAACAATCACAGGTGTAGTAGAAGCCGCTCCTGCAGATATGTGGACATGAAACATTGTAGAACACTCCCTCCATGTGAGAGAAACATGTACAAACCTGAGCAATATAAATAAGGAAATACAGCAAGCCCTGTCAGCTAGACTAACACTACAAGATCTAGCCGTAGTCTACGCGGAGAAGATAACCCAAAAGAAGGAACAAATGAACTAGCTCAAGGAGACACTGGGATTTATAGTCACCTAGGCGTATACATTGCTCGAACAAATCCATGAATGCTCAAATTCACTAGCCATGAAATCTCAACCTATATCTGAGAAATTGCACAAACTTTCACAGAGATCAAGGGACCCACTGACCCAACCGCCTACAGAAAACTATATGATCAGGTTGATGCATTATAGGTGTAGATTCAAGAGATCGAGGAGAACTCCACCAAGACCAAACAACTCCTTCGCGACCTCAGGCCTCTAGTCAAACAGAAAGCAAAACTGATTCAACAACTGGTCTCCGATTCAAAACCTCAATACAATGCGACATTCACAGACTTGCCATAGCCAGTCGATGCCACTCATGCAGACAAGGTGGTTCACACTACAAACTCACTCATGAAGACTTGGCAGGAGGCTATCACCAACTTCCTCGAGGTCAAGACATAAGCCATGAAGAAAGTCCCAGAGTTGGGGCCTTTGTTTGAGGAATGAGAGCTAAAGCAGGTGCAACAAGAGAAGGGAGTAGCAGAAGAAGACCAGCAAGAGGGCATGAAAGAAGGCCAACTAGTGACCACACCACATGGAGAAAATTAACTCGGGGAGAGTCAATAGCTTGTGGTCAGGACCTTTTGGGGCCTTTGTTTTGGATAAAGGATAAAACCAGTTTTGAGTTGCGGACTCTCAGTTGCGGACGAGGCAAGTCGTGGAGAGACATTGCGAAAGGAAGAGAGCCGTTGTGGGTTGCGAATGGTTGTTGGGTAGGTGGTGATGTGCGGACAGGCAGTGACACAAGTGGAAAGAAAAACTGAAAACAAATAGAAATAAATACTCCAAGAAGCAAAGCGAAGTGCAGAATAGAATGAGGAATGTCGGAGCGTAGAAAAGTAGCCGAGCGGAAAAGAAGCAAAGACTGCCAGTTCCGAGAGAAGTGATAGATAAGCAAGGAAGAGAAGGAAGGAGTCAGTTAGTTATATTTTGGGTTTTTGTTGTGAATCGAGCTCTATGGAGACTCTGAATGTAATATGTTGCATTGGAAGATTAATATAATATAGAGATGATTTCTGTGGTCATGATTTGTGTATTGAATGAATGATTGATAATGTATGGTGTTTTGTGGGATTACTTAACATTTTTATGATATTTATTTTTAATGTATTCTTTATGATAGTTCCATTCGTCGAATGTTATGTAAGGTCACGACACGCTTCGGGTGAGACTCCTTACTCTCCTTTGAGCAAGGTGAAAATTTCGGCATTGTCCTAGATTGCAGCGGGATATTTTTGGCCTTTAAGCCCGAACCTGGGTCTTGCCCAGAAACAATTATTTCACCAACACTCAGTGAGTAGGCTTGTCACCCTTGTCTCCTAGAATTTCCCTATACATAAATCCTTATTGAGACATCACTTCATTGTGCATTGAGAAATCCCAGTGGACAATAGGGTAAGCCCTTGGCCCTCGCAGTGGCAACCTGTGAAATACCTAGAGTTTCTTCCTTAATAATTACACACTGCGCATTCCTAGTGCCCAGATCTTCACCCGTTACCTCCTGACTCTGCACTCTACGCCCAAGAAGGCCTCTCTTCCAGTCATTGCACACTATCCTATCACAACCAACATCTTACATGATTAAAAAAGATAGAAGAGTTGATTTGGGACTAATATTGTCTTATCACGAGTGAACTTCATTTGTAAGTTCTATCATACTAACATGGCGAGATGATGCTTGAGGAGGTAATAAAGGAGGAGCGATATACATACACTTGTGGAGATGAGACACAAAGATACCATCATGTAGAAGATAAAGTAACTCTGGACTATGAAAAATATATGGAAACTAAGATGACTTAAAGGCTCAAATAATATAACTGAACCCTTTGGAGGGTGAAGATAAAGTACAAGTCATATCTCTCATGAAGAATTGAATACATAACAACAAATACAAGAACTTGGCATTGATGCATTATAATGAAGTCTCATGTCACAATCGCCAAATTATAGATATTCAAAGTGTCAATACAAGAGTGTTGTTTTGTCCCATGTATTTTTGGCACATTATTGGTGGAATGTAATTTTGTAATTTCTAAAATTGGAAAATGTAAAATATGTGGAAGCTCAAGGGTCACAGATGGAATGTGAAGAGTGTAGAAATTATATAATTGATATGTTATACATCCGAGATTCTCTTGATCACACACTATTTGACTTCATACACAATACAAAATCTCTTCTACTATTGATCATTACTTGTGGAAATAAAATCAATTGCATGCACACATTAAAACCATAAAAATTCACACATATGAACACAATAATTTATGGGAAAGCTTAAAGCTGAAAACCCCCAACTATCTGTATATTATATGTCATAGAGATCATGTAACAATCATTATACAAAGCTCCTCACAAGCTCTCAGTACAATCTCCAATTGCTACACACTAATCAGGTCTGATCTAGCAAAACACATGCTCCAATCTCTGCCACCTGCTAGCCTGCCTCTACTGCGCAATCACTGCTGAAGAATGGCTCTAAATGAACTCGAATTGGTCCAGCCTTGCTCACGCAATCCTCATTGGCATCTCCAATCACTGGTTGTTGCAAATCATGCAACAGTATAGTCACAACTGATAGTCACACTGCTCTTTCACCTACCTCTTCACTGGTCTCCACTGAAACTGTCCATGCATTGTAGTTAACTGATGTATTCTTTAGTTGATTAATGATTTAATAATTAGTGAATTAATTAATAATTAATTCACACCACTCTCACTAGTGTATCAATCAGTTAGACTAGATACAACTAGCTTAACTATGTTTAACTCAGTTAAACTGAACACAACTCCATCAACTAGCTCAATAACTCCACCAAACTCTGTCACATGAGTTCTAACTGAAGTATCCATGCAATAGATCCACTTAACCCTCAGGAATAGCGTAATTCCTTCTGTCAGCTCTTGTGCCACATCTGTGCACTTAACTGAAGTGCTCCAAGAGAATAAGATAATGTTTATAGTCCAAATATTATTAAGAGCTAATAATATTCGACATATCTATTTTTAGACTGGCAATCTAAAATAGATTCTGCCCAATATGTCTAAAAATAGAAGTCCATCTATTTTTCCAACTTGACCAACCATCCACAAATAGCATCCTGCAACTCATAGAATATGATCGACATGTCTAAAAATAGACTTTGTGACAAAAATCACCTGTGTGGGCCCCACCTAGTTTAGGTGATCACTTTCCAACTAGGATCAGGAATGATGTTTCAGGATGCCTCCTTCACTGTTTCTTGTTGCAATATTCAACAAAGAGTCACTAGGAAGTCCAAAATTCATATGGGAGCTCAAGAGTCACATGGGAGGTGAAATTTCACCTCATTTATTATAAATAAACCCTCATAACTCAAGTAAAGGACTTTTTCACCTTGGCTTATGATCCAGAATTATGCACTAATGCAATAAAATACAAAAATACACATAAATGTAGAGATGAAGCATAAATAAGACTTCATTTCATTAATATCACATAACTAAAATATGCTTACAGATAGAAGGGAAATAAAAAGGCTAAGGCGCTGGTAGCTTATCTCTGAGAAGAGATGTGGTGGTTACAGGCCTCTGAATTGTATTACAATGAGGCTCGAAGGCCTATTTATTTTTGAGAAACAATGGAAAACCCTAAACATCCAAAAACCTAACCCTAGGAGATGAAGCGCCAAAACTATGGGCCCCGTTTGGGTAAATTGATACATCAACCTCCCGGGGACATAACTTTGGCATGCAATCTCTGTTTGACACACATAATAACTCGTTAGAAATATCTATCCGAGGAATACAAATTTTGAGTGAGAAACATTGAACAAAGACCCATGTTGCTCCCAAATTTCCCCAAAAAAACGTAGTTTAGGGCCTCAAAACGGCTCCAGAAGTTCAGGACCCGAAAAAATGCTAAAAATAGTAAATTGTGCTACAATTAAGGAAATTGAAAAAATGAAAGCAACAATGGTGGGGGTCCAAGTGGAATAGGTGGGTGGCCACCAATATCCACCTGGATCAACTTCTCAAGATTGGCATATGAGAGAAGATCATTCTTTGGGGGAGCAAGTAGTGGCTTAATGTTCCACTATTGGGACTAGTGTTGCATTTGTAATTGTGAATATTGGAACTTTCACTTAATATTTGAAGCTCTCTGAGCCGACATACTTTCATGCATGTATCGTGGATGTTGTAAGACTATTATTTTATAATTTATGATATATGTTTGTGTTCATATGTACTAAAGAAAATTAACTATTTCGTTGGATTTGGTATTCATCTTGTTGAATGTGCGTTCTTACTTGATTTAATGATCTTTTTTACTTTGTGAACTATTTCACATGTTAGTTAACAATTTGAAATTACTCATGTGTGTTTTTATTAAGATAGTATTATTAATTTTCTTTTAAAGGTGCACTCTCTCTTTTCCTGTTCGTGAAAGTACTTTATATACATTGCAATCAATGTTTCACATAGCTAACTTACTTGCTTATCTCAAAGTATACATGTGCTCTTTTATGTGTTAATTGAATTAAAGGAAAATATATAAGAATAAATGCCATTCAGGCCTTTGTTCTTGATGGGGACTTTATCCCAAACAGTGTGAGGTATGATTGGGACTTCATACCGGGGAGATCCCCTACAGTTGGCGACATTTAGTGCTGTCAATAGATCTGACACTAGAAGGAGGGCTAGATGACAAGTTGATCCCGCTGAGTCTATTTTGATCTTTCATATTGAAGACTCATTCCCAAATCAAAATCCTGGAGAAAATCTTACAGTCGCCACGGAAATAATTTATAACTTGTCTCAATTAAAGTTTGATGGCGAGGGTGGAACATACATACATGAACATACACTTCAATTTATTAAGTTTTTTGATTTTAATGAAGTGAATTGCGAAGATGTTGTTTGTAAATTATTCACCCTCACAATTTAAGGTCTAGTTAAGCAATGATGTCACACTTTATCAACTACTTCTATTCATTCGTTCAAATAACTCTTCAAGGATCTTCATCAAGCCAATAACATGTATGATTATCGAGATGTTTATAAGAGGATTAATCAACTTAGAATGAAATCTAATGAATCACTAGAGGATTTTTTTGATATATTTCTTCACCATTTCTATGAATTTTCCGAAGAAGATGTGGATTTGGATTTCATTGATGAAAAGTTTCATAGTTTGGTTCAAATCTATTTGAAACAATTTGAATATGATTTCCTTGTTGATTTGGGTGTTCCAAATTTTCTAGATCATGAGGCACCTCGACCTCAGAGGAGGAATCTGCTACCCATTTTTTTCCTTGTCCTCCTCATTTTTCATTACCAAACAAAGTGGTATCTCCACCTTTGAAATCTGAAAATTGAATTGTTGATCCACCTTTTCCACCTTCATTTGTTTTCCATGATCAAGATCTTGCTAGGAAAATTTTGAATATACCAATAAATCCATAGAGCTTGGGGTGAAGTTGGATCCCTTGATTCCTCAATATGACATTGATATGCATAATCTACATCTCAAATATGACGTGGTTGAAAGTATTGTTTCTTCAAGGGATACCTGTCTTCCTCTATTATTTACACCTCATGACCTGATGTACCTCGTTTCATTTGATCAATCCACTCCACCAACCATTGATCCATATAATCTTGATTCTCAATTTGTTGGTTCACATTGTGATTAGGTACAAGGTGGATATATCTCACATGTAGAGGAGCAAAAGAGTGAAGAAACTTTCCATATTTATTCCCTCTTTCACATTTCTCTATGTCAATATGATGCTTCTACATCCATGGCTAATCAAGACTTCATGATCTCAGTAATCAATGAAGTGAGAACAAATACCTGAACCAAAATGAAGCCTTGGGAAACCCTCACCTATATGAAAATGAATGCCCAAGTACACCAACCGACCTCTTGATTTATCAAGGAGATGTGGATTTGCAAGGTTTAGATCTAGAATCTGATTTGATCATAGAAGAATTTATCACTGAGATTTCTTCCTACCCATTGTGTCGCGATGCATGTAATGAATTGACTGGTGATGAAAATATCCCATATTACTCAAATTTTCCATCTGATGAACTGAATGTTGATTTGAAATAAGGTGGTAAGGCTGCACATGAGGTAGAAGAAAACAATGGAATTATTAACCATCCATTCTATGCTTTGTAATCTCCATTCTTACATGGGGTTAATCCTTCTGTTTAGGTTATTCCCTTAGTCTCTCTGATCTATATCTTTAGATCTAAAAATAGAAGAGCCTTATGACTTAGGTAATCTGTTTGTTGATGTTGAAAAACCTAATCAAATCAGTAAACTCAACAATATGTGTTCCATTAATAAGGATCTGGTTGATATAGATAATGTTGGTCTAATTAAGCCCTCAAATTTTTATCATTCAACATTTGAAGGCATTGGGGCTCATTAGGAAGTCGAATCACTTAATCTTCCTGGTGGTTATATCAAGTTCTCGAGATTCTGATGATGTCCCTGAACTAGTTCAGATATGGATCTTCAAGCATAATTCTTTTCTTAGCATCATCTCACTGGATTTAAGCTCACTCTTAAAGGATTTTCGACGTTTTCAAATTAATTCTCTTAATCCTTAAGATAGAGTTTTTGATTGGATAGAAGGTTCTTATTTTGCTAATTCTTCTTCATGCAAACCTCTTATATTAAATCTAGGTTCAGAGTGCATACCCTTCATGGATGTACTTAGCTTTGAAACTTGTCTTTCTGATTATCGAGACAAGGATCATCATTGGCCAAAATATTTCTTTATGTTGAACCGTCCATGAGTAATCTACTTCTTATCCTTCTTGTCTATGTTATGAAGCTAATCATTTGGGTGTTAGTGAATGTTTGAGTTATCTGGTGAATCAAAATCCTTATGCTAATAGAGTAATTTCCCAAGCTGATACAAGGGTTAAACCTGAATCAACACATGCTAATATGTTGTTAGCTTGTTATCATTATTATTTGTATCCTGAATGGTTCCCTAGATTTTCTACACCAACATCTATTTTTAATCCTTTCGATTTTCATGTCGCTAGTTTAGTTTGTAATTGGATACAAGGTAATGATTTTTCGTACTTAACATGCAATGAGAATGATTCTATTATTCAAAGCATTCGTAAAATATCTCAAATCGATCTATCTATATTCTTGAATAATGGAGGATATTATGTGTTAATTGATCGATATGATCATAATACTGTTTCTAATAGTTGTCACTTAATTAATCATTTTACCACTGGTACATCTGATGATATTTTTTTTACATTGGTTGATCATATCAAGCCCACTAATCTTTATGATTCATTATCTAAATTTTCATATACCTATCAAGAAGTTGAGGCACTTCAATGTTTGTTTATGGTTATGTTAGGTCCTCATGATCTTGAAAAAGTTTATGAATGAGGTTAGATCAAATTTTCCTCACAAGATTCTCTTTACAATTTGATTGTGTTGATTGAAAGTTCAGATTCCCAAGAGTTTTAGGGTTTTCAAATGGGTTGTTTTGAATATCAAGATTGAATCATTGATTGGCTAGAGGAATATTATCTGGAAAGCTTCATTGTCAATAATTATTTTCAATCTTACCTAATGTTTTCTAAGAAAAAAAATGTGGACGAATATATATCTGCAAGACCCTTTCAGAATATTCATGCTTCTTATTATGTACATTGAGGTAGAAGCATAACTTATTGATATGAAATGTGATAAATTCTTATTTCTAATACAAAGATAGACTGTAGAGGCATTTACTGGATATGTCACCTTTAAAGAAAGGATGAGATCCAGAAGCTATCTGGCCCTTTACAGACTATGCCTAAAGAAATAATAGAAGTAATCACTAATGATCTAGAAATGAAACTACTTGTTTGCTGGTGGAAGGTATTCATTATCCATAAACTTATGTGTGCAAACTGTTTAATATGTTTTGCAATTGGAACAAAATGCTTTTGGTGAATTTATGAGTCTTTTTGTGTGTAGGAGGCTTATTTCTTTTTACTGTTTAACATCTTTAACTCTGATAAAACACAAAAAATAAATCACAGAATATAACACAGCATATGATAAGGCAATTCACCCCTCCTGGGCTACATCTGCCGGGTCCAAGGCCCCCAAATGGGCATGTCCTTGCTCTTATTATGCTCAAAATTGATTATATAGTGATCATAAAGTCTAAATAGGAAAAAAAAGCTGTGGAAATGAGTTCAGAACATAGAAAACAGTAAATATATGCTTTTGTTTCACCTCCAAAGGTTAACCATAGCCCAATAGAGCTCCAACACTCCCTAGGCCTTGATGGCTCTCCAAGATTATCTGCTGAAAAAGTACCTGAAGATGAGATCTGTTGCCTTGGAAACCTGCACCATTGGCTCTAGAATGCTCAAATTACCCAAAATTTAAAAAAAATTCGCTCCAAATGGACTCTCCTAGCAAAAGTTATGAGAAAAACCACTTTTGCCCAATCAGGCCTAGAAAACCTCCACCAAATGTGGAGGAACTGTAGATAGCTCCACTAATTTTGGCATTGGCACCATTCTGGGCAGAGTCTGCCATTTAAATCATTGGTTAATTGTGGTTACATTAAATGTTTCGGGGAAGGTGACCACACCCGTTGCAACAATTGTTTGAGCCAAACGATTTTAAAACCATAACATTAAACTGCATTTAAATTCCGCCATATAACATGTGACCCAACCGCATATATTAAATGTTAACCATTTGTTGTTAATCCCGCCAGATGTTAGCGCTTGGATCCGAGCCTATAGTCACGTTGCAGAGGGAGCTGGCCCCCTTACGGGCCTGCCCAAATTTAATTCAAAGTTCAAATAGAAGTTTCGTCCCTTTATCTGTTAAGTCTTATCGCATAGCTCGCCCGTATGGGCCGCCCGACTGGCAGCACCCAAACCCGGGTTCAAACCTAATAGCCCTCCAAAATTTTGCATAACACATTGTTTGACTTCTTGGGGCCATGTGGTGGCCTCTGGGCAGGCCGCGTGGTGCCCCATGATTGGCTCTCACAGAATATTCCATGGAATATTTTGTGGAATATTCTGTAGAATATTCTCAAAGTCAAACTGAGTCAAATTGGGATTTTCCCTGAAATTGAGAAAATTCAAACTTGAATATCTTCCTCATGCAATATCGGTTTTCAGTTCCGTTCACGGCTACAGGATCTTTTTGACGAGACCTTTTTGTCATTCTAGTTTCAACCAATTCTGAGCAAATAAAATTTTGAGAATTTTTTCCAATTAGGACATGATCACCTGATCACTTATATAAAACAAGTTGTTATGGCACACCTTTATGCCTATAGGCAAGACCTTTGATTTCTTCTGCAAGCTATTCAAGTAAACATTTTTATTTCTGCACACTGTTTCATCATGGTACTAATTGCTCACATCTTTGTGCTTGCAGTTTGGGAGCAACTCTTATGGCTTCATTGGAAATTTGACTTCACATAATCCTAACCTTCTAGTTTAGATAGATTAGGATTTAGGTATAGTTCTATTCTTTTAATTATTTTCATTCTAGTTACTTTTACATTGCATTGCAACACTTCTCCTAAATTCCTCTCACTTGAGTTTTGTTCTTTGCATGCCCTTTACTAGTCTTTACGTACTACTTTTCTTTCTTATTTTTTGTTTTTTTAGGTCATGTCATTTTTATTTTGTCTCTTTTCTCGTGCTTTGATTTAATAAGATTATGTATGAAATTTGTTCCATTTGGCTCTAATTCAATGTGGAATTTTTTTTAAAAGAGGGCAGTATGACAACTGACAATGATCGTCTTACTTTTCGTTTCTTTCTTTGTTTATGCCTAAATATCTTTAAGAAGTCCATGATGCATAGACATAAAACACGACTCATTCTGAGTGAAAGCCTTAGTGGATGTACGATGCTCATATCTATAATGGGATATTCTTTCTTTGAATCATATTTTATCTTGATTGGTTTTAACATGTTGACTCAGTCGAGTAAAGAAGGGAATGATAAAACTTAAGCAAACAAACTAATATTATATAGATATATATATATATATATATATATATATATATATATATATATATATATATATATAAGAGTCTCTACAAAACAAGGAACAACCTCCCTTGCTCGTTAAATAAGTTGGGATCCCTCTTCCACCCTTGGAAATATAAAAAGTGATAAAATTCCAATGATCATAAAGTAATAAAATAAATAAAGGGTCAAAGAAGAGAAAGACATTGTACAAAGAGGTGAAGCAAGCAACTTCGTCGAGGTACTAAATAGGCCTGTTGGCAGTGAAGCAATGCTTGTGATTCCTTGAAGTGACTCTTTTAGGGTACTGAACAAGCCTACTGGAAGTGGAAGAACACCAAAGATGATAATAAAACTTTTAAAATCTTAAACTCACAAATTACATACTCCTACCTCCTAATTGAAACTACTGAAGTTTGTCTAGTTCTATTAGTGTGTTAAACCGACAAGAGGAGCAAGAGAGGCAACATCTATAATCAAGCTAAGTAAGGAAGTTATGGTGATATATTGGATGAGACAATACTTCCCGAAAGCTAGACCATGTGCATAAAGATAGACCTAAACAAAGAAGCTAGGGTTCTTCTAGTAAATCGACAAGTGTTGTAACTGGTACAACCCCCTCCAAAATTTTTCCTACCATCAAATTTTGGAGCCTCCTTACAATATTGTCATATTTCATTTCAAGCCATTAATTTCATGCTCGTTCATGTTTTCTTCCTTTGGAAATTTGAAGTGTTGTAACTACTTTCTTTCACATGCCTAACTCTTCATAGTGACAATGTTGCACACCTTTTCTCAGCAGTGATTATGCACTCCTTGCTAAAAGCCACTAGACACTCTTAAATGATAGCCATTTCACAATCCTTTCCAATAGTGATTGTGTAGTTCCTAGTGTCAATGTTTTTCATAGCTCCTAGAGACAGTGATTGTACACTCCTTACTGACAGTGAGAGCACACTTCTCCAAGTCAGTATTGTCACACCTCTTAGTGGAAGTCAAATTACTCTTTACTCCTAGTTTCCCGACATAAAATAAGTGCACTCACGAGCCTTAACCCTAATTGAAAGTTTGCTCTCCCTATATAAAGAGACCAACCTAGAGCTCATCTCACATTCATCGTTTGCTTTTGAGCTTTGCACACTTTTGGAGCACAAGGATCATTCTCTCACTCGTGGTTGTAAGTGTGCCATCATCCGGGTAAGTTTCTTAGTTGTCACTTTTGCTTTTTCATGTGTCATTCTTGCTTTTACAAGTGTAGCTTTCAATTTGTTTCCTTATTGCAGGTGTCACTTTCACTTTCTTTTGTCTTCACATGTGTCGCTTTTGCTCTTGCATGTGTCACCTTCACTTGCTTTCACATATCTTGTTAAGAGCACTTAGCATACCTTATAGAGGCAGCTCCAAAAAACTCTCTTGTAATAGTTGATGATATATATCATAGGAGCGTGTGCTGGACACTCTCCCATGGAATAATGCACCTTTTAGTTGTAGTTGACAGTTGTATCCTAAAGGCTCGATCTCTAACTGTTGCACTTGGAGATAAGTTTCGTTTTATTTTCACTGCAATGTATACATGTTTATTTTGGGTACTATGCATATTCTTGTCATGTGATTGATTGTGCATGTGTATGTGATCATGTTCAAGATCTATTTGAATGCTCTTACTCTCTCTCTCTCTCTCTCGTCCTATTGATCTAACACTTAGTCAATTTTGGAGTTCTTCCTTGTCCTCACATCATGCGCAAGTTATGAACACATTTAACCTTAAACCAATTGATGACTAAATTATATACTTCCAAGCCTCAATCATGAGCCCCTTGTTGCTTACACTCTCCCTCCGCACCCGGTCTTGAGGACAACTCCATTCACATTGTGCATTATGCATCTCTGTTGGCGGCATCATAAATCAAAGTCATATATCACATGTAATCGTCATAAATTAGAATAATAGAACACATGCATACTTAAAACTGAAATAAAACACTGATACCTATCCTTTAATCAATCCTTATCTTCTATATTTATCCTTTCCGTACACATGCTGGATCAATTTCCACACTTGGCAAGCACCCAATGCATTCTCTTCAACCACATACACATACACGTAGTGTGCATCACACACATACAATCACACCTGACATACAACATCATATAATACATGCACCTACACCAGACATACAACACATACACCTACTCTTGATGTACCACACAACACAACACATATACTTGCATCCGATGTACGACACAATGCATACACCTACACCTGGTGTACAACACAACACAATAGATACACCTACATACACAATAGATACACCTACATCCAATGTACAACATCATACATATATATACATATATTACAACAATACAAATACACATGTCATGAAACCATGACTACGCAATGCACATACACAATACCACACGTACACAAAACAACATGTGCAACATGCACACAATACCACATGTGCACAAAAAACGTGTATGACATGAAAAAAATACCACATGTACAACAGTATCACATGTACAACATATACACTATACCACTTGTACACAACACCACCTACACAACATGTGCACAACACCACATGTACACAACACCACCTGCATAATGTGTACAAAACACCACATGCATGACATGTACACAATACCACATGCACGACATGTACAAAACACCACATGCACACAAGCACACCATGTATAACATGTACACGACACCACATGCACACAACACCACATGTACATAGCACTGTATGTACAACATTCACACCACGCCATATGTACACAACACCGCATATGAAACATGCACAAAGCACCATATGTACACAACATCGCATATCCAACATGCGCACACCACCATATGTACACAACATGCGCACAACACCATCTATACACAACACTACATAGACAACATGCACAAAACACCATCTATACATAGCATTGCATAAACAACATGTAACAACACCGCATGCACAAAACATTACAGGTACAACATGTACAACATACATACCACAATAGTACTGCACATCCATAGACCACACACTAACTCTATCAACAACCTTGCTTCTAGTGTCTTTACACTATCCATGATTGTCCCAACATGATACAGAGCACACTTCTTTCTTTCGACTAATGTTTCCCTCAACATTACATGTCATAGCATAAACATGAACACAATATAAACACATACTAACAAATCATATCCACATGATACTTACCTCATATATCTTTCAAGACTACTCTTCCAACTTGATTCCTCATAAACCAAGAACCTCTTCATGCCATCTGACTGCATAAGCAATCATTCCTCCACAAAAATGATTCCTGATGACATACATACATACATATATATGTATAAACATCAACATAAAATAGTCATGATCCCTCATGACCTTGTCAGACAATGGCATAAATACATACATATATACATACACAGTCATTAACATAATCATGATCACAATATAATTACCATATATCGTGAGGTCAAAGTTAAGAGAAATCCTTTTGTTCATGCACAATATGTGCATTATTGAGAACAACAGTTACCAACATATCCAAGGCATATGACACATCAAAGCCATTCAATTTACCTTTCCTATTACCTTTCTCATAATTGTCCTGACACTGTCCATTTACACCAATGGACCAAATCAATCCAACCGGTTGTCATACTCTTGCCTTCATATGATGTTATGCATGCACCAAGCTTCATATGGGTCTTGTTGTCACCCCCTAAATTTCTAAAGGCTGAAGACAAAACTACGGGGGAAACATAAAACTGCTTTGGAATCCAGGACCTAGCCTTCCTGGACTCAAAGAGGGCTCTCTCTGTTAGATATAGCTTTGTTGATGGGGAATTTTAGGCTAGTTATTAGTACAAAGGGGTTGTTTTGAAAATATGTGGTTTGAGGCAGCAGAAGAGGGCCATTGGGCTATGGATTCAAATAGGTGTAAACAAATTCAAATGGATGAATAACTGAGGTCAGGTGCAAAGAGGAAAGCTAGCCATGTCAATGGATCTTAATAGCTTGTGAATTGAAAAGGAGGAGGAGATTAAGGTTAAACAAGAATGCAGAGCAGAACGTCTCTAAATTCTGCATTCTGGTCTTAGAGTAAAACATAAAGTACTATTTCAAGACTAAGCAGGGTAACCCATGGTAAATCCTACACAAAAATTCTATTCGCTGTAAAGAAAGGAAATCAATATGAGAAAACATGAGAATGAAAAATTACATAAGGGAAGCACTTCACCACAGAACATGACACACGAATCTAAATTCCATTCGTAGTAAAGAAAGGAAATTAGTATGAGAAAACATGAGAATGACAAATTACATAAGGGAATCACTTCACCACAGAACATGACATAATAATATGGAAAAAAACATCATCTTTCATTCATCCAAAGAGAGTGCTTACATCCAAAGATTATATTACAATGGTTTTCTCCCCTTCCGGGCCTCTTCCAGTCCTCGTTCATACTACTAATGCATACAATATTTATATAAAACTTAATTTGGTTAATCTATCTACTACAGTGATTACATTCAAGCAGAAAATAGACAAGTGGAAAAGTGCAGGTGGTGATAAGACAAGCATGTCCTTAACAGTGGCTTTAGCAATCCATTATTTATTATAGAATAAGGAAGGAATTTACTCTTAGAATCATAAAGAGCTATGATGGAGTAAAAAATTGACAAGTGGAACCACGCAGGCAGTGAAAAGATAATTCTGGCCAAGAAGGTGGAGGCAACAGTCTGTTATGATCAAAATCCAGCTTTGTCTGATGCCGAAGAGGCAAGGAGGGCTTTGACACCGTGGCTCTTCCTCTTCAGAAAACTGTTGTTGGATTATTAAATTGATGAGGTGATGGCGTCTTCCGTGGATTAGTAGCTGTGCTGATGTGTTCGCTGCCCTTTCTGTTCTTGGAATTACAACATGATAATATTTGCACAAACGCCTTTGCTTGACTTGACCCTTTCTGTCTATTTCCCCACTACCATGACATTCCGCATTACTTTTCCCTTTTTATCCTTGTCGGTTCCTACCCGATTTCTCCTGCCGTGTTGACTATTTCTTCATAAAACAATGCACCAACCCATATGCTCAGACGTGAAATCCTTTAGACTTTTGCTTTGGACTACATCGCATCCATGTTAACATTGCACTTCGCAGGTTTTAAGATTTATCTTATGAGGAACGAGATCGATGATGCGATGTGAAGAGCGGAGGTGATGTGGCGAGAGGGGTGATGGTCGGCAGACGTGGAACAATGGTGGTGGTTTTGTTCGAACACTGAAAACCATTTTTCGGAGGGGGGCATGAGCGGTGAGTGGTAATGGAGTGAGGGGGGGAGGGGTGCGAAGTACTATGGGTGCGCCACGTTGCAGGAGAGGTGCGGGGATGGTGAATAAGGTGGAGGGGATGTGCTATGTGGTGGCGGGGGAAAGGGTGATGTGGTAAGGGGGTGAGGCCCATTAATACTGCACATCGTAATATTTGACCTATTGCACATTGCAACATTTAGAATTATCGCACATCGCAAAGTTTAGAATTTATCGCACATCGAAAATCGGAAGTTTTGGTTATGAGCGGCGATAGTTGAAAGTAAAATCTTGCAATGTGAGAAATGTGGCGAGTGGAGGAGTGAGGTGGCAAGGATAGAGATGGGGCCCATTTAATACTGCACATTGCAAAGTTTAACTTATCGCACATCGCAAGGTTTAGAATTTATCACACATCACAAGGTTTAACATTTATCGCACATCGCAAAGTTTATCATTTATCACACATTTCAAATCAGAGGTTTTTGATATGAGAAGCGAAGGTAAACACTAAAACTTGAGACGTACGATTTGCGATGAGAAGGTAAGGGTAAAAAACGGTTAAGTGCGGAAAATGATAAGAGTGCGAAGTGCTGATGTGAAAATGTAAGGATGGGGTAAGGTTTCTTTGCGGATTTATAGGGTATATAGGTATGTATCAAGCGGCCTAAGTGGGGGTAGAGCTGCGCATGAGGTAAGTTAAAAATGGGACAACAATATGGCTGTTAGTGGGTGTGTGGAGGTGTTTCTTCAACTATAAAAATCGAATTTTAATAGTTAAAAAAGGGGTTTGAAAGAATGAAGCGTGGGAGTTTAGAAAATGGAAAAATGAAGGGCAAAGAGGGTAAATAAAATGAAATGAGTGCATAAATGAAGTTTTCTCACCATCACACCTTATCAACAACACTATCCTCTTTCAACTAAACTGAAAGGCAGATAGATTCCTTTGATGCTCTTGACAGTCAGTATTTCCCTTCTTTTTCTGAAAATAAATGATAGCCATGGAATATTATTTTCAAAATGATAGATCTGAGAAATGATCAGTCACCTTGAGATATTGTGAATCACAAGAGTATAACAGTGGCTCTGGTTGGGGATGGCAGCTCCTTCAGGAGGTGTCAAGAAAATTGTATAGTAGTGGTCTGATCCCAAATCTGCAACTTAATCTGCTACAAAAACCTCTGTGGCTGAGAAGGCTCAGTTCAAAATCAACACTTTCTGCAAACTAAAGTTTGGAATATACTTGTATTGAAAAACTAGAAAGCAATCTGAAACTAAAACTGGAAATATGCTCAGAGTACTGAGATTATTTGCACACCTACCTACCCTACCCTATTGAAATTACTGCTGTTCTAAATGATACAATAATGCCAGTGCAATCAGTCAAGTAACAACAGAAACAAATGGAAAACTTGACTGTCTATTAGGAATATCAACGGTATAACTTGATCATGTGTCCACATAACCAAATTTATAATATGAAATGGCAACTGCTGATGTATTTGACCCTTATAAAGAGTACATTTTTGAGAGGTTGAGCTAATAAGAACCTCCATATAATTTTCTATAGGATCAATAAATGCATGATGTATGATATTTGCTTCTAGGCCTTCAATAACTAGTTTATTAGTTTCATCCTCAATATTAAACCTTGAAACTGTAATATTCCAAAATTTGCATGCAGCAAATTGGAATATTAATTTTTGCTGATTTCACTTAGGAGAAGAATAAATGGGTAAGGAGGCCCATGCATAATAAAAATCTAAATAAAATCCCTCATAGTATGAAATGGGATCGTCATTGGAGCTAGTTTTCACACCCTCATGTGTGAACATGATCATTTGCAGGTGGAAAAGGTCAAGTTTGACCAAGTCAATAGCGCTGGGATAGGAGGTGGAGAACACTTAGAGAAACAACGCAGTATGAATGGGAAGAGGTTTATTTGGTGAAGGAAACCCTAATGAGTGGGACCCATGGTGAAAGGGATCTCACTTGTTTAAAAGGAGGGCAAGGCAACCATTGTTTCCCATGTTGAAGATTATTGATTTCTTTGTTTGTTTAGACTTTGTGCATTCTCCTGCTGTTTAGCAGAGTTGCAGTGCTGCTTAGCACAAGGCATTCCTGTTTAGGAATTCCTTCTCCTTTCAAGAGAGGCCTCTTGAGGGAGTTTCTCTTCATTCTCTCCATATCCAGGCTTGAGGCCAAGCATCCTCCTTCAGCTACAGTGTTATTTTTGCTGAAGTATAACATTGTGTTGCAGGGTGTTTCCGTGGAGGTTCTACAACGCCACTTCCAGAGATATTTTTTAGAGGAGGGAGTCTCCTTACCTTTGGAGGATCAGTGAGGGAGAATTTGAGCTGATTACCATCATCTTTGGCATCATTCCAATTATTTTTCATCACCTACAACGCAGTCCCTCTTATTGACTGCGTTATTTTCATTGAGTATATGCAGTGAGGGCTGTAGTATTAGGTTGGAGGGTGAGATCTTCAGGGATTGGATAAAAATTTTACCTAGGAGATCCATTGGATGATATTTATTCATCATATGCAGCATCATCAGCTATCTTCATCCATTTCCAGTTTCTGAGTTGCAATTTCTACCCAGCAACTCCGACATTTTTGTAGATTTGCCATTTTGTACATGTTTCAGCCAATCCTTTTAAGGATTGTTGTATTTTTATTTCCAGGGGTTGAGATCTTTCTCCCCCTCATTTCTTGAGCCATACATGATTTTATCTTTCTATTTTCATTCATTTTGCAGCAGTTATTCTCCATAGACTGCGCTGTCATAGCTTGGGGTTTCACATATGTAGCAGTGTTCTTCATCTCATTGTACATGTATTGTTGAGGCTTGCATTGTATTGAGTGATTGCTTCCTCAAGGAATTGTACTCTCATTACTGCTATAACATCACTTGTTGGCTATTTGCATCTTCATCTATTTAGGCTTATTAAAATAACTCTGTTGCTCCATTATATGTTCTTGCATTTGCTGCAGTTCCATCATTGGGCACTTTCTCAAGACAACTAGGTGTGGGAGACCTGTTTAACCCACTTAGAGGGATTTATTTTGAGCCTCCTCTTGGATTTCGGTCTTAGATGCATTGATCTAAGGGATCCAGGTCTTGGTTTCAAATCCTGTAGCAGCCATTCCTGGAAAATGCATTTTCCAGTAATGCCTTGCTGACAGTTCCTATTTTGGGATATTACAGAAACCACATCTTCAGTTTGGTACTTGAAAGCAAAATCATCCTAAATATGTAAGTCAAGAGGTAGTACGATTTCCTCTTGCTTAGGGGAGGGAATATTTTCCAAGAATTATTTAGGGTCTCTGAAATTATATGACTGAATTTGATAATTCAAAATTTCAATACCAGTTTCGTATCTTTCAACAACTACCTCCAGAAAACATGTTTTAGCTTCAGGACTAAATTTCTTGATTTCAAAATGAGAAAGACAACCTCTAGAAAATATTCATCAAGCTAAAATTTAGATAACTGATTCCTAAATGCATTTAAAACTTCACGAGATAGAAGGTTTTTCACAAACTTGTCATCTTGTTCAGCAGGAACTCTAGTCAGCATGTTGTGGAGTCGCCATGAATGCTCAAAAGCTAGGTTCTTTGAATCATGGAGTCGCCAGGTGAATAATGCAGCCTTCTTGTGTCTAGTCACTTTCTACCATTAGTAATAAGATCTAAACTTTGATGTACCTTCTGAGGAAGATAAATTTCGTCCCCAACGGAGTCGCCAATATGTTATGATCCCCATAAATTTCTGAAGGCTCAAGACAGAACTATGAAGGGCCAACATCAAACCGCTTTGGAGTCGAGGACCTAGCCTTTCTAGACTCAGAGAGGGCTCTGTTTATGGGGGGCATTTTAGGCTAGCTATTAGTGCATAGGGGCTTGTTTGAAAATATGTGGTTGAGGCAGCAGAAGAGGGCCATTGGGCTATGGAGTCAAACAGTTGCAAACAAATTCAAATGGATGAATAACTGAGGTGAGGTGCAACTAGGAAAGCTAGCCATGTCAATGGATCTTAAGAGCTTATAAATTGGAAAGGAGGAGGAGATTAAGGTTCAACAGGGATGTAGAGTAGTCCGTCTCTGAATTCTGCATTCCAGTCTCAAAGGAAAACATAACGTACTTTTTCAAGACTGATCAGGGTACCCCATGGTAAATGTTGAGATTCAACAAGATGATGATCCTAGTGAAAAATAAGCACCTACACTAGGTGGGCCCCGTAGGTGTTGGAAATACTGAGAGGGGGGGGGGGGTGAATGAGTATTCCTTTTACTTAGAGCATTAGTTAATCATCAATTATTATCAGTGTTTGTACAATGATAGCAGCAAACAAGAGGAACACAAATGCACACAGTTTTTAAGGTGGAAACCCACTCCGGGACAAAAACCACCTAATGCTTTTCTAATAATTCTTTAATATTCAACTCCAATTGAAAATAAAGCTCCAACTTCCTAGAATCTAGAAAAGCATTCTTCTCCATCTCCCACCGGATGGACGCTCCAATGCCCGAGATTCTTTAGTAGTCAACTAAATGGATGCCCCAACACCCAATGAGCTACAACTCACCCTAGCACCACCCTACCACCCTATAGAAGAATAAAAGAAGAATGGACTCTCGTACCAGGGAAAATGGTCCACTTTACAATGATATAGAATGATGTAGAAGAATAAGATATACTAGACCATAACCCCAACTTTGACACAACCACCTAATGATGATCCTAGGCCTCCCAACACTGCCTCTTCAACCCTTGGCAGATAGAAACTAGTAAAATTTGTACAATGTTGGGTATTTGTTATATTCTTTCCACAACTAAGCATGCGCGGGGGGGTAAGAGGGGAGGGCGATAGCCCCCCCTGTCAGGGTCCGGGGCATCACCTCGACGAATTTTTTTTGGTCCTTAATTTCCGGTGGGTAGTCCATGCCCATGGTTTTTTGCATGGTTTTGGGGTATGATTGTTTTCGGCCCCTGGTATTTTTGTAGATCCGGTCAAGGGAACTACGGTTATGTTCTAATCCAGGGTTAATGGATTAGGGTTCATGTATGCTTTGGCATGTATATATATGTGTTGTAACACTAAAAGGAATATAATGAAATATCAAGCTGGTCGTCCCGATTTGGGATCCAGGGGAAAATCTCTGTGTTTATTTGTTTTATGTTTTATGCTCTCACTATTGTTTATTTTCTATTATAAGATTCGTGTGTAGATAATTTCTGTTTCGGGTTAAAACCTACATTTGGTATCAGAGCTGTTTCGGCTTCAAGGGGACGCCTTTACTGCTGAGGGTTTTTTGCTCGGGCCTGAGGTAGACCCTGTTCAGTGGGAGATCTGCGAGATCGATTCTTGCGGTGAAAGAAGATGGCGAGTGGCGAGAAGATAGAGATAGAGAAATTTAATGGTCAGAGTTTTGAGTTGTGGAAGCTCAAGATGGAGGATCTGCTGGTGGATAAAGATCAGTGGATCGCGATAGATCCATGTACTAAACCAACGACAATATCAGATGAAGACTGGAAGAAACTGGATCGGAAGGCTAAGAGCACAATATGGTTGTGTGTCTTAGATTTAGTATTGTTGAATGTATATGGGGAAGCTACGACAAAGAATTTCTGGGAAAAACTTGGGAATTTGTACCAAAATAAGTCTCTGGTGAATAAGTTGTTCCTGCGGAAAAAGCTGTATAACCTGAGGATGAAGGATGGAGACTCAGTTACAGAGCATCTGAACGCCTTCAATACTGTGGTAAGTCAACTATCATCTATTGATATTAAAATCTCAGATGAAGATAAGTGCATCAGTTTGTTGTGTTCTCTACCAGACTCATGGGACAGTCTGGTTATTGCAATAGGTAGCAATACAACTACCTTGAATTTTGATGACATTGTGTTAGCCTTGTTGTTGGAGGAAATGAGACGGAGAAATATGGAGGGTCAGAATGGAGATGCCTTATTTGTACGAGGAAGGTCCCAAAATAGAAACAAGAATAAGGTTTCGAGTGGGAGATCTAAATCTAGAGGGAGATCTAAATCTCTTGGAAAGTTTGTAAAGGTGTGCTGGAAATGCGGAAAGGAAGGGCACTACAAAAAGGATTGCAGATCTAAAGCTCCTGAGAAAGGAAAGGGATCTGATGATGCTCCTTCTGTAGAGGCAAAAACCACCTCAGATGAAGGTGGGGATGTGTATTTGGCTTCTTCTTCAAATACACATGCAGATCATGAGTCATGGTTGATTGACTCAGGTGCATCCTTTCACTTCACTCCCCATAGGGAGTGGTTCTGCGAGTATGAGAAATATGATGGTGGTGATGTATTCCTAGGGGATGATAGGAAGGCCAGAATCGTCAGACGTGGAAAGGTCAAGCTAAAGGTTCAAGGTGGAAGAATTAGAACACTTCCTGGTGTTCTACATATTCCTACATTGGCCATAAATCTGATTTCTGTAAGCAGGATGGATGATGTAGGTGTAAATAATAGTGTTCGAGAAAGATGCCTGCAAGATGGTTCGAGGAGCACTGGTATTAATGCGGGGAGTTCAGACTGTAACTATGTACAAGCTACAAGGTAGCACTGTTATTGATGGGTGCAACAGTTCTATGGTTCCTGAAAGTGGAGCGGAAAGCCTAGCTGTCTCTGGAGAAAAGACCATGCTATGGCATCACAGGCTTGGACATATTGGAGAGAAGGGCCTTCAGATACTGCATAGAAATGGTATGGTAGAAGGTATGCCTAATTGCTCTCTGGATTTTGATTTCTGTGAACATTGTGTATATGGGAATAAAAATCGGGTGAGTTTTCCTTCTGGTGCTAAGAGGGCGAACAAGATATTAGAACTTGTGCACAGTGATGTGTTTGGACCTGTGTCAGTTCCATCACTGGGAAAGTCTGTGTACTATGTTTCATTAATAGATGACTTCTCAAGGAATACATGGATATATTTCTTGAGGAAGAAATCTGAAGTCTTTGACAAATTTAAAGAATTCAAGGCTTTGGTGGAAAACTAGACAGAGAAGAAGATAAAGGCGCTGAGGACAGATAATGGTGGGGAGTTCTGCAAGAAGGAATTTGAAGAGTTCTGTAAGAAGTATGGTATAGCACGACAGAAGACTACTCCATACACACCTCAACAAAATGGAGCTGCAGAAAGAATGAACAAAACACTGATGGAAAAGGCAAGAAGCATGCTCAGTGGTACCAGATTAGGACAAGAATTCTGGGCAGAGGCAGTGGAGACTGCATGATATCTGGTTAACAGATCACCTTCATTAGTGTTGGAGGATAAGACTCCACATGAGGTATGGACTGGTAAGAAACCCTCTCTTTCACATCTAAGGGTATTTGGATGTGATGCATTTGTACATGTTACAAAGGAGAAAAGGACCAAGTTGGACAATAAATCTGAAAGGTGCATATTTATTGGGTATAAGGATGGTTTAAAAGGTTACAAGCTTTGGAACCCAGAAACAAGGAAGGTTGTGTACAATCGAGATGTGGTGTTTAGAGAGGTGAAATATTTTGTTAAACATGAAGTCCTACCAAAGGAACCTGAGAAGATAGAGTTTGAGCTAAAGGAGGATGAATCAGAATCTACAATAGAAGAAGATTCAGAAGAGGAAGAGCCACAAACCCCGGCTTTGAGAGATCGGTTTGGGAAAGAGGGCCAAACGAAGGGTATAGTCCATTTTGCTTTACGTTTGGGTGCCTTAACTATAGCGTGATGATCCAGAACTGTCAGGGAGGCAGTAGATTCAGAGGATAGAAAACTCCGGAAGGAGGCCATGGTTGATGAAATGGAATCTTTGCACAAAAACGATGCATGGGATCTGGTGGAGTTGCCGGCTGGAAGGAAGCCCATTGGGAGAAAATGGGTGTTTAAGAAGAAGATGAATGTAGAAGGCAAGGTGGAGAAATCAAAATCTCGGTTGGTAGCAAAAGGTTATTCCCAGGTGCCAGGAATTGATTTTGGTAATATTTTTTCTCCTGTTGCCAAAGTTACTTCTATTAGATTACTTTTATGTGTTGTTGCTGCATTTGATTTTGAGGTAGAACAGATGGATGTGAAGACATAATTTCTTCACGGGGATCTAGAAAAGGAGATCTACATGAAACAACCTGAAGGATTTATGGTGAAGGGAAAGAAAGAACTGGTATGCAGGTTAAACAAGTCTCTGTATGGGTTAAAACAATCACCAAGGATGTGGTATCATAAATTTGATACATATTTATGGGGACTTGGCTTCACTAGAAGGAAAGTGGTTCATTGTGTGTATTTTAAATTAGTTGGTGATCGTGTTATTTATTTGTTCTTCTATGTGGATGATATGTTGCTAGTTGGAAATTACAAAGAAATTATCCATGATTTGAAGACCCAATTGTCCTCCAAATTCAAAATGAAGGATCTTGGTGCAGTAAACTACCTTTTGGGCATGGAAATTAAGAGGCAGGGCAAAGAAGGCTGGTTAAACCGGAAAGTATAGAACTATATTGTAGAGGTTCAATATGAAGGATAGTAAATAGGTGAATGTTCCTATTCACATAGTACATGAGTGTAAGTGTCTGCTAGTTGGTGTCCCCGAGACACAAGAAGAAGAGGAGTATATGTCCCGTGTTCCATATGCAAGTGTAGTGGGTAGCCTGATGTATGCAATGGTCTGTACTAGACCAGACATTGCACATGCAGTGGGAGTATTGAGGAGGTTTATGTCAAACCCAGGGAAGGAGCATTGGACAGCAGTGAAGCGGGTTTTCAGATATTTACGTGGCACTAGTGATTATGGCTTGTGCTACCAGGGAAGACCAGGATTGGAAAAAATGTTGGACATTAGTGGTTTTGTTGATGCAGACTAGGCTGGAGATCTGGACCAAAGAAGATCTACAAGTGGGTATGTGTTTAGCCTATTTGGAGGCGCAGTCAGTTGGATTAGTAAAAGACAGTCTGTAGTGGCTCTTTCAGCTACGAGCGGGAATACATGGCAGCCACTCATGCAAGCAAGGAAGCAGTTTGGTTGCAGAGATTGTGTTCAAGTATGGGGTTGGTACAACAAGCTATAAGGATAGACTATGATAGCCAAAGTGCAATTTTCTTGGCTAAAAACCCTGCTTATCATTCAAAGACAAAGCACATTGATGTTCAATATCACTTTTTTAGAGATATGGTTGAGGCTAAAAGGGTGTTACTGGTAAAGGTGGACACTCTAAAGAATGTTGCAGATGCATTGACAAAGTATGTGAGCACTCAGAAGTTCTCTTGGTGTATAGAAACAATGGGTGTTGAAGAATTGGGCCAATGACTAAGCTCTCCTGTGGCCCCCTGTGGAAAGAAAACAACAAGTGGGAGAATGTTGGGTATGTGTTATATTCTTTCCACGACTAAGCACACGCGGGGGGGTAAGAGGGGGGGCGATAGCCCCCCCTGTCGGGGTCCGGGGCAGTGCCCTGTTGAATATTATTTGGTCCTTAATTTTCGGTGGGTAGTCCGCGCCCATGGTTTTGTGCATGGTTTTGCACATGGTTTTGGGGTACGATGGTTTTCGGCTCCTGGTATTTTTGTAGATCCGGTCAAGGGAACTACGATTATGTTCTAATCTAGGGTTAATGGATTAGGGCTCATGTATGCTTTGGCATGTATATATATGTGTTGGAACACTAAAAGGAATATAATGAAATATCAAGCTGGTCGTCCCGATTTGGGATCCAGGGGAAAATATATGTGTTTATCTATTTTATGTTTTATGTTCTCGCTATTGTTTATTTTTTGTTGTAATATTCGTGTGTAGATAATTTTTGTTCAGGGTTAAAACCTACATACAATAATGTATTTACAATGACTAAGTACAATGATACCTTTACAATGATTGTATGCAGTGATGCCCACTTGAAGACTTCATATGATGAAATTATTGCTGCTGTTATGCACCTTGGTTGCTGCTCTTGTCATGCTACCCTCTGCTGCACCTTGCTTTGCTTTGCTACCGTAGAAAGTCTGGTCCTTTGCAACCCTTGACAACACATGATCTAGCTTTTTCTTGCCTTCTAGGAGCTAGATATTGAATATGGTGTATCTCTGTTATTTCAGATCCTCAATATCTAATTTTTAGTCTTGTAGTATTCCTCTAAGTCATCTTTCCAATGCCACAGGGCTGACCCAATTTTAATTCTTCAAGAGAGAGTTATACCCAATCTCTCACAATGCCCTAATTATGGACTGTTTCAGTAGAGCACACTTGTACGACATGCCATGTGTCACTTTTTCTTCATTTGGATCTGAAATTGATAGAGAGAAAATTAAAGACTGTGCACTATCTGCCAATTTTTACAGAATTCCGATCTGATACTTAGAGAGAGAGTTATGACGACTTTACTAAGGTCACTTCTTTGAGATGAATTTCAGGAGCCTGCAAAAACCCTGACTTCCACAGATCATATCTCCAAAAATATTGCGCACCTTGATCTGAAATTTTTACAGAAGATTCCTCAAGATTTCGGCTTCCCCTCATAAAAATTTCAGCTTCTGAACCTTCGTAGAAAACAAGTTAGAGTGCAAATTCCACGATGACCTGTTTCAGATAGCGAAATCCTTTTCATAAGGAGGAAGTGAGGATCACAATTTATATAAATGCTTAGGTTGAGAGGGGCTTCAACAAGTCAACGTGGGAGGAATTTTAGAAGCTTAAAAAATATTAATTATGAATTTTCAGTGACCCATGCCCCAACCCCATGGGGTTTTAGCCCACTAACTAGGGGTACAAACTTCAAACATGAATATCTCTCAAACCATGAAGAATTACATGGCGTGCCATATATCAGTGGAAACATATCGACAAGTAGAAACCATCAAAAGCATTATTGACCTAGAATATATTAATTTTGTAGGTCAAAATTCCCATGCAATATTGGGTTAGACCTTGGTGCTTCTTAGGTTGACATCAACGACAACCGCTGATAAAAAATCTCCCCCTTTGGCATTGATGGAAACACAAGTACTCCCCCTGCGATCATGAAACCTCTTCCTACAACATTCTCTCCCTCTTTGACATCAATGGAAAAGGGTAACTCCCCCTGAAACACAACCATCATGCGGACCTGTACACACTTCCACTCACGCTGACACACAACTGTCCTGCAGACCTGTAATCTAATGAGAACTTGGGAGAATCCCAAGATTTTGACGAAGATATTCAAATGCTTCACGAGGTAAAGGTTTAGTGAAGATATCAGCAATTTGTTCTTTTGTACAAACATACTCAAGTTTGATATTATTTTCAGCGACTTGTTCTCTAACAAAATGATATTTGATCGGAATGTGTTTTGTTTTTCAATGCATGACAAGATTCTTGGAGATACTGCTGGCACTAGTGTTCTCACAAAATATGGGAATAGGCTCACTGAATTGTACTTGAAGATCTTGCAAAGTTTGTTTCATCCAAAGGACTTGAGTACAATATGATGCTGCTGCAATGTATTCTGCTTCCGCTGTAGATAACGAGATTGAAGTTTGCTTTTTGCTCAACCATGATACGAGACAACCACCTAGATAGAATGCTGCTCCACTAGTACTCTTATGATCACCAACGCTTCCTGCCCAATCTGCATCTGTAAAGGCTTGAATAATGAGATTGTTACCCTTGGGATACCACAAGCCATATTCTTCTGTTCCCTTTAGATATCAAAGAATTATTTTGATGGTAATAATATGTGATTCTTTTGGTGCTGCTTGGAATCTTGCTACTTGTCCAACTGCTTGCATAACATCTGGCTGAGAGGCTGTTACATATAGAAGACTACTAATCATAGATCTGTACAACCTCTGATCCACATCCTTAGATGAGTCGTCTATGCTAAATTTGCAACCCGTCACCATCGGAGTAAGGACGGGTTTGCAATCTTCCATTTTGAATTTCTTGAGAATTTCCTTGATGTACTTGGCTTGACATATAAATCTTCCTTTCTCTTGCTGAGATATTTGAAGCCCTAAGAAGTATGTCAGCTCACCAAGTAAAGACATCTCAAACTCACTTTGCATCTTTGTATAAAAGTTCTTACTTAGTCGATCATCATTGCTACCAAATATTATATCATCCACATATACCTCAACGATTGTTAAATTATCTTTATCTATTTGTACATAAATATTTCTATCAACGGTACCTTTCTTGAACCCTTGTTGACGTAGATATCCATCAAGACGAGCATACCATGCTCTGGGAGCCTGCTTGAGACCATATAGAGCCTTCTTTAACCTGCAAAAATATTCTTCTTTTTGTGATAGTAGAAAACATTCAAGTTGTTTGATGTAAACTTCTTCTTCTAATTCTCCATTCAGAAATGCTAACTTAACATCCATTTGGTAGACTTTGATTTTTCTTGAACATGCATAGGCAAGAAAAATTCAGATGGCTTCCATTCTGGCAACTGGTGCAAATGTTTCGTCGAAATCAATTCCTTCCACTTGTGCATAGCCTTTGCAAACCAATCTTGCTTTGTTTCTGGTGACTTGCCCATCTTCATTCAATTTGTTCCTGAACACCCATTTAGTCCCAATGACATTTTTATATTTTGGTCATGGAATTGATTCCCAGGTGTTATTCTTCTCAATTTGATCCAATTCTTCATTCATAGCTGCTACCCAATGTTCATTCTGGATGGATTCCTCAAAACTACTAGGCTCAAAGGTTGCTAGAAAAGCAACGTGAGCTTGTTGTGATGAACGAAGATGTCGACCTTCATTTATGTCACCAATGATTTGATTTTATGGATGGTTCTTTTGAATCCACTCTTTTGTTCTCCTTGGAGGAGCTTCTTGTTGTTGTTCTGGTATATCTTTATGATCATTATTTACTTATTCCTTGTTGATAGTTGCTTCTTGTTCTACAATTTTATCTGTGTCTATTTCAGCCTCTGTCTCAAGTTTCAAAGATTCTAGATCCTCATCATTACTCGCTAGAACACCATCTTCGTCAAATGTAACATTTATGCTCTCCACTATCTATTTTCATCTTAGATTATAGAATTTATAGGCTTTTCTTTTGCATGAGTAACCAAAAAATATACCTTCATCAACACGTGATTCAAACTTACCCAAATTTTGATCTTCTCTTTTGATATAACATTTTCTTCCGAAGATTCTGAAATATTTTACATTAGCTGGTTTTCCTTTCCATAATTCATATGGAGTCTTGTTGCAATTATTTCTGAGAAGAATTCGGTTGATAATGAAGACTGTCGTATCAATTTCTTGAACCCAGAATTTTTCATCCAATTTTGAGTCCTTCAACATTGTTCTGCCCATTTCCTATACGGTTCTGATCTTTTTTTCAGCAACTCCATTTTGCTGAGGTGTTCGTGCTATTGAAAACTGCGTTTTTATTCCATTTTCATCACAGTATTGCTGAAATAATTTGGAAGTGAATTCTCCACCATTATCTGATCTTAAACACTTTATTTTCAAATCAGTTTCATTTTCAACCAACTCCTTGTAGATCTTAAAGCACTCAAATGCTTTAGATTTTTTCTTTAGGAAACTGATGGCTGTCATCCCGGTATAGTCATCTATCATTAACATGAAATATAATTCTCCGTCTAAGCCTTTTGTTCTCACAGGACCACATAGATCAGTATGTATCAATTCCAATGGATGTGATGCAAAGTATTCTTTTGTTTTAAATTGGACTTTTGTCTGCTTGCCATGCCAACATGCCTCACATAGTGTGTTGGAAGGTTTTGAGATTTTCGGCTTTTCTCGTACTGCTTCCTTTTTTCTTATCCTGACAAGATTGTCAAAGTTTATGTGACCCATTCGTTTGTGCCATAACCAGATTTCATCTTCTTTAGCTAGTAGACATGCTTTAGTTGCTTCATCCAAAACATATATGTCATTTGGAGCTCGACTTGCTGTAGCCACAATTTTACCATACCCGCCTTTCCTGATTTCACATTTTGTGGAGTTGAATAGCATTGTGTGTCCTTGATCACACATTTGTCCAACACTGAGTAGATTGTGATTCATGTTTTTGACCAATAGAACATTCTTGGCTATAACATCTTTACTTCCGAGAGTGATGGTACCTGATCCTATAACATTTGAAGATCCATCATTTCCAAAGGATATGGTTCCATCCTTCTTCTCTTTCAGAGATACAAATTTCCTTCTATCTCCAGTCATATGCGTTGAGAAACCGCTGTCAACATACCACACATCTTTCTTTTTTTGAGCCTTGAGAGCGAGAGCACAATTATCAGTCTTCTTCTTCTTCCATGTTCGTTCATTCTGTGGCTTCGAATATTCTTCTAGAGGATTTTCAAGCCTGCAGTCTCTGGCTATGTGTCCAAAGTTCTGACATTTGTAACATTCCATATTATTTCTTAAATGTTCAAATCTATTGATGTTTCGTTGAGCCCTGGGAGGTTCATATTTGAAGAATCTCTTGGAATTGTATTGGTTCCTAGGGTACGTGCGACATTCTACAGCTTTATGATCAAATTTTCCACATGAATAACAATAGCCATGAAAAATATGTTGGTACCTGGATGAAAATCTTCGTCGAGGAATCGTCTTCCAAGGATGTGCTTGCGAATCTTGTCCAATGAAGTCTACATGTATGTCAGATCTCATAGGTTCATTGTATTTTGTTGTGGAAGGTCCTACTTCTTCTTCTTTGTAACCGAGGCCAGTTCTGTCGTTGTAAGATCGTTTATTGTTGATGAGTTTTTCCAAAGCCCTTGATTTGTTGGCATAGTTTTGGACAATTTTTCCCTTCTTCACTTCCTTACGCAGCGAGACTATTTCGACTTTTAATGCTTCCCTTTCTTGGTTGCTTTATTCCAACTTCTTTTGAAGTGACTCTTCAATACATTTGTGTTCTTCAACCTCAATTTTGAGACCTTGAACTTGTTCTTCAAGAGTATTGGAACGTATCTTCTCAGCATTGAGCTCTTTTATAAGCTTGATTGCCTCCTCATAAAATTCTTCTATGGTCAACCCTTCTTCTTCATTGTTTGATACTTTTTGTTTACTGTGCTTGGCCATAAAAAATACTTTCTCATTGGCTTCTTCTTTGGTGTCACTTTCTTCATCAGATGATGAGCTATATTCTTTAGAGAGAAAGTTCCTTTTGGATCCTTTCTTTTTGCCTTGCTGGTTTAATTTCTTAAAGCCTTTCTTTCCTTTTGAGTTGCCATCACTTTTGTTCAGAAATTTTGCTACGTAATTCCCAACCTCACCACAACCGAAACATATCAATGGAAGTTTACCTTTGAATTTTCCCTTACCAGGTTTTAGTTTTCTCGTAAAGTAAGCATATTATTCATTTGAAAGACATTCTCCATAATCTCCCTTTTCTGCACACTTGTAGGTGCATGTCATTTCAATTGAAAGTTGTTTTCCCTTATTGGTTTGCTTAGATGCAACGAATGCAGTTTCTAGATTTGAAGTACCCTTTTCTTCATCAAGTCTCATTTCATATGCTATGAGAACTCCATGTAATTATTCCTTGTTGATTTTGTCTAGATTTGCACTATATTCTAAGACCGATACCTTTCAGTTGAATCTCCCTGGTAACGTTCTAATAATCTTCCGTATAATAGTCTTCTCGTCAACTGTCTCTCCCAATCCTTCCAGAGTATTGGTTATTTCATCAACATATTGGAAGTATGCAACAACGTTGCAATCTTCTTTCATTCTGAGTTGCTCAAATTTTTCTCTATAGATTTGAAGCTTTTCTTCTTTGACATTTGAGTCACTTGCATATATATTCTCAAGCTTGTCCCATACATTTTTGGCAGTTTTACAACCCAACACCTTATGATAAGCAGATTCAATAAGTCCACTGATAATAATATTATTTGCTTTTGCATCATTTACCAAATTCTTCTTACCTTGTTCATCCGCAGTTGATGTAAATCCATTTTGAATAGTGTCCCATACTTCGTAACCTTGCGCCAAGAGATATACCTCCATTCTTCCTTTCCAGAGTGCATAATTATTTTCATTGAATAGAGGTACACCATTCTTGGTATGCTCCATGACCTCCTTCTAGCTGTTAAACTGCTATTGAAGGAACCAAGCTCTGATACCAATTGTTGGAAATACTGAGAGGGGGGGGGTGAATCAGTATTCCTTTCAATTAGAGCATTACTTAATCTTCAATTATTATCAGTGTTTGTACAATGATAGCAGAAAACAAGAGGAACACAAATGCACACATTTTTTGAGGTGGAAACCCACTCTGGGACAAAAACCACCTAATGCTTTTCTAATAATTCTTTAATATTCAACTCCAATTGAAAATAAAGCTCCAACTTCCTAGAATCTAGAAAAGCATTCTTCTCCAGCTCCCACTGGATGGACGATCCAATGCCCAAGATTCTTCAGTAGTCAACTGAACGGATGCCCCAACACCCAATGAGCTACAACTCACCCTAGCACCACCCTAGCACCCTATAGAAGAATAAAAGAAGAATGGACTCTCGTACCAGGGAAAATGGTCCACTTTACAATGATATAGAATGATGCAGAAGAAGAAGATATACTAGACCATAACCCCAACTTTGACACAACCCACTAATGATGATCCTAGACCTCCCAACACTTCCTCTTCAACCCTTGGCAGATAGACACTAGTACAATTTGTACAATAATGTATTTACAATGACTAAGTACAATGATACCTTTACAATGATTGTATGCAGTGCTGCCCACTTGAAGACTTCATATGATGAACTTATTACTACTGTTATGCACCTTGGTTGCTGCTCTTGTCATGATACCCTCTGCTTCACCTTGCTTTGCTTTGCTTCCGTAGAAAGTCTGGTCCTTTGCAACCCTTGACAACACACGATCTAGCTTTTTCTTGCCTTCTAGGAGCTCGATATTGAATATGGTGTATCTTTGTTATTTCAGATCCTCAATATCTGATTTTTAGTCTTATATTATTCCTCTAAGTCTTCTTTCCAATTCCATAGGCTTGAACCAATTTGGATTCTTCAAGAGAGAGTTATACCCAATCTCTCACAATGCCTTAATTATGGATTGTTTCAGCAGAGCACACTTTTATGGTGTTCCACGTGTCATTGTTCCTTAATTTGGCTCTTTAATTGATAGAGAGAAAATTACAGACTGTGCAATATCTGCCACTTTTTGTGGAATTCCAATCTGATACTCAGAGAGAGAGTTATGACGAATTTACCAAGGTCACTTCTTTGAGATGAATTTCAGGAGCCTGCAAAAACCCTGACTTCCACAGATCATATCTCCAAAAATATTTCTCACCTTGATCTGAAATTTTTACAGAAGCTTCCTCAGGATTTCGGCTTCGCCTCATAAAATTTTTAGCTTCTGAAACTTCGTAGAAAAAAAGTTAGAGTGAAAATTCCACCATGACCTGTTTTAGATAGCGAAATCCTTTTCATAAGGAGGAAATGAGGATCACAATTTATTAAAATGCTTAGGTTGAGAGGGGATTCAACAAGTGAACGTGGGAGGGATTTTAGGAGCTTAAAAATATTAATTATGAATTTTCAATGACCCATGCCCCAACCCCATGGGGTTTTAGCCCACTAACTGGGGGTACAAACTTCAAACATGAATATCTCTCAAACCGTGAAGAATTACATGGCGTGCCATATATCAACAGAAACATCTCGACAAGTAGAAACCATCAAAAGCATTATTGACCCAGAATATGTTAATTTGGTAGGTCAAAATTCCCATGAAATATTGGTTTAGCCTCTGGTGCTGTTTGGGTTGACATCAATGACAACCGCTGATCAACAACAGGATATTTTTAGGTGTATGTCTATTTTTTAGAATGTTGAGAAAAATCTATTTATAGTGGGAGTCTATTTATATATTGTTGAGAAAATTATATTTATAGATGAGTTTCTATTTTTAGATGTATGGGCGAAGTCTATTTATAGATCGCATGTCTAAAAATAGAATGCATGTCGATTATTATTAGCCCTTAATAATAATCAGACAATAAATACTAATCGATTCTCTTGAAGCACTTGATTTCAATTAACTGATGTGGAAAACCAGTTGATTGAAGGTATTACGAGTTCCAAGGTTAGTTGGTGAGACATGCAGAGTGGACTTCGTTGTAACTGAGTGATACAAAGTTGTAACAGAGTTGGATGTGTAGTTATGTGAGTTTTTATTTATTTTAACTCAGTTAAGTGAGTTAAACTCAGTTGTGCTAGTTGTAACTAGTTGTAACTAAAGATACACTAGTGAGAGATCAGTGAATTAATTATTTAATTAATTCAAAAGCAGTGGTCTCACATGCAATTGAAGAAATACTACTGTTAACTACATTCATGCCAGATCCAGTGGAGACCCAGTGGAGAGATAGGTGAAAGGGTCTCGTTGACTATCAATTGTGACTATAGTGGTGCATTCAATGCAACTATTGGAGATGCCAATGATGATTGTGCAGTCAAGGCAAGGCAAGATCAAATTCATTCAGTGATCTTCATCAGTAGGGATTGCACAGTGGAGGCAGGCTGTCAGGAGGCAGTAAATTGGTGCATGTGTGAGCTAATTTTTGTATGATAGTGTGAGACGATTGTATATTGTATTGAGAGATCTTGGAGTAGAGATTTGTATGAGATTGTTTCATGATCCATGATATACATAATATATGATAGTTGGGGTTTTTAGCTTTAACATTTCGAGGTAAAAACATCTTGTTATGTGTGATTGATTTTTCTTCATGTGTTTGCAATTGGCGATTAAATTTCCGCAAAGAATTAAGTAGAAGGCTTTTGTATTTAACAGTGGCATAATTGTTAGATCAGGAGAATCCGGTAATACATCACAGTATTTATAAATTTATACATGGTATCAGAGTAGAGAAGATTGCAATATTGAAGCAGTAGTTGAGTTTTGTTGGTGGAAACAATTCAAATTTGCTGCAAGAATTTCTTGGTGCGACAGTTGAGTAAACATCGAAATGGATTTCAATGGTTTGTGGTTAGAGTATGCACTTGAGGGAAGCTCAAACTACATTGCATGGAAGGATAGGATGGATGTGGTGCTTTAAGATATTGGCTTGAAGGAATTCATCGAGAGTGATGTTCCTAAGCCCACTTCGACGGATGCTGCATTACTTGATGCCTAACAAAAGAAAGTAGCGAAGACAAGAAGGATTCTGTTGGAAGGTGTGAGAGACCATATTGTCTCAAGCCTTCATGGGAAAGCCACTCCATTTGCAACGTGGAAGACTTTGATAGATCTTTTCCAAAGCAACATCGACCATAGGAAATTGACACTGAAGGATAAACTTAGAAAAATAAAGATGGAGAAGGGCAAAAATATTCCAAAGTATCTCACAAATTTTGTCCAATATCGGGATGAATTGGGGAGTGTGGGAATCACGGTTGGTGATGATGATTTGGTGAGCTTGGCTCTCTTGGGACTTCATAAGAGTTGGCATAGTTATCAAGACTCTATCAACAGACGAGAAAAACTGCCGGATTGGGAACGACTATGGTCGGATCTAGTGCAAGAGGAGTTTAGGCGGACCACCAGGGATGGCTCTTCATCAAAGCATGATGATGAAGAGGATTGTGCTTTGGCCGCCAAAGCAAGGAAATGGAAGGGGAAGAAATTCCACTCAAAATCCGAGGCTAAAGGCAAGAATATGGATTTTTCCAAGGTGAAGTGTTTTCATTGTCACAAACATGGGGATCTTGCCACTAACTGCCCATAGAAAAAGAAGAACAAGAAGGCTGCTGGAGCTATAGCTGGTGAGACCCTTGCCTCACAATCTAAACTTGATTTATCTTTTATTGCATGCTTGGTTTCAAGCGCAATGGGATCGGTGTGGTATCTTGATAATGGTGCTTCCTTCCACATGATGGGAGATAAGGATATTTTTAGTGACTTGGAGGAGAAATATCTCCAAATGCATATAGAGATGGGTGATGATGGAAGATACAGTGTGACCAGAATTGGTACCATTACCTTTGAGAGGGAGTCAGGTAAACCATTTCTGTTGAAAGATGTTATGCATGTTCCAGGTCTAAAGAATAACTTGGTCTTAGTCGCGATGTTGGAGGATAGAGTTTACGACATTGTTTTCAGTGATGGAAAAGCTTTCCCGTGACATAAAAAAACGAGTCAAACCAAGAAGATAGGGATTCAAGTCAAGAATCTCTACAAGCTGGAGGTAGATGGCTGTGCTGTAATGGTGGGCAAATCAAAAGAAGTGGTGAGCTAGGATGAGGGTGAATTATGGCACAGGCGATTGGGCCATATTCACCATGGTGCCCTGAAGATTTTGCAGCATATTTCTACTGAAATTCCCAAGGTTACACTTGTGCAGATAGATCAGTGCAAGGGATGTACTATGGGTAAGTTTGTGAAGACCACCTTTCATGAAAAGGAGAACAGTGCTTCGGTGATCCTGGAGAGAGTTCACAAAGATGTGTGTGGACCATTCTCGATTGCTTCAACAACAAAACACATGTATTATGTTATTTTTGTTGATGACTATTCTCATAGATGTTGAATATTATTCATGCAGAAGAAGGATCAAACATTCTCAGAGTTCTGTGAGTTTAAAGCATTGGTGGAGAAAGAGTCGGGGAAGCAAGTGAAGGCTCTGCGGAGCGATAATGGTGGTGAATATATCTCGAAATAATTCAATGAATTCTATAGAAAAGAAGGAATTCGAAGGGAACTCATAGTGCCTCATAACCCACAACAGAATGGGATCGCGGAGAGGAAGAATAGAACGATCGTGGGTGTTGCACGAGCTATGCTGCATGATCAGGGCCTACCAATGAATTTGTGGGTGGAAGCATGCAACACTGTGGTTTATGTGAAAAATTGTTGTCCTCATAGAGTACTTGGCATGAGTACACCTGAAGAATATTTTACTGGTAAGAAACTAGACGTTTCTCACTTTAAGATTTTTGGCTCATTTGTTTATGTGCATGTGACCAAGAATGCCAGGAAGAAGTTGGAGCCATTATGAAGTTGGGATATTTATGGGGTACATGGAAACACCCCATAATTATTGTGTGTATTTTCGAAACAATTGAATGAATGTGGTGTGACGGGATATAAAATTCAATGAGAAGAAAGCCATGAAGTTGTCGCTTTAAAGGGAGCTAGACTTTCGGAGGAAATTTTGGTTCCCAAAGATGAGCCTCTAGATGTGGATCAACCATAGGAGGCTATTCATGGAGTGGAGGAGTCCACTCACGCAGAGCCAAACATCAGAACAGGCAAAAGGTGTACCATAGAAGCAGAGAGGCTGAAGCTTGATGTGACACATAATGTAGGAGTCCCTACTTCACATCGCAGACAGAGACTGTCTCCTGACCGATTCACTGGATACATGTCTCTCATGAGAAAATGTATTATTACTAAGCCATCTTCCTTTCAGGAAGTAGTGCAGGAGCCCACATGGGCAGATGCAATGGTGGAGGAGTATGAATCCGTTGTCAGAAACAGTGCTTGGGAAATTGTTCCAAGGCTGGTTGATAAATCAGTGGTAGGTTCAAGATGGATCTACAAGGTAAAGAAAGCTTCTGATGGGAGTGTTGAGAAGTATAAGGCAATATTTGTGGCCTGGGGCTTCTCACAGATCGAGGGTATTGATTATGAAGAAACCTTTGCACTTGTCGCACGATGTTCTTCCATAAGGACCATCCTTGATCTCTCAGCGCAGATGGGTTGGCACATTCATCAGATGGATGTGAAGAATTAATTCCTTAATGGAATCATTGAGGAAGAAGTGTAAATTGAGCAGCCTGAAGGATTTGATATCTTCAGCAGTGAGTCACATGTGTGCAGACTCAAAAGAGCATTGTATGGGCTGAATCAAGCACCTCGTGCTTGGTACACTCGGATCGACAACTATTTCATTGGACTTGGCTTCACCAAGAGTGAGGCGGATGCAAAACTATACCAGATTATGGTGGAGGGTAAGATTTTAATCATTGTTCTTTATGTTGATGATTTAATACTGACTGGTGATGAGCAGCTGATACACTCATGCAAGGAGGACCTTGCAAAGGAGTTTGAGATGAAGGATATGGGCCTCCTTCACTATTTCCTTGGATTGGAAATATGGCAGCGAGAGGGTGAACTATTTGTGTCTCAAGGAAATTATGCAAGGGAGATACTCGGTAAGTTTCACATGGAGGGTTGCAAACCCATGGATACTCCTCTTCCAGAAAATTGGAGGAAAGAGGATGCTACATCGGCAGAGGTAGTGGATGCTACTGTCTATCAATAGTTGGTGGGTTTGCTCATGCATTTAGTTAATAGAAGAAAGGACACATGCTATGCAGTGAACCAGCTTATTCAAGCGATGGTTAAGCCTACCAAGCTCTTTTGAAAGGCGAGTAAGCATGTCCTGAGATATCTCAGGGGTAGATCTGAGTATGGCTTATGGTATATATAGATAGATGAGGTGAAGTTGCATGGCTTCACGGATGCAGATTGGGTAGGCAGCCCAACGAAAAGAAAGAGCACATCAGGAGGGGTTTTCAGTATCAGATCTACAGTTGTTTCTTGGTACAACAGGAAATACAGATTTGTGGCACTCAATTCAGCAGGAGCGGAATACATGGCAGCAAGTCAAGCTGCATGTGAGGCTATCTGGATGAGGAAGATTCTGGTTGGTTTGTTTGGTTCTCATTTAGATCCTACAGTAATTCATTGTGATAATCAGAGTTGCATTAAAATCTCAATTAATTCTGTGTTTCATGATAGATCTAAGCATATAGATATCCGATATCATCATATTAGAGATTGTGTGCAGCGGAAGATCATGTTGCTTCAGTACATTCCTACCAAAGATCAGGATGTAGATATTCTAACAAAGGCGCTCACTAGGAGAAAATTCGAACACCATAGAGGCAGGATTTGGGTGAAGGATAATCCCTTTCTTGTTGAAAGGGAGTGTTGAGATTGAACAAGATGATGATCATAGTGAAAAATAAGCACCTAAACTAGGTGGGGCCCGCAGACTATTTTTAGGTGTATGTCTATTTTTAGAATGTTGAGCAAAATCTATTTATAGCAGGAGTCTATTTATAGATGGTTTAAAAAATTCAATTTATATATGAGTTTCTATTTTTAGACATATGGGTCAAGTCTATTTATAGATCGCATGTCTAAAAATAAAATGCATGTCGATTATTATTAGCCCAGAATAATAATCAGATAATAAATAATAATATATTCTCTTTAAGCACTTGATTTTAGTTAACTGATGTGGCAAACTAGTTGATTGAAGGAATTACGAGTTCCAAGGTTAGTTGGTGGGACATGCACAGTGGACGTCATTGTCACTGAGTGATACAAAGTTGTAACAGAGTTGGATGTGTAGTTATGTGAGTTGTTATTTAGTTTAACTCAGTTAAGTGAGTTAAACTTAGTTGTGCTAGTTGTAACTAAAGATACACTAGTGAGAGATCAGTGAATTAATTATTTAATTAATTCAAAAGCAGTGGTCTCACATGCAAATGAAGAAATACTACTGTTAACTACATGCATGTCAGATACAGTGGAGACCCAGTAGAGAGATAGGTGAAAGGGTCTGGTTGACTATCAGTTGTGACTATAGTGGTGAATTCAATGCAACTACACACACATTGGAGATGCCTGTAATATTCCACAATCGGGACTACCCATAAATCATGCAGTAAAACGCATTTCCAGCAAAATTTGAAATAAAATAGTGAAATGGACTCTTGGATCCCATATATTAGTCAATATACAACCTAAATCCAAGAAATGAGCTGAAACAAATCTAACTAGGTGGGCTAAACAAGCCTCCCACACTAGTGTAGTTGAAAATGATAAAAAACCCCAAAACTGCATTTTACCGGAGTTGCTGCATAAGTGACTGCGCAGTATTATGAGGGTTTTAAATCAAAAAATAAGGAAACAAATATATCTACTCATATATTGATGAATAGTGCTAAAGAACATAGATCTAGTCTCCTTATACAAAATACAAAATAAACCGGCAAGGGTTTCTTGTCAAACACTCTGCATACAAAATGTGATATTCAGTAATTTACTGAATCACCACTGCAACACTAAAGCGCATGAGTGTACAAGGATGGAAAGATGTCCGATCTATTATCACTCAGGTTTTCCTTGAAGTTGTGGAAAAGGAAAGTATACCCGAGGTAACCACAAACCAACCTTCGGATGCAGAATCTAGCCAATCTGCATCCAGAGAGGGCTCTCTCTTTATAATTTAGCTTTGTTCTTAGAAAGTTTTAGGCTAGTTATAAATCCAAGAGTTTGTTTGAAAATGGTGGAATTCGCCAACTAAGGGTAAGGTTGAATATTTTTAGGCCATTGGGCTATGGAGTCAAAGGATGGCTTTACTGGATTAATCTTCTACACACAAGATGGCTTTGCAGGGCAAGATAACCAAACAGAGAACAATTTTAAGGAATCAAAGTGGATGGAATGGGTTTTGAAGGGATGAAAGGCAATCAAGAATCTTTCAACATATTCAAAGAAAGAAAATGAATGATTACAAACAAAGAGCAGTTAAGAATTCTTTATTATAGTAATCAAAATGTTCAAACCAGTGAAACAAGAGCAATTAAGAATTCGTTGCTTATAACTAGTTTGGAAGAAAACATTTTAGAATAATCACAACTGAACTCAAAGTACAATTAAGTAAATTATAAGTTATTCTTTTATGTAAATTATTCAGAAATGGACACAATGATATTATAAACAGATATAAAACTTAAGACATAGGATAGAAAGACTTATTGAACTGCAGTCCAACACATGAATCCTGCAAAAAGTCCTGAGCTTCAAATTGTCATCCAGCAAGCCACAAATAAATTTCTCCAAAACTCTTTTATTCCAAAAACGTCAATGTCATAGCGAAGTAGTAGAATCCACCCCAAAATACTTCCAAGAGTGAAGTATTTATACAAACTCTAAACTAAAATATCTTGAAAAAATATCAAGATTGGTTCACAAATCTCTCCAACTATTTTACATAAATAGAACTTAAGTAAAGGACACTCAAACTAATACATCTATTTGGCACTATTTTTGATCGATAGGTGATTACAAAGAGGATAATTCGAATTTGATCCAACTCTTAGTTAATGATGAGGCATCCAAGTCACTAACTGCTTCCTTTCTTTGTGCAATTCTGCTCCAACAATTCTGCAAATTTTGGGTCCAATGATACCTTTATATTTCTCAATCCGTAATTGATATGTAAAAAGTGAAAGAGGTTATTGTAGATAAATATGTTGGTGAGATAAACCTCTTTCACTTTCATAAAATTCCTCTCCAGCGGTGCACAATAGGCTCTGCAAAAAGATGTGTAAAACAGAGTTTTACAAAGTCTGAAAAATATCCTCTAAAGATGTGCATGTATCTCTCAGTATGAAATCAATGTCAAAAAAATGAGATAAATTTTTGTAGATGGTTCTCTTAGGAACAAAAACCTCCTTCAGTTTTGTAAGATGTATTTTTGATTGGCCACAATATTCTCTGCAAAATGATGACTTAACATTAATTTTCTGCAAAAAGTGCTTTCCAACATTGTTTAATATTTCCAAAACCATAATGGCTGTTAGAAAAATGAGAGAGGTTTTTGTAGATGGCCCTCTTAAGAACATAAACCGCCTTCAGTTTTGTAAAATTCATCTTGGATTGATCACAATAGTTTCTGTAAAACTATGACTAAAATATGCAATTTCTGCAAAAATGTTCCTTCTTGTTATGTTTTTTCATCTTTTTACTTTCTTGCTCTTTTGACTGTTTTACTTTCACTTTAGACAAACCTCACTATTGGTGAAAGTATTCTCATCTCTTTTTACCATTTTACGGCCTTCTGTATTTACTTTTACTGTTTACCTTTGACTTCTCTGTAACTTCATTTTAACTTTCACTAAATTTTACCTGATACACTTTAACCACTGATACTCTTTAGCTGTTATGCTTTCTAACCTCTGTTTGAATAGATTTGATAACAATCTTGGAGTAAACAAATATTATGACTAGTATTAAGACTGTTTATCCAAGGATGTGATCTCTGATCACCTCTTCAGGGGACAACCGAGTAGATTTTTCAAGCAATTCCCCAATGGACAAGGGAGTAAGGTTTTGACCAGGTTCAAAATGGAGCATCATTCAAGGCTACAGGAACTCCCATTTTGGTTCTTGTGGAAAAATGGAAATTTGGCTAATGGTGAGGAATTGAGTAAATTCACGGGAAAAACAGATCCATTTGCAGATTTAGTAATTCAATTACAGTTCTCGGGGTCACGGAATGAACTAGTAATTAATTCTAACTCTGTTTCAGTGAAGGAAAAAAGGAAAGCCGAGATTTCAACAGAGTTCAGTTTGAATTTAGGGTAAATACCTGTTTTTGGAGAAAACAACATTTGGATAGGTGCTGGCTAAGGTAGATAATCTTCTGAGAGGCTTGTCTGCAATCTTCTTCGAAAGGATAAGGTAAGTGGACTTCACAAATTCGAATTTTGAATTTTTCTGCGTGGAAGGCGTTTTCTTTCACTGGCGTACAAAATGATGAAAAAGACGTGAATGTTTTGTTTTATCGGCAAATTCAAACGGGGGGGAATTTTTATTATTTTTATGGGATGACGTCACTGATGTACGATGGATGCGTCACTGGGGTCGGGCGGTAAGCGGTAAATTCTGCACCGTTTTCGGGAGCAGGCGGTTTTCCGCGGGGAGGCAGCGATTCCACTGGTTAAATGACACGTAGCCATTGCACTGTTTGAAAACCGTCGTGATTTCATGCGTTAATCTTCATACAAGGGATGCCTAGTGGAATGTTTGTGGACCATAGATCTCCAGTGGAGTGATCCAACGGTTGGCGGAACATGGAATTGGCGGTGAGTTAACAAGCGGGGATTCAATGTGATTAATGTTAATTAATCATTTCGGGCGGGTTTTGAATGGAGGTTAAACGATTAATTAATCCAGATGATTAATTAATTTCGGTGGTTTAATAGGGGTCAGGGTTACGGATGGTGTATTTCGAATTTTTGGTTTAAATTAAAACTTTGGGTTTTATTCATTTTTCCGTTTAAAACATAAAACATATGTTTAAAACCCTTTCAATATTTTTATTATATGGTAATAAATTAATAAGGATAAACGCCTTAGAATTGCATTAATTTATTACCATAATTATTACCATAATTCAGCTCATAATCCCACACCTGAAAAAGAGAAAAACACTGAAGACACAAAAAACAAAGAAAATCCAACTGTTCAAAATACTAGAGCTCAAACAAAAAAATCTTTCAATCTAGAAGCTGAAATAGGCAAACTAAAGATAGCTGTTCCCTTAGCAGAATTAGCTAAACACGATGTCATGGTGTGTAGCTGCATGCTCACACTCACTATGTGAAAATCTAGATTCAGCGCTAGATTCAACCTCCTTTGGAGATCTCATCTCCAATCTCATTTTCTTTAGCTCTCCTTGAAAGCTCTGCATAGATTGTGGAAGAAGCTTGGTAAGCTTGTCTTCCTTTCTTCCTTCACATACTAAAGGTTTCTGGCTTCTGTCCATCTCTCCTTCCTCTGATAGTTGGATCTCACAGGCTGAGCCAGAGATCATGCTTTGATACCACTGTAATATTCCACAATCGGGACAACTCATAAATCATGCAGTAAAAATGCATTTCCAGCAACATTTGCAACAAAAAAGTGAAATGGACTCTTGGATCCCATATATTAGTCAATATACAACCTAAATCCAAGAAATGAGTTGAAACAAATCTAACTAGGTGGGCTAAATAGGCCTCCCACACTAGTGTAGCTGAAAATGATCAAAAACCCCAAAACTGCATTTTACCGGAGTTGCTGCATAAGTGACTGCGCAGTATTATGAGGGTTTTAACTCAGAAAATAAGGAAAGAAATATATCTAATCATATATTGATAAATAGTTCTGAAGAACAAAGATCTAGTCTCCTTATACAAAATACAAAAGAAACTAGCAAGGGTTTCTTGTCAAACACTCTGCATACAAAATGTGATATTTAGAAATTATTGAATCAACATTGCAACGCTAAAGCACATGATTGTATAAGGCTGAAAGATGTATGATCTGATGTATATCCCTCAAGGGCTTCCTCTAATGAAAGGATGAACCTCTCAATCACAAAGAAACACTGCAGCAGAGCCACCAAACCATGCATTGAGTACTGCCTCCAAAATAACGCATTCCCTAGCTAGAACAGCGTTGGGAATGTATGGGAAATTTGTGGTATGATACCACAGATTTGAAATCAGCTCTAGAGCTCTCCAAACAGGTCCTTCAAGTGAATAAAATCTTCCTCCAATGAGAAACTAGCTCAGGAACCAGGATTCCAATCCCTGCCACTGCTGCACCCAGCAACACTGCACAATCTCCGGAAAACTTGCGCTGATGAAGTTGGCTAAATCTTGGCCTGAAGACATGATGTGTAATGATGAATACAAAATATCCTAATGAGGCTCCTCAAAGGAAAGAGGTTGGATTTCGGCTTGGGAACATCCGGTGCTAAACAACACTGTTACTCTACTAAACAGCAAGAGGAAGCAAAGTCTGAGAAGACATGAATAATAATCTAAGACATGAAGAATAATTCTGCCATCCTCTTCCTTATATAAAACATGAGTTTTCTTGCCCTTGGCCCCACTCAATTAGGTCATCTCTATCCAAAGATACATCTCCCTCCAAAACTGTGTTATTCCTCCTTGGATTCCTCCTCCTCTAAAAATGCGTTGTTGACTTAGTCAAAGCAGCTTGATTTTATCCATGTTAACACATGGAGGTGTTTTATTAGGTTTGAAAGAGTCTCCCATTTCACATTTGGAGTATTTTATTCCTCCTTAGGAGACTTATGGGATTTTCTTCCCATTTATTCACCGGCTAGAGCTGCTGCTAACTCTAATGTTCCATTTATCTTGGAGGCTAAAATTTTGGAACATTACAATGCCAATGAGGATTGCGTTTGTCAAGGCAAGGCAAGATAGAATTCCTCAATGATATTCATCATTAGGGGTGTACGATGGAGCGGGTTGTTAGGAGCGATAAATTGGTGCATGTGTGAGCCAATTTTTGTATGACAATATGAGACGATTGTACATTGTACTGAGAGCTCTTGGAGTAGATATTTGTATGAGATCGTAGCAATGATCCATGATATACATAATATATGATAGTTGGGGGTTTTTAGCTTTATGCTTTCCTGGTAAAAACATCTTGTTATGTGTGATTGATTTTTCTTCATGTGTTTGCAATTAGAGATTAAATTTCTGCAAATAATTAAGTAGAAGGATTATGTATTTAACAGTGGATATAATTGTTAGATCAGGAGAGTCTGATAATACATCACAGTATTAATAAATTTCTAGATGGAAATCCTACACAAATTTCTATCTGCCCGGTAAAGAAAGAACAACAATATGTAAAACTAGAGATGACAGATTACGAGAAAAGGTGCACTTCACCACAGAAAATGACACAAGAATCTGGAAAACAACATCATTTTTCATTCATCCAACAAGAGTTTGCGATTTGCGATGTGCGCTATGCGATTGGGTCCCACCCATATTGGAAATCGCATTCGACAGGTTTTAACATTTATCTGGGCACCTATCCTTTAAAAATTTTGATTTGCGATTTGTAATCAGGTCCCACTTGAAATCGCACATTGCAATTCAGTGATTGTAACATAATCCTTTTGCGCCTATCCTTTAAAACTTGTGATTTGCAATCAGGTCCCACCTGACATCGCACATCGTATTTCGAAGATTGTAACATAATCCTTTCGGTTATGCTCCTCGTAAATTTCCGAAGGCTGAAGACAAAACTAAGGAGGGCCAACATCAAACTACTTCGGAGTCGAGGACCTAGCCTTGCTAGACTTAGAGAGAACTCTCTTTGTTAGATATAACTTTGTTTATGGGGGGCATTTTAGGCTAGCTATTAGTACATAGGGGTTTGTTTGAAAATATGTGGTTGAGGCAGCAGAAGAGGGCCATTGGGATATGGAGTCAAACAAGTGAAAACAAATTCAAATGGATGAATAACTGAGGTGAGATGCAACCAGGCAAGATAGCCATGTCAATGGATATTAACAACTTATGAAATGGAAAGGAGGAGGAGATTAAGGTTCAATAGGGATGCATAGCAGAATGTCTCTAAATTCTGCATTCTGGTCTGAGAGGAAAATATAACGTACTGTTTCAACGCTGAGCAGGGTATCCCATGGTAAATCCTACACAAAATTTTCTATCCGCAGTAAAGAAAGAACAACAATATGTAAAATTAGAGATGACAGATTACGATAAAAGGTGCACTTCACCACAGAACATGACACAAGAATTTGGAAAACAACATCATCTTTCATTCATCCAACGAGAGTGTTTACAACCATCTAAGTCTGTTATAATGGTTTTTTCCCCTTCCGGGCCCTTATAGAGAGTACATGTTTGAGAGTTTGAGCTAATGAGAACCTCCATATAATCTTCTATAGGATCAATAAAAGCATGATGCATGATATTTGCTTCTAGGCCTTCAATGAATAGTTGATTAGTTTCATCCTCAATATTAAATCTTGAAAACACATCTTCAGTTTGGTACTTGAAAGCACAATCATCCTCAATATTTAAGGCAAGAGGTAGTACAATTTCCTCTTGCTTAGGGGAAGGAAGATTTTCCAATAATTCTTTAGCGTCTCTGAAATTATATGACTACATTTGAGAATTCAAAAGTTCAATACCAGTTTCGTATCTTTCAACAACTACCTTCGGAAAACAATGTTTTAGCTTTAGGACTAAATTTGCTTGATTTCAAAATGAGAAAGAAAACCTCTAGAAAATATTTATCAAGATGAAATTCATATAACTAATTCTTGAATGCATTTAAAACTTCACGAGATAGAAGGTTTGCCACAAACCTTGTCATCTTGTTCTGCAGGAACTCTGGTTAGCATGTTGCGGAGTCGCTATGAATGCTCAAAAGCTGGGTTCTTTAAATCATGGAGTCTCTAGGTGAATAATGCAGCCTTCTTGTGTCGGGTCACTGTCCACCATCAGTAATCAGATCTAAACTTTGATGTACTTTCAGAGGAAGATAAATTTCGTCCCCAGCAGAGTCGCCAGTATGTTATGCTCCCCATAAATTTCCGAAGGCTGAAGACAAAACTATGGAGGGCCGACATCAAACCGCTTTGGAGTCCAGGACCTAGCCTTCCTAGACTTAGAGAGGGATCTCTCTATTAGATATAGCTTTGTTTTATGGGGGGAATCTTAGGCTAGCTATTAGTGCATAGGGGTTTGTTTGAATGTATGTGGTTGAGGTAGTAGAAGACGGCCATTGGGATATGGCGTCAAACAAGTGCAAACAAATTCAAATGGATGAATAACTGAGGTGAGGTGCAAACAGGAAAGCTAGCCATGTCAATGGATCTTAAGAGCTTATGAAATGGAAAGGATGAGGAGAGAAAGGTTCAACGGGGATGCAAAGCAGACCGTCTCTGAATTTTGCATTCTGGTCTCAGAGGAAAACATAACGTACTATTTCAAGGCTGAGCAGGGTACCCCACAGTAAATCCTACACAAATTTTTGTATCCGCAGTAAAGAAAGAACAACAATATGTAAACATTTTATTGTATCATGAGAAAAGGTACCACCACATAATGTGACATAAAAATCCGGAAACAACATCATCTTCATTCATCCAACGAAAAGCTACAAACTACTTTATTCACAATGGTTTTTTTTCCTTCCGCTAGGTTTCCTTTTAACATTATGTTCTCAAGACTTGTAAAGAAGGAGTTATGTAATGTCCCACCTGTCAAATCGCATTTGGTTATTTTAACATTTATCCTGGTGGTTATCCTTTAAACTTGAGATTTGCGATCGGTCCCGCCCGGCCCACACACTGGGTTCCAACAAATTCAAATTATTATAACTTTTTGCTATCCTTTTAAAACTTGTGATTTGTGACGGTGATCGGTCCCACCTAACATCACACATCTATGATTGTACATAATCCTTTCGCTCTATCCTTTAAATCAGACTATGACAGCATTGAGCCCCAACTGAAGTCGCACATCACACTTCATCGATTATAGCTTATTCCTTCCGCACTTATCTTTCAAAACCTATGATTTGTGATAATGCGATTGGGTCCCACCACATCGCTCATCACACGTCTGCGTTTATACTTGACCCTTTTGTACTTATCCTTTGAGACTTGCAATTTGCGATGTGAAAAGGTCATGGGCCCCATTACATGTTTCTCCAAGTGGACAAGTGAAATTTAGTTAAGAAATGATAATATGATGAAAGCCACCCGAACCATAATATAAAGGACTTCAAAGCATTTAGGGCGCATAAAAGGGTAATCTGGGTCCCACTATATGGCATCGGCAGAGTTTTAAGGTGGCAAACTTTGCTGCGAAATGATAAAGGTTGCGAAGTGCGGATGCAAAAAAGGTAAGGACGGGGCAAGGCTTTTCTTTGCGGTGTATGATATATATGTATGTAACAAGCAGCCTAAAGTGGGGGCGCAGCTACAAATAAGGTAAGTGTTAGGGGCTATATGATACAACTGTCAGTGGGTGGGTGGAGCTGTTTCTTCAACTATAAAAACTGGATTTTAATAGTTAAAGAAGGGGTTTGAAAGAAATGAAGCGTGGGACTCTTGAAAATGGAAAAATGAAGGGAAAAAGAGGGTAAATGAAATGAATGAGGGTATAAATGATGTTTTCTCATTACATCCACCTTATCGACAACTTTGTCCTCTTTTAACTAAAGCGCGAAGGCGGATAGATTCCCTTTTATTCTCTTGATAATCGGGATTTCCTTTTTTTTCTTCGAAAATAGTGACAACCACAAAGATATTATTTTCAAAATGGAGAGAATGTAAAGAGAAATGATTGGTCATCTTGAGATACGCCAGATTATAGGGTCTAACGGGTCTTACATTACCAGCCAAGTTTCATTCCAACTCTTCCCAATCTCCATTAACTTTCCTCTTTCCCAGCAATTCCCAAGAACCCCAAAAATATAAAGGAAATGCCAATAAGAAAACAAGAACAAAATCATGAAAACCAACCGCAATACGACACCACAAACAAAGTGGCAAGTTGTTACACCAGACACACATGAACTAAAAATAAAGCACAAAAAATCACAAAAGACCAAAATCAAAAGACTAGAAAAAAACACCATGACTCAATCCCCATGGGTTCCCAATGCATCCAAGGGAAATCTTAATCTGAGCCTTATTCAAGACTTCATGGCAGTCTCTTTTACCATGTAATCCACTACATCATACTGTAACTAAACACTATAGAAACCTTGGTTAAAAAACCATGTAATAAAGTTAATAAAGATAAAGTAATGCCATGGTCATGGGACACATATTCCAAGTTGAATGTTGGGCAAAAACATAGGGATGAGGATCAATTGTGATTAACTAATGGTGTAATGTTCCCAAATTTTCCGACAATAATTTGGAACATTAATTTTTGCTGATTTCACCTAGGAGGAGAATAAATGGGTAAGGAGACCCATGCATAATAAAAATATCAATAAAATCCCTCTAAGTATGAAAGGGGATCATCATTGGAGCTGGTTTTCACACCCTCATGTGTGAAAAAGGTTATTTGCAAGTGGACAAGGTCAAGTTTGACCAAGTCAACAACGCTGGGCCAAGAGGTGAAGCACACTTGGAGAAGCAGCGCAGTATGAATGAGGAAAGGGTTATTTGGTGGAGGAAACCCTAAAAGGAGTGGGACCCATGGATAGGGGCTTTAATTTGTTTAAAAGGAGGACAAGGCAACCATTTTTTCTCATGCTTATGTTTATTCATCTCAATTGTCCATTAGACAATTGTGCATTCTTTGCTGCTTAGAAGAGTTGCTGGAGGAATTCCTGTTTAGGATTCCTTCTCCTTCTTGAGAGGTCTCTTGAGGGATTTTTCTTCATTTTCCTCACATCTAGGCTTGAAGCCAAGCATCCTCCTTCAAGACAGTGTTATTTCTGCAACATATTAATGTTATGTTGCTGGGTGTTGTAGTGAGGGTTCACTACACCATCTCCTTCAACTATTTTTCAGAGGAGGAGTCCCTATTTCCTTTGGGATATCAGTTTGGAGGCATCCCGGAGCTTGTTGTAGACTTTGGCATCAAGGCCAACTCATTCCATAGCCCTACAACACAATTCCATCCAGTGACTGCGTTATTTTGAGAGGAGCATGTGCAGTGGGGCTCTTGCAGAGTATTGGAGGGAGAGATCTTTGGTGAAGGGATCAGCCTTTCACTTGAAAGATCCATTGGAGGGGGAACATTTAGTTTGAGCATCAGATTCAGCGATCTCCATCCAGTTCTATTTTTGAGTTGTTGCAGCTACCCAACAACTCGGGCATTTTGCATATTTTGTGTTTTAGAGTCAAGCCTTCCAGGTGTTAGACTCCTATACCAATAGGTGTCATTTTTCATGATTGATTTGTTGAACTATGCAATATGTTCAAACCTTTTTTGTTGCAAAGGTGTTCCATATTCTTAAAAAATCAAAAAATCAAAAAATTTAAAAAATGTAAAGAGGGTATACCCTAAAAGAAAATCAAAGGGTGAAAAGAATAAAATGGTCAAAAAAGTGAAAGAAATGAACCCCAAACAAAAATAGACCAGGAAAGTGTGCAAGTCTAAATGCCACTACTATTTCATTTTCTGTAATAAGCAATTGTGTGCAGCTTGTCAAACTTTTGCCACAATTTATGAAGAGTCAAACTGTTTAAACTTGACTCATTCATTTTTTAATTTCATGTTGTAGAATAGAGAATAAATATCTGACCAAACAGTTTAATCTTGGCAGATAAGTAGATAGGTAGAGTTAATAAAAGGTGCTCAACAGTTTAATCTGAGCCCTTGGATGTAATAAGTGTAGACTTAGATAGGTTTGTCATGTAAAAGAAAAAGAAGATTGATAAGGGTTTGCCAGTCTAAGTGCACCCTAATAAAGAAGAGAAAATGGTAGAGTAAGTAGGTAGGGTAGGTAGATGTTGTTGCATAATTACATGTGATGAATGATGGTTCCAAATGTGTTCAATTTTAATTTCATCACAAGTGCAAAGGCAGATACTACATTGGAAAAAGTTCACAGCAAAGCAAAGTCAAAATTATTAACTTCCCCTTCATTTTTCCCCAAAAGAATTCACTAATTTCCCCTAAGTGCTAAGGTATTTGAAGATTAAAGGGGCTCAAGGCATTTCCTTGACTTTTGGAGGGACCGGACCCTCGGCCCAATAATTGAAAAAAACCTAAGTACTTGAAATCATCCATTATCACATTCATTCACCTCTTAAAATCTTTTCCTAAGTAAAATCCCATTTTACTTAGGAAAATCCTTCAATATTTCATGAAAAGCCCTCAAAATCACTTTTATTCTAAGTCTAAGTGATGAAAGTATAATAATGCCATTTACTTTTGAATCTTCACTTTCTTGGTGATATTTAAGTATTTTGAGTTTACATTGTCCCTTTGTCATATTAACTCTAATTTATATATTAACTCCCTATGAAAATCACCTTTTCCTATTATATATAAATCCTTTTATAGTAATATCCCCAAAACCCTTATATTATGACTTTTTAGCCAAAAGTATTTAATTCCTATTTATTCAAATCAAAAACCCACAATACACCCCCTTTTGGCTAAAATATAACATTAATATTATTCCCGCCCCCCTACAGTAAATAAATCGCATTGATTTAATTATTGTATAAATAAAAATATAAAAAAACGTTTAAACATATTATATATGTGTTTAAAAATAAAAATAAACAATTCCCGACCATCCACCGTACCAGGGATTAATTAATCCACACGATTAATTAATAACCGACCCCGGCTAATCGAATTCCACCCGATGGGTTTAATTAACAGTTAATTACATTGGGCCCGCGCCGTTAAATCCCCACCATCTCCCTGTCCTGTCGACCATCCGATCGACCCATCAAAGATCTACAACCCTCATCCATTTCGCTGGCCATCTACGTACGAAAGATAACGCGCGATGGCCAAGCGGTTTTCAAACAGTGTTGTGCTACATGTCGGTCGTTGTATCGCATCGCTTCCCTTCCGCCTAAAACCGCCTTCCCTCATAAGTGGTGCGATAGAAACTGCTTACCACCTTTCCGCTCATGATATATCCACTGTACCATGCTGACGTCATCCAATAAAATAATAAAAAATTCCGCCACCCATTGACTTTGTGAATAAAACAAAATAAGCCCGCGTTTTCCATTTTTCTCATTCACAGAGAACGACTACACTTCCATGCATAGTAATTCAAAATTTTCATAGCTGAAGACCGCCAACTTTTGCCTCGTCTAAGAAAATTGCAGCCAAGCATCCAAGAAATCATTCGCCTTATCCAGTACCTGTTTGAAACCAGCGTCATCCTCAGAAAAACAGGTATTTACCCTAAATACGCACTGAACTCTGTAAGAAACTCGACTTTCCTTTTCCTTTCACTGAAACAGAGTTAAAAATTAATTGCTAGGTCAGTTCTAAATCCTGAGAAGTGTAATTATAGTCCCAAAACTTGCAATTGCACCTGTTTTTCCCGTCAAAACCCGAATTTCCATTTTTTAAATCTACAAGAACCAAAAATGGAATTTCCTGTGGCTTTAAACGTAGCACCGTTGAATACCCCTCACAAAGACTTGGATTATTTACCTTTAGCCGATATGGATTTTCAAATTAGAGACCTGGGTATCAGTGAGAATCCGCTTCGAATATTTTGTCGCTGCAGAGACAATTATTTGAATGGTTCTGACATAATTGGACTCTGGGAATCCAATATACCCATGTAACTTCTCCCAGCAGTCCGTATCTTCCCTGAAATCATCCATATTTTCCATGCCAACTATGATCCTAACCAAAGAGCAGTATTATCCCCAAGTCAAGATGTCCTCTTCCCAATAACTACTCAATCCATAAATGAGATGCTACATTTCCAACCTGGTCAAGCCCTCACTCCTCTGTACATGGCTGAATTACTTGATAAGTCTACCCAATTGTCCCATGAAGAGTTAAACCGTCTTTGTCAAACTTTCATGCTGCCACAACATCAGCCTAAAGGACCTCCCCCTTATGGCCACACCTATTTTACTGATGAAGGCAGACTTATTTTGAACATGATATCTTCAATAATGGGTTTTAATACTAGTGAGTTTGTTGACCAATTGACCCGTGTTATTGTCTATTTTTACCCCTGGACAACCTCTTGCTGTTAAATATTACTTTGCATCTTATATTGCTGACAAAATCCATGATCAATTCATGAGATTTGGAAATGAGAGAGTATTTAAATATTCTTCCTTCATATATCATCTCATGATATACTATCAGTCAGAAAATTTTCCTTTCCATATTCAGAAACTTGATGCTAAAGGAAACCCTAGGTCAGTTATCTTTTGGTCTGCTATCACCCATCATTCTTATGATTCTCCTTACTCCAATGAGTTTATTGATCTGTTTGTACATCTAGCAACCACTTTGTTAACTGGAATTTCTCCTCCCAGAGTCAGTAATGAAATCAAGAGAACCCTTCAACTCTCAAAACAATATAAAGTGGGAGATTGGTACTTATATCAGAATTATACTGAAATTAGGATTTATGGATGTGAATTGTGTCCATTCAAGTTGCCCAGATATGTTCCAATGAGACTTTTTGCACTTGAGTATTTCAGACAGATGAACAATTCAGATATAGTTCATTTCTGTAATGCCAAGAAGAAGGCGCAACTCAGGATAAAGAGCCAATTAGGTCCCTTTGTGTGTAATTCTAGGGAAGTTGGGAAAGAAGCCGAAAGGATTTTAGAAGACTACCTCAAATTACAAAAGAGTTTCTACTGGGCACCCTATGATCCATATAGTTTTATTTGTGACAGAAGAATGAAAAACAAGTTATCTCCATACATTCATTTTAGGATGCTAGAAATTTAACAATATGCAAATACAGATGAATGGGTGGAAGGAACTTTGGTAGAGCAAGATAGTGAGCAGGTCAATATTGATAATGTAATAAGAGACCTTGAAAAGATACTTGACCTGGAATCTCTTGGGCAGGTACAAACAACAGGACCTTCTTCAGCAGGAAATTCACAACAACATTTGCAGGAGATCAGTACAGTGGCAGTAGAATCAAAAGGAAAAGAAAAAGCACCGGACATACAGGTAATTGAAAAGTTCACAATGACAGAGCAACCAGAGACATCCAAAGAACAAGGTCAGGCACAAATCTCTCCTGTTCAAACCAATCCAGTAGAAATGTCAATTTTGTAGACTCCATTAAATATGGAAAAGGGAAAAAAGAGAGAAGCTGAAGCTGCTACCCCTCTCACTGGATCTTCGCAACAGCCTCAGGCCAAGAGACAAAAATTGAATACTCCTCCAGATGTAGAGTCTATTGATGAAATCCTTGATAGTATAGGACCAGAACAATTGGGCATTCAACAAACAGGAACAGTCAATGAAGCATCCACTACCTCGCAAAGGAAAAAGCTACAGAAGCAACAGAGTGTTGAAATATCTTCTTTCAAAACACCAGTTAAAGATACAGGAGATATAAAGAAGACATTTATCAATATCAAGGCCAGGAATGATCCTATGAAAATTCAATTATATAATCAATATCTGAAAATGGCTCCAAAGAATCAAGAAAGATTGATGTCAGCTTTTGACATCCAAAAGGGCAAAATGTTAATGAGCCATTTCAAACCCAAGGAGCAACAACCCCAAACAGCTGCTGATTATATTAGGATAAAATTTCAAGTCCTAGCAAAGGATATCCATCCTTTAGATTAGATTGAGTTACATAAGCAGACTGGGGAAATGATCTATTCTACTTTGAATGATAAGGCAATGGCAGCTCACAGGTTACAAGATTCTTTGGAAAACACCAATACACAGTTACAGCTTCAAAAGGCTTCTTCTCAAGCCAAATACAACAGGATAAAAACATTGGAAGAGATAATAATTGGTTTGGGACACAATCCAAAGGATGTCAAAGGTATAGAAGCTCTAATAAAGAAAAAATATGATGACATTGTTGCTTTGAGAAAGCAGTTGAAATTGCCAGCCTCCAGACATCCTCAAACTGAAGAAGTAATAAAGAAGAATTCTGAAACAGAAAAAGAGCTTGAACAAGAAAAAGAAAAAGAGCTTGAACAAGCTTTAAAAGACAAGCAGTCCAGTGCTCCAGTATCTATAACAGAGGTTATCACAGGTACAACAAGTCAACCAACAGGTCAGCCAGCAGAGCCATCACAAGTAAATACTTCAACTTTGAGTACAGAGGAATTAGTAAAGCAAATGAATGACTTGAAACTGCAAGTAATAGAACTTCAGCGCACAAAGTTACAGCTTATTAGTTTGGAACAGAAATACGATCTTTCAAAAATGACTGTTGCTGACAAAACAAGGGAAGTAAAAAAGTTGGAAAAATTGGTTAAAGCTTTGGAAAGGGATCTCACATTGGAGAAACCTTTGAGAGAAATAAATGACATTATTTGGGATGATATTATTCAGTCAATAAAAGATATCTGGTCCTCAATCTAGATAATGTACGAGCAGAGTGATTTGGTCAAAGTAGCTCTGGATGAAGTTGAGAATACACGAGCAGAATTAGGAAATAGGCCTGAGGAAGCCAATCAGCTCATACAGTTTCTAAACACCCAAACCAGACAGCAACTTGCAGATGTGGGTATTCAGGACAGAACTACAACAATCTTGGAGATAAAAAGAGTTTTTACTAAAAGAACTCTTATGCAAAATTTAGAATGAAGGTGTTTTGACATGCAAAGTGAAATTATTTCTTTTAGAGAAAGGTTTAATGTCTTATTGAATAAAGGGTTGCCCAGCCCTATGGTTTTAGAAGATAAAATAATGGACTTGGAAACTTATGTCATGAAATTGGACATACATGCTCACAATCATTTCATTGCTAGTTCCTCAACCATTTCATCAGAAGCAACATTACCTACAGGAAGGAATCTTCATGACAGATTAGAGAATTTGTTTTATCTTGAACATGAAGTAAGACATTTATTTCCTAATCAGCCTAATTTCTTCAGATATACCGAGGCTGATGAAACACTAAGGAAGCTTCAACGGACCAAAATAGCAGAAGATAAATGGTGGGAAGATCTATTGGAACTTTTGTAAAATTTATCCTTAAAAGAAATGTTGCCTATTTACTACAGTATAAAGGATAAAGGGACAAACAAAGGTTAAAGAGTATCAGTTTAGTTAAAGTGTATCAGTAAGAACAACGAGTATCAATGAAGCAAGTCAGTTAGAACAAAATTACTAAAGAGGACAACGATGAGCTAAAATATAGGTCCTACCTCCAGCTCATTCTCAAAAGGAGGAAAATAGCACAACATCGGTTGCTTCTTGTCTTATCTATGAGACCATTTGTCTCTATTTTTATTGTAACTTATTTATGAGTCATCTTAGATTATATCTCGTTTTGTTAAGAGATATTTTGTATGATTTCTTGTATAAATAAGCCCTCAATTGACTTATTGAGGGTGGATTCTTATACTCTGATGTAACATTGAATATTTTGGAATAAAGAGCTTTGGAGAAATTTTTCGTGGAAAAACTAGACAAGGAATTGAGGCAGAAGACTTTTCTCAGGATTCATGTGTCGAATGAAGGATCAATAAGTCATCTCTATCCCATGTTTTGAAGTTTTATATTTGTTTACAATATCATCTGTGTTTCATTATCTTGATAATTAACGAAAAGGATTAAATCAAAAAGTACTTAGGTGTAATATGATTTCAGTCGTTATTATTCTACATGTTTTCTTCTAAACTGGTTTAAACAACGAATTCTCAATTGTATAGCTTGTTCAGTTTATACAACAGGTACATCTTGTCATTTAGTAAAGAATACTTAATCGTTTCTTTATTATAATCAATCTATTTCGCTCTCGTTCAATGTGTTGAAAGATTCTTTGTTGCCTTTCATCCATTTGAATTCCATTCCATTCACTCTTTTTAGATCTATAATTGTTTCTAGTTTTGATTATCTTGCCCTGATAAACCATCTTTTGTTAAAAAACTTAAGCCAGTGCAGCCAATCCTTTGACTCCATAGCCCAATGGACTGAAACTACTTGATCTTAATCTTAGCTAAATAATTCCATCAACTCAAACAAAATCAAAACCCTTAGACTTTACAACTATCCTAATATCTTCTAAAAACAAAGCTTTATTTTATAGAGAGAGCCATCTCTGGATACAGATTGGCTAGATTCTGTATCTTAAGGTTGGTTTGTGGTTACCTCGGACCCCTTTCCTCTTCCAACAACTTCAAGGAAAATCTGAGTGATAACATAGTGGCGACTCCACTGGGGATCTGAATCATTTTATTGTTACTATTGTTTGATTTATAAACTACGGACGGAGTCTGAAGATTAGCTAGGTAGCCTTTGAAATGATTTTTGCTCTGCAATTGCATAGTAAATAAATGCTACTTCAGTCAATCTCCGGTCCAGTTTATAGACTGAACTTTGGTTTCAAACATTCAATCAGATTCTCTAGTTAAATAAATCTTTGAGAAAATTTTAATTAAAAATCTTTAATTTCTTGGAGAATTTGTCGAAGTTGTATTTTCATTCCATTTAAAACAAAAAACCAAAAATATAAAATCTAGGAAAACTGGCTTCAGAAAGGACTCGGTGAACTAGATCTAATCCTGATTGAACTCCACCGCCTGTATTCGAAAATCCGAATCTGATTCCTAGGATTCTTAGAAGTCAAGAAAGCTCTGAAAAAGAAAGTCAAGAAAGCTCTGGAAGTTCTCGACCTCTTTATATATTAGCTTCCTGTCCTGTAAAGTGGATTTATTTTGATGAAGAACCTTTTGACGAGCGATTCGAAACATCTTTATTTATGAATTTTTCAGAAACTGAATTGTCCAGACTGGTTCCGGACCCATTATTTCTTGAAGATTTTCAATTTGAATTTATCACTTCACATCTTGAAAAATATTTACAAAATTCCATTCAATCTGAACAAACCTTTGAAGAAACTTCAAACATTTCTGTGATTACTACGGCTTCCCCAAGATCATCTACTTTTCCCCAAACTTCTCAAAAACAAGCTACTTCTTCTTCACCTCCGCCCACTACTTCTAGACCATCATCACCTGTTATTCCATTACACCTTCCAATGGCAAATAGATATGCTCCTTTAAGAATGCCAGGCAACCCTGCTGCTTTGCCTCAAGACTATCAGAGTAAAATCACCCCTTTTGATGGTTCCGGTACTTACACTGCTCAAAAACATACCAAAAGGATGACTGATTACTTTGAATTTTATGAAATAGACGCTGATGATGTTCGAATGAGAATTTTTGTCCATAGTATTACTGGGGAAGTCAGGACATGGTTTAGGCCTCTTGCTCCAAACAGTATTGCTGACTTACCAGCCCTATATAGGGCATTTTTAAATAGATGGGAGAAGAATAAAGACCCTCTTCAAATCCTATCTGACTTTGGAAAATTGAAGAGAGGACCTAATGAAGCAGTGCAAGATTATATCATTAGATTCAACGAAGCCTACAACGCTGTACCCCAAAACCTTAGACCCCCTCCGGATTCAGTACTGGTTAAATTCCCTGATGGGTTTGATTCTGACATAGCATATTCACTTAGGGAAAGAGCCCCTCAAACCATAGAAGAGATGCAAAGCATAGTTGTTAGTGTTGAAGCTAACCTCATAGAAAAACGAGCTAGAGCTAGAGCTAAAAGAAGGATGCCTATAAACGAAGAACCTTCGGCTTTTGAAAGAAAGCTAGATGCAATTATTAAAGGGATGGAAAGACTGGGAGACAGAGTAGAGACAATGGAAATAAAGTCTTCTGGCGATGGTCAAAATTTTGTTAGAAACCCAAACTTTAGAAGAAATCAAAACCAAAATACTGGGAAAAATGTTCCTGACCAAAACATCAGGCCACCATTCCAGGAAAATTTTGTTGAAGGTTCATCTTCCGAGGAACCAAATGAGGATGTTGAAATAAATAACTTGACTGAACACAAGAATGAACCAGAAGTTTTCCTATCTCAAGATGATCAAGAAAATCACATTATTGAAACATTTCAAACTCATTCAGGAGAAACTTTTGATTTTAAAGAAGGATATGATTCGGAAATTTATGAAGTTCATAAACAATACAATTTGAGAAGCAGACGGATTTACGTGCCAGAGAATAGCAAGCAGAAAGCTGTAAAACAAAACATCAAAGGTAAAACTAACATTCCTCCTGTACAAATTCTTTCTAGAGCAAGTCCTAACCCTGCAAATCCAATGATTGAAGATGTGTCTGATAATCAACTAAATAATAAACAACTTTCCAATACTTTTCCTCCTGCAGGAAACGTAGAAGAACCAACAGTAGTTAATTCAGAAACACCTTCAGCTGATAATCCCACACCTGAAAAAGAGAAAAACACTGAAGACACAAAAAACAAAGAAAATCCAACTGTTCAAAATACTAGAGCTCAAACAAAAAAATCTTTCAATCTAGAAGCTGAAATAGGCAAACTAAAGATAGCTATTCCCTTAGCAGAATTAGCTAAACACGATGTCATGGTGTGTAGCTGCATGCTCACACTCACTATGTGAAAATCTAGATTCAGCGCTAGATTCAACCTCCTTTGGAGATCTCATCTCCAATCTCATTTTCTTTAGCTCTCCTTGAAAGCTCTGCATAGATTGTGGAAGAAGCTTGGTAAGCTTGTCTTCCTTTCTTCCTTCACATACTAAAGGTTTCTGGCTTCTGTCCATCTCTCCTTCCTCTGATAGTTGGATCTCACAGGCTGAGCCAGAGATCATGCTTTGATACCACTGTAATATTCCACAATCGGGACAACTCATAAATCATGCAGTAAAAATGCATTTCCAGCAACATTTGCAACAAAAAAGTGAAATGGACTCTTGGATCCCATATATTAGTCAATATACAACCTAAATCCAAGAAATGAGTTGAAACAAATCTAACTAGGTGGGCTAAATAGGCCTCCCACACTAGTGTAGCTGAAAATGATCAAAAACCCCAAAACTGCATTTTACCGGAGTTGCTGCATAAGTGACTGCGCAGTATTATGAGGGTTTTAACTCAGAAAATAAGGAAAGAAATATATCTAATCATATATTGATAAATAGTGCTGAAGAACAAAGATCTAGTCTCCTTATACAAAATACAAAAGAAACTAGCAAGGGTTTCTTGTCAAACACTCTGCATACAAAATGTGATATTCAGTAATTTACTGAATCAACACTGCAACATTGAAGCACATGAGTGTACAAGGCTGAAAATATGTCTGATCTGATGTATATCCCTCATGGGCTTCCTCCCATGAAATGATGAACCTCTCAATCACAAGGAAACTCAGCAATGAAGCCACCAAACCATGCACTGAGCACTGCCTCAAAAATAATGCATTCCCTAGCAGAAATTTTTTTGGGAATGTATGGGAAATTTTTTGTCTAAAATAAGCTCTGGAACTCTCCAAACATGTCTCTCAAGTGAAGGAAATCTTCCTCCAATGAGAAACTAGCTCAGAAACCAGGATTTCAATCCCTTCCACTGCTGTACCCAGCAACACTGCAAAATATCTAGCAAAGATGTGATGATGATGTAGGTTGAAGCTTGGCCTAAAAACCTGATGTGGAATGATGAATAAAAACTCTCCCTATGAGGCTCCTAAAGGAGAGAGGTGGGATTCTCTCTTGGGAACACCCAGTGCTAAACAACACTGCAGCTCTGCTAAGCAGCAAAGCAACAACAAGTCTTGGTAGAAAAGAATAATAATCTAAGACATGAAGAATAATGCTGCCATCCTCTTCCTTATATAAGATGTGAGTTTTCTTGCCCTTGGCCCCACTCAATTAGGTCATCTCTATCCAAAGATACATCTCCCTCCAAAACTGCGTTATTCCTCCTTGGATTCCTCCTCCTCTAAAACTACGCTGTTGACTTAGTCAAAGAAGCTTGATTTTATCCCTGTTCACACATGGAGGTGTTTTATTAGGCTAGAAGAGTGTCCCCTTTCACCCTTGGAGTGTTTTCATTCATTTTTAGGAGACTTATGGGATTTTCTTCCCATTTATTCACTAGCTAGAGCTGCTGCTAACTCTAATGTTCCAATTAGCTTTGAGACTAAAATTTTGGAACATTACAATGCCAATGAGGATTGCGCTGTCAAGGCAAGGCAAGATAGAATTCACTCAATGATATTCATCATTAGGGATTGTGCAGTGGAGGCAGGTTGTTAGGAGGCAGTAAATTGGTGCATGTGTGAGCCCATTTTTGAATGACAGTTTCAGATGATTGTATATTGTACTGAGAGCTCTTGGAGTAGATATTTGTATGAGATTGTTTCATGATCCATGATATACATAATATATGATAGTTGGGGTTTTCAGCTTTAAGATTTCCCGATAAAAACATCTTGTTATGTGTGATTGATTTTTCTTCACGTGTTTGCAATTGGCGATTAAATTTCCACAAAGAATTAAGTAGAAGGATTCTGTATTTAATAGTGGCATAATTATTAGGTCAGGAGAATCCGGTAATACATCACAGTTTTTATAAATTTCTACAGTAAATCCTACACAAAATTTTCTATCTGCAGTAAAGAAAGAACAACAATATGTAAAACTAGAGATGACAGATTACGAGAAAAGGTGCACTTCACCACAGAAAATGACACAAGAATCTGGAAAACAACATCATTTTTCATTCATCCAACAAGAGTGTTTACGACCAGATGAGTCTATTACAATGGTTTTTCCCCTTATGGGCCTCTTTTTTATCACTTATCTTCTAAGATTTGCGATGTGTGCTATGCGATTGGGTCCCACCCATATTGGAAATCGCATTCGAAGGGTTTTAACATTTATCTGGGCACCTATCCTTTAAAAATTTTGATTTGCGATTTGTAATCAGGTCCCACTTGAAATCGCACATTGCAATTCAGTGATTGTAACATAATCCTTTTGCGCCTATCCTTTAAAACTTGTGATTTGCAATCAGGTCCCACCTGACATCGCACATCGTATTTCGAAGATTGTAACATAATCCTTTCGGTTATGCTCCTCGTAAATTTCCGAAGGCTGAAGACAAAACTAAGGAGGGCCAACATCAAACTACTTCGGAGTCGAGGACCTAGCCTTGCTAGACTTAGAGAGAACTCTCTTTGTTAGATATAACTTTGTTTATGGGGGGCATTTTAGGCTAGCTATTAGTACATAGGGGTTTGTTTGAAAATATGTGGTTGAGGCAGCAGAAGAGGGCCATTGGGATATGGAGTCAAACAAGTGAAAACAAATTCAAATGGATGAATAACTGAGGTGAGATGCAACCAGGCAAGATAGCCATGTCAATGGATATTAACAACTTATGAAATGGAAAGGAGGAGGAGATTAAGGTTCAATAGGGATGCATAGCAGAATGTCTCTAAATTCTGCATTCTGGTCTGAGAGGAAAATATAACGTACTGTTTCAACGCTGAGCAGGGTATCCCATGGTAAATCCTACACAAAATTTTCTATCCACAGTAAAGAAAGAACAACAATATGTAAAATTAGAGATGACAGATTACGAGAAAAGGTGCACTTCACCACAGAACATGACACAAGAATTTGGAAAACAACATCATCTTTCATTCATCCAACGAGAGTGTTTACAACCATCTAAGTCTGTTATAATGGGTTTTTCCCCTTCCGGGCCCTTATAGAGAGTACATGTTTGAGAGTTTGAGCTAATGAGAACCTCCATATAATCTTCTATAGGATCAATAAAAGCATGATGCATGATATTTGCTTCTAGGCCTTCAATGAATAGTTGATTAGTTTCATCCTCAATATTAAATCTTGAAAACACATCTTCAGTTTGGTACTTGAAAGCACAATCATCCTCAATATTTAAGGCAAGAGGTAGTACAATTTCCTCTTGCTTAGGGGAAGGAAGATTTTCCAATAATTCTTTAGGGTCTCTGAAATTATATGACTAAATTTGAGAATTCAAAAGTTCAATACCAGTTTCGTATCTTTCAACAACTACCTTCGGAAAACAATGTTTTAGCTTTAGGACTAAATTTGCTTGATTTCAAAATGAGAAAGACAACCTCTAGAAAATATTTATCAAGATGAAATTCATATAAATAATTCTTGAATGCATTTAAAACTTCACGAGATAGAAGGTTTGCCACAAACCTTGTCATCTTGTTCTGCAGGAACTCTGGTTAGCATGTTGCGGAGTCGCTATGAATGCTCAAAAGCTGGGTTCTTTAAATCATGGAGTCTCTAGGTGAATAATGCAGCCTTCTTGTGTCGGGTCACTGTCCACCATCAGTAATCAGATCTAAACTTTGATGTACTTTCAGAGGAAGATAAATTTCGTCCCCAGCAGAGTCGCCAGTATGTTATGCTCCCCATAAATTTCCGAAGGCTGAAGACAAAACTATGGAGGGCCGACATCAAACCGCTTTGGAGTCCAGGACCTAGCCTTCCTAGACTTAGAGAGGGATCTCTCTATTAGATATAGCTTTGTTTTATGGGGGGAATCTTAGGCTAGCTATTAGTGCATAGGGGTTTGTTTGAATGTATGTGGTTGAGGTAGTAGAAGACGGCCATTGGGATATGGCGTCAAACAAGTGCAAACAAATTCAAATGGATGAATAACTGAGGTGAGGTGCAAACAGGAAAGCTAGCCATGTCAATGGATCTTAAGAGCTTATGAAATGGAAAGGATGAGGAGAGAAAGGTTCAACGGGGATGCAAAGCAGACCGTCTCTGAATTCTGCATTCTGGTCTCAGAGGAAAACATAACGTACTATTTCAAGGCTGAGCAGGGTACCCCACAGTAAATCCTACACAAATTTTTGTATCCGCAGTAAAGAAAGAACAACAATATGTAAAAATAGATATGACAGAATATGAGAAAAGGTGCACTTCACCACATAACATGACACAAAAATCTGGAAAACAACATCATCTTTCATTCATCCAACGAGAGTGTTTACAACTAGCTGAGTCTGTTACAATGGTTTTTTCCCCTTCCGTGCCTCTTTTTTAACACTTATGTTCTAAGACTTTCAATAAGAGCTATGCAATTGGGTCCCACCCATATCGCAAATCGCATTTGGTTATTTTAACATTTATCTGGGTGGTTATCCTTTAAAAATTGAGATTTGCGATCGGGTCCCGCCTGACATCGCACATCGAAATTCAACAATTAAACATAATCCTTTTGCGCCTATCCTTTAAAACTTGTGATTTTTGATTTGTGATCGGGTCCCACCTAACATCACACATCACATTTTGGTGATTGTAACATAATCCTTTCGCGCCTATCCTTTAAAACTTGCAATTTGCGATTTGCGATTGAGCCCCAACTGAAGTCGCACATCACACTTCATCGATTATAGCTTATTCCTTCCGCACTTATCTTTCAAAACCTATGATTTGTGATAATGCGATTGGGTCCCACCACATCGCTCATCACACGTCTGCGTTTATACTTGACCCTTTTGTACTTATCCTTTGAGACTTGCAATTTGCGATGTGAAAAGGTCATGGGCCCCATTACATGTTTCTCCAAGTGGACAAGTGAAATTTAGTTAAGAAATGATAATATGATGAAAGCCACCCGAACCATAATATAAAGGACTTCAAAGCGTTTAGGGCGCATAAAAGGGTAATCTGGGTCCCACTATATGGCATCGGCAGAGTTTTAAGGTGGCAAACTTTGCTGCGAAATGATAAAGGTTGCGAAGTGCGGATGCAAAAAAGGTAAGGACGGGGCAAGGCTTTTCTTTGCGGTGTATGATATATATGTATGTAACAAGCAGCCTAAAGTGGGGGCGGAGCTACAAATAAGGTAAGTGTTAGGGGCTATATGATACAACTGTCAGTGGGTGGGTGGAGCTGTTTCTTCAACTATAAAAACTGGATTTTAATAGTTAAAGAAGGGGTTTGAAAGAAATGAAGCGTGGGACTCTTGAAAATGGAAAAATGAAGGGAAAAAGAGGGTAAATGAAATGAAATGAGGGAAAAAATGAATTTTTTCTCACCATCACACCTTATCAGCAACACTGTCCTCTTTTAACTAAACTGAAAGGCAGATAGATTCCTTTTATTCTCTTGATAGTCAGGATTTCCCTTTTTTTTTCTTCTGAAAATAAATGACAACCACAGAATATTATTTTCAAAATGAGAGATATGAGAAATGATTAGTCATCTTGAGATACTGTGAATTATAGGAGTCTAACAGGTCTTACATTACCTGTTAGGTTTCATTCAACTCTTCCCAATCTCCATTAACTTTCCTCTTTCCCAACCAATTCCCAAGAACCCCAAAACATAAAAGGAAATGCCAATAAGAAAACAAGAACAAAATCATGAAAACCAACCGCAATACGACACCACAAACAAAGTGGCAAGTTGTTACACCAGACACACATGAACTAAAAATAAAGCACAAAAAATCACAAAAGACCAAAATCAAAAGACTAGAAAAAAACACCATGACTCAATCCCCATGGGTTCCCAATGCATCCAAGGGAAATCTTAATCTGAGCCTTATTCAAGACTTCATGGCAGTCTCTTTTACCATGTAATCCACTACATCATACTGTAACTAAACACTATAGAAACCTTGGTTAAAAAACCATGTAATAAAGTTAATAAAGATAAAGTAATGCCATGGTCATGGGACACATATTCCAAGTTGAATGTTGGGCAAAAACATAGGGATGAGGATCAATTGTGATTAACTAATGGTGTAATGTTCCCAAATTTTCCGACAATAATTTGGAACATTAATTTTTGCTGATTTCACCTAGGAGGAGAATAAATGGGTAAGGAGACCCATGCATAATAAAAATATCAATAAAATCCCTCTAAGTATGAAAGGGGATCATCATTGGAGCTGGTTTTCACACCCTCATGTGTGAAAAAGGTTATTTGCAAGTGGACAAGGTCAAGTTTGACCAAGTCAACAACGCTGGGCCAAGAGGTGAAGCACACTTGGAGAAGCAGCGCAGTATGAATGAGGAAAGGGTTATTTGGTGGAGGAAACCCTAAAAGGAGTGGGACCCATGGATAGGGGCTTTAATTTGTTTAAAAGGAGGACAAGGCAACCATTTTTTCTCATGCTTATGTTTATTCATCTCAATTGTCCATTAGACAATTGTGCATTCTTTGCTGCTTAGAAGAGTTGCTGGAGGAATTCCTGTTTAGGATTCCTTCTCCTTCTTGAGAGGTCTCTTGAGGGATTTTTCTTCATTTTCCTCACATCTAGGCTTGAAGCCAAGCATCCTCCTTCAAGACAGTGTTATTTCTGCAACATATTAATGTTATGTTGCTGGGTGTTGTAGTGAGGGTTCACTACACCATCTCCTTCAACTATTTTTCAGAGGAGGAGTCCCTATTTCCTTTGGGATATCAGTTTGGAGGCATCCCGGAGCTTGTTGTAGACTTTGGCATCAAGGCCAACTCATTCCATAGCCCTAAAACACAGTTCCATCCAGTGACTGCGTTATTTTGAGAGGAGCATGTGCAGTGGGGCTCTTGCAGAGTATTGGAGGGAGAGATCTTTGGTGAAGGGATCAGCCTTTCACTTGAAAGATCCATTGGAGGGGGAAAATTTAGTTTGAGCATCAGATTCAACGATATCCATCCAGTTCTATTTTTGAGTTGTTGCAGCTACCCAACAACTCGGGCATTTTGCATATTTTGTGTTTTAGAGTCAAGCCTTCCAGGTGTTAGACTCCTATACCAATAGGTGTCATTTTTCATGATTGATTTGTTGAACTATGCAATATGTTCAAACCTTTTTTGTTGCAAAGGTGTTCCATATTCTTAAAAAATCAAAAAATCAAAAAATTTAAAAAATGTAAAGAGGGTATACCCTAAAAGAAAATCAAAGGGTGAAAAGAATAAAATGGTCAAAAAAGTGAAAGAAATGAACCCCAAACAAAAATAGACCAAGAAAGTGTGCAAGTCTAAATGCCACTACTATTTCATTTTCTGTAATAAGAAATTGTGTGTAGGTTGTTAAACTTTTGCCACAATTTATGAAGAGTCAAACTGTTTAAACTTGACTCATTCATTTTTCAATTTCATGTTGTAGAATAGAGAATAAATATCTGACCAAACAGTTTAATCTTGGAAGATAAATAGATAGGTAGAGTTAATAAAAGGTGCTCAACAGTTTAATCTGAGCCCTTGGATGTAATAAGTGTAGACTTAGATAGGTTTGCCATGTAAAAGAAAAAGAAGATTGATAAGGGTTTGCCAGTCTAAGTGCACCCTAATAAAGAAGAAAAAATGGTAGAGTAAGTAGGTAGGGTAGGTAGATGTTGTTGCAGAATTACATGTGATGAATGATGGTTCTAAATGTGTTCAATTTCACTTTCATCACAAGTGCAAAGACAGATACTACATTAGAAAAAGTTCACAGCAAAGCAAAGTCAAGATTATTAACTTCCCCTCTCATTTTCCCTAAAAATTTCACTAATTCCCCTAAGTGCTAAGGTATTTGAAGATTAAAGGGGCTCAAGGCATTTCCTTGAATTTTGGAGGGACCGGACCCTTGGCCCAATAATTGAAAAAACCTAAGTATTTGAAATCATCCATTATCACATTCATTCACCTCTTAAAAAATCTTTTCCTAAGTAAAATCCCATTTTACTTAAGAAAATCCTTCAATATTTCATGAAAAGCCCTCAAAATCACTTTTATCCTAAGTCTAAGTGATGAAAGTATAATAATGCCATTTACTATTGAATCTTCACTTTCTTGGTGATATTTAAGTATTTTGAGCTTACATTGTCCCTTTGTCATATTAACTCTAATTTATATATTAACCCCCTATGAAAATCACATTTTCTTATTATATATGAATCCTTTTATAGTAATATCCCCAAAACCCTTATATTATGACTTTTTAGCCAAAAGTATTTAATTCCTATTTTATTCAAATTAAAAACCCACAATATACCCCTTTTTGGCTAAAATATAACATTAATATTATTCCCGCCCCCCTATAGTAAATAAATCACATTGATTTAATTATTGTATAAATAAAAATATATGAAAAAAGCGTTTAAACATATTATATATGTGTTTAAAAATAAAAATAAACAATTTCTGACCATCCACCGTACCAAGGATTAATTAATCCACACGATTAATTAATAACCGACCCCAGCTAATCGAATTCCACCCGATGGGTTTAATTAACAGTTAATTACATTGGGCCCGCACCATTAATCCCCTGCCATCTCCCTGTCCCGTCGACCATCCGATCGACCAATCGAAGATCTACGGTCCTCATCCATTTCGCTGGCCATCCGCGTACGAAAGATAATGCGCGATGGCCAAGCGGTTTTTAAACAGTGTTGTGCTACGTGTCAGTCGTTGTATCGCATCACTGCCCTTCTGCCTAAAACCGCCTTCCCTCATAAGTGGTGCGATACAAACTACTTACCACCTTTCCGCTCGTGACATGTCCACTGTACCATGCTGACGTCATCCAATAAAATAATAAAAAATTCCGCCACCCATTGACTTTGTGAATAAATCAAAATAAGCCCGCATTTTCCATTTTTCTCATTCACAGAGAACGACTACACTTCCATGCATATTAATTCAAAATTTTCATAGCTGAAGACCGCCAACGTTTGCCTCGTCTAAGAAAATTGCAGCCAAGCATCCAAGAAATCATTCGCCTTATCCAGTACCTGTTTGAAACCAGCGTCATCCTCAGACAAACAGGTATTTACCCTAAATACGCACTGAACTCTGTAAGAAACTCGACTTTCCTTTTCCTTTCAATGAAAAAGAGTTAAAAATTAATTGCTAGGTCAGTTCTAAATCCTGAGAAGTGTAATTATAGTCCCAAAACTTGCAATTGCACCTGTTTTTCCCGTCAAAACCCGAATTTCCATTTTTTAAATCTACAAGAACCAAAAATGGAATTCCCTGTGGCTTTAAACGTAGCACCGTTGAATACCCCTCACAAAGACTTGGATTATTTACCTTTAGCTGATATGGATTTTCAAATTAGAGACCTGGGTATCAGTGAGAATCCGCTTCGAATATTTTGTCGCTGCAGAGACAATTATTTGAATGGTTCTGACATAATTGGACTCTGGGAATCCAATATACCCATGTAACTTCTCCCAGCAGTCCGTATCTTCCCTGAAATCATCCATATTTTCCATGCCAACTATGATCCTAACCAAAGAGCAGTATTATCCCCAAGTCAAGATGTCCTCTTCCCAATAACTACTCAATCCATAAATGAGATGCTACATTTCCAACCTGGTCAAGCCCTCACTCCTCTGTACATGGCTGAATTACTTGATAAGTCTACCCAATTGTCCCATGAAGAGTTAAACCGTCTTTGTCAAACTTTCATGCTGCCACAACATCAGCCTAAAGGACCTCCCCCTTATGGCCACACCTATTTTACTGATGAAGGCAGACTTATTTTGAACATGATATCTTCAATAATGGGTTTTAATACTAGTGAGTTTGTTGACCAATTGACCCGTGTTATTGTCTATTTTTACCCCTGGACAACCTCTTGCTGTTAAATATTACTTTGCATCTTATATTGCTGAAAAAATCCATGATCAATTCATGAGATTTGGAAATGAGAGAGTATTCAAATATTCTTCCTTCATATATCATCTCATGATATACTATCAGTCAGAAAGTTTTCCTTTCCATATTCAGAAACTTGATGCTAAAGGAAACCCTAGGTCAGTTATCTTTTGGTCTGCTATCACCCATCATTCTTATGATTCTCCTTACTCCTACAATGAGTTTATTGATCTGTTTGTACATCCAGCAACCACTTTCTTAACTGGAATTTCTCCTCCCAGAGTCAGTAATGAAATCAAGAGAACCCTTCAATTCTCAAAACAATATAAAGTGGGAGATTGGTACTTATATCAGAATTATACTGAAATTAGGATTTATGGATGTGAATTGTGTCCATTCAAGTTGCCCAGATATGTTCCAATGAGACTTTTTGCACTTGATTATTTCAGACAGATAAACAATTCAGATATAGTTCATTTCTGTAATGCCAAGAAGAAGGCGCAACTCAAGATAAAGAGCCAATTAGGTCCCTTTGTTTGTAATTCTAGGGAAGCTGGGAAAGAAGCCGAAAGGATGTTAGAAGACTACCTCAAATTACAAAAGAGTTTCTACTGGGCACCCTATGATCCATATAGCTTTATTTGTGATAGAAGATTAAAAAACAAATTATCTTCATACATTCATTTTAGGATGCCAGAAATTGAACAATATGAAAATACAGATGAATGGGTGGAAGGAACTTTGGTAGAAAAAGATAGTGAATAGGTCAATATTGATAATATAATGAAATATCTTGAAAAGATACTTGACCTGGACTTTATTGGGCAGGTACAGACAGCAGGACCTTCTTCAGCAGGAACTTCACAACAACATTTGCAGGAGATCAGTGCAGTGGCAGTAGAATCAAAAGGAAAAGAAAAAGAACCAGACATACAAGTAATTGAAAAGTTCACAATGACAGAGCAACCAGAGACATCCAAAGAACAAGGACATGCAAAAATCTCTCTCATTCAAACCAATCTAGTAAAAGTGTCAATTTTTCAGACTCCATTAAATGTGGAAAAGGGAAAAAGGAGAGAAGCTGAAGCTGCTACCCCTTTCATTGGATCTTCACAACAGCCTCAGGCCAACAGAAAAAAATCGAATACTCCTCCAGAAATAGAATCTATTGATGAAATCCTTGATAGTCAAGGACCAGAAAAATTGGGCAGTCAACAAACAGGAACAGTCAGTGAAGCATCCACTACCTCACAAATGAAAGAGCTACAGAAACAACAGAGTGTTGAAATATCTTCGTTCAAAACACCAGTTAAAGATACAGGATATATAAAGAAGACATTTACCAATATCAAGGCCAGAAATGATCCACTGAGAATTCAAGTATATAATCAATATCTCAAAATGGCTCCAAAGAATCAAGAAATATTGATGTCAGCTTTTGACATCCAACAGGGTAAAATGATAATGAGCCATTTCAAACCCAAGGTGCAACAACCGCAAATAGCTGCTGATTATATTAGGACAAACTTTGAAGTCCTAGCAAAGGATATCCATCCTTTAGATCAGATTGAGTTACATAAGCAGACTGGTGAAATGATCTATTCTACTTTGAATGATAAGGCAATGGTAGCTCACAGGTTACATGATTCTTTGGAGAACACCAATACACAATTACATCTTGAGAAGGCTTCTTCTCAACCCAAAGACAACAGGATAAAAACATTGGAAGAAATAATAATTGGTTTGGGACATAATCCAAAGGATGTCAAAGGTATAGAAGCTCTAATCAAGAAAAAAGATGATGACATTGCAGCTTTGAGAAAGTAGTTGAAATTGCTAGCCTCCAGACATCCTCAAACTGAAGAAGTAATAAAGAATAATTCTGAAGAATAAATGATGGAGTTGCTCTTAAAAATGAATGAGCGACTGACTGAAATATAAAAAGATCTTGAACAAGATTTAAAAGACAAGAAGTCCAGTGTTCCAGTTTCTACAACAGAGGTTATCACAGGTACAAAAAGTAAACCAACAGGTCAATCAACAGAGCCATCACAGGTAAATACTTCAAATTTGAGTACAGAAGAACTAATAAAATCAATGAATGACTTGAAACTTCAAGTAACAGAACTTCAGCGCACAAATTTACAGCTTATTAGTTTGGAAAAGAAATATGATCTTTCAAAAATGACTGTTGCTGACAAAACAAGGGAAGCCAAAAAGTTGGAAAAATTAGTTAAAGCTTTGGAAAGGGATCTCACATTGGAGAAACCTTTAAGAGAAATAAATGACATTCTTTGGGATGATATTATTCAGTCAATAAAAGATATATGGTCTTCAATCCAGATAATATACGAGCAGAATGATTTGGTCAAAGTAGCTCTGGATGAAGTTGAGAATACACGAGCAGAATTAGGAAATAGGCCTGAGGAAGCCAATCAGCTTATACAGTTTCTAAACACCCAAACCAGACAGCAACTTGCAGATGTGGGTATTCAGGACAGAACTGCAACAATCTTGGAGATAAAAAGAGTTTTTACTAAAAGAACTCTTATGCAAAATTTAGAACGAAGGTGTTTTGACATGCAAAGTGAAATCATTGCTTTCAGAGAAAGGTTTAATGTTTTATTGAATAAAGGGTTGCCTAGCCCTATGGTTTCAGAAGATAAAATAATGGACCTGGAAACTTATGTCAAGAAATTGGACATACATGCTCACAATCATTTCATTGCTAGTTCCTCAACCATTTCATCAGAAGCAACATTACCTACAGGAAGGAATCTTCATGACAGATTAGAGAATTTGTTTTATCTTGAACATGAGGTAAGACATTTGTTTCCTAATCAGCCTAATTTCTTCAGATATACCGAGGCTGATGAAACATTAAGGAAGCTTCAACGGACCAAAATAGCAGAAGATAAATGGTGGGAAGATTTGTTGGAACTTTTGTAAAATTTATCCTTATAAGAAATTTTGCCTATTTACTACAGTATAAAGGATAAAGGGACAAACAAAGGTCAAAGAGTATCAGTTCAGTTAAAGTGTATCAGTAAGAACAAAGAGTATCAGTTAAGCAAGTCAGTTATAACAAAATTACTGAAGAGGACAACGAAGAGCTGAAATATAGGTCCTGCCTCCTGCACATTCTCAAAAGGAGGAAACAACACAACATTAGTTGCTTTTTGTCTTATCTATGAGACCATCTGTCTCTATTTTTATTGTAACTTATTTATGAGTCATTTTAGATTATATATCATTTTATTAAGAGATATTTTATATGATTTTTTGTATAAATAAGCCCTCAAATGGATTATTGAGTGTGGATTCTTATACTCTAATGTAACATTGAATATTTTGGAATAAGAGCTTTTGGAGAAATTTTTCGTGGCAAAACTGGACAAGGAATTGATGTAGAAGACTTTTCTCAGGATTCATGTGTCGAATGAAGGATCAATAAGTCATTACTATCCCATGTTTTAAAGTTTTACATTTTCTTATGATATCATCTGTGTTTCATTATCTTAATATTTAACGAAAAATATTAAATCGGAAAGTACTTAGGTGTAATTTGATTTCAGTCGTTAATATTTTAAATGTTTTCCTCTAACCTAGTTTAAGCAGCGAATTCTTAATTGCTCTTGTTTGTCTATTTTATACATCTTTGGTTATTTAGTAAAGAATACTTAACTTCTCTTTATTGGTAATCAATCTATTTCTCTTCTCTTGAATGTGTTGAAAGATTCTTAGTTGCCTTTCATCCGTTTGATTTCCATTCCATTCACTTTAGATCTATAATTGTTTCTAGTTTGATTATCTTGCCCTGATAAACCATATTCTGTTGAAAGACTTAAGCCAGTGCAGCCAATCCTTTGACCCCATTAGCCTAATGGACTGAAAACACTTGATCTTAATCTTAGCTAAAGAATTCCATCAACTCAAACAAAATCAAAACTCTGAACTTTACAACTAGCCTAATATCTTCTAAAAACAAAGCTATATTTTATAGAGAGAGCCCTCTCTGGATACAAATTCGCTAGATTCTGTATCTGAAGGTTGGGTTGTGGTTACCTTGGACCCCTTTCCTCTTCCAACAACTTCAAGGAAAATATGAGTGATAACATAGTGGCGACTCCGCTGGGGATCTGAATCATTTTATTGGTACTACTGTTTGATTTATAAACTACAGACGGAGTCTGAAGATTAGCCAGGTAGCCTTTGAAATTATTTTTGCTCTACAATTGCATGGTAAATAAATGCTACTTCAGTCAATCTCCGGTCTAGTTTTTAGACTCAACTTTGGTTTCAAACATTCAATCAGTTTCTCTAGTTCAATAAATCTTTGAGAAAATTTTAATTAAAAATATTTAATTTCTTGGAGAATTTGTCGAAGTTGTATTTTCATTTCATTTAAAACAAAAAAATTAAAAAGAAACATTACTAAGAAAACTGGCTTCAGAAAGGATTCGTTATACCAGGTCAAATTCTGACCCTAACCCACCACCGATATTCGAAAATTCAAATCTGATTCCTAGGATTCTTAGAAGTCAAGAAATCTCTGAAAAAGAAATTCAAGAAAGCTCTGGAAGTTCTCAACCTCTTTATAGATCAACATCTTGTCCTGTAAAGTGGATTTATTTTGATGAAGAACCTTTTGATGAGCGATTCGAAACATCTTTATTTGTGAATTTTTCTGAAACTGAATTGTCCAGACTGGTTCCGGACCCATTATTTCTTGAAGATTTTCAATTTGAATTTATCACTTCACATCTTGAAAAATATTTACAAAATTCCATTCAATCTGAACAAACCTTTGAAGAAACTTCAAACATTTCTGTGATTACTACGGCTTCCCCAAGATCATCTACTTTTCCCCAAACTTCTCAAACACAAGCTACTTCTTCTTCACCTCCGCCCACTACTTCTAGACCATCATCACCTGTTATTCCATTACACCTTCCAATGGAAAATAGATATGCTCCTTTAAGAATGCCAGGCAACCCTGCTGCTTTGCCTCAAGACTATCAGAGTAAAATCACCCCTTTTGATGGTTCCGGTACTTACACTGCTCAAAAACATACCAAAAGGATGACTGATTACTTTGAATTTTATGAAATAGACGCTGATGATGTTCGAATGAGAATTTTTGTCCATAGTCTTACTGGGGAAGTCAGGACATGGTTTAGGGCTCTTGCTCCAAACAGTATTGCTGACTTACCAGCCCTGTATAGGGCATTTTTAAATAGATGGGAGAAGAATAAAGACCCTCTTCAAATCCTATCTGACTTTGGAAAATTGAAGAGAGGACCTAATGAAGCAGTGCAAGATTATATCATTAGATTCAACGAAGCCTACAACGCTGTACCCCAAAACCTTAGACCCCCTCCGGATTCAGTACTGGTTAAATTCCCTGATGGGTTTGATTCTGACATAGCATATTCACTTAGGGAAAGAGCCCCTCAAACCATAGAAGAGATGCAAAGCATAGTTGTTAGTGTTGAAGCTAACCTCATAGAAAAACGAGCTAGAGCTAGAGCTAAAAGAAGGATGCCTATAAACGAAGAACCTTCGGCTTTTGAAAGAAAGCTAGATGCAATTATTAAAGGGATGGAAAGACTGGGAGACAGAGTAGAGACAATGGAAATAAAGTCTTCTGGCGATGGTCAAAATTTTGTTAGAAACCCAAACTTTAGAAGAAATCAAAACCAAAATACTGGGAAAAATGTTCCTGACCAAAACATCAGGCCACCATTCCAGGAAAATTTTGTTGAAGGTTCATCTTCCGAGGAACCAAATGAGGATGTTGAAATAAATAACTTGACTGAACACAAGAATGAACCAGAAGTTTTCCTATCTCAAGATGATCAAGAAAATCACATTCTTGAAACATTTCAAACTCATTCAGGAGAAACTTTTGATTTTAAAGAAGGATATGATTCGGCAATTTATGAAGTTCATAAACAATACAATTTGAGAAGCAGACGGATTGACGTGCCAGAGAATAGCAAGAAGAAAGCTGTAAAACAAAACATCAAAGGTAAAACTAACATTCCTCCTGTACAAATTCTTTCTAGAGCAAGTCCTAACCCTGCAAATCCAATGATTGAAGATGTGTCTGATAATCAACTAAATAATAAACAACTTTCCAATACTTTTCCTCCTGCAGGAAACGTAGAAGAACCAATAGTAGTTAATTCAGAAACACCTTCAGCTCATAATCCCACACCTGAAAAAGAGAAAAACACTGAAGACACAAAAAACAAAGAAAATCCAACTGTTCAAAATACTAGAGCTCAAACAAAAAAATATTTCAATCTAGAAGCTGAAATAGGCAAACTAAAGATAGCTGTTCCCTTAGCAGAATTAGCTAAACATGATGTCTATAGAAGCCAAATCAGCAGATCCCTTAACATTACTGGAATGGATGATTCAGTAAATGTTTTTGATGATCAACCCAAAATACTTTTTGGCCCTGAAGTAAATGGTAAACCAGAAAGTGGAGGAAATCCTCCATTTTATGTGAGTTTAAATGTACATGAAAAAATACTTCACAACGCCATGCTTGATTCTGGAGCGTCTCACAATTTAATGCCCAAGGCTGTGATGGAAAGATTAAAATTAGACATTACCAGACCATATAAAGATCTTTTCTCTTTTGATTCAAGTCAGGTAAGATGTTTAGGTTTGATTAAAGATTTGTGTGTTACTTTGGTGCAATACCCTGCGAAATCTATTCTGATGGATATAGTAGTAGCAGATATTCCTCCCAAATATGGTATGTTGTTGTCCAGATCCTGGGGTGCCAAACTCAAAGGATCTCTTCAGCGAGATATGTCATATGCTACTATTTCGGTGTTTGGTCAACCTAAAAGACTATACAGAGAGACCTTGATGAAATATTTAGTCAGTAGTCAAGAAAAGCCTAAAAACTTCCCTGTCTACTCAGTACATTCTGATATGGACTCATTCATCCTTTATAATGCTGAATTTGACCTTCCCACTGAACTAGAAGCACCAGAAACAGAAACTGCAAATAAACCTACTGTTCAAATCGAAGAAATTTCTGAAAACAAAGAAACATCAGACATTCAAGAAATACCAGAAAAAACTGAAAAACCAGAGCTCCCTGTTAAGAAAGTTGTTAAAACAGTCGATGAAGATTATGAACATGAAATTCTGTGGCATTTAGAATTTGATGGTTCAGTGAATAAGTTAGGAGCAGGAGCTGGAATTTGGATACATAACATTGAAAATGACCATGCTGAAGGCCATGCTTATAGACTGAACTTTAGATGCACTAATAATATGGCAGAGTATGAGGCTCTTTTGTTAGGGCTTAAACATGTCAAAAAATTAGGAGCAATTAGAGTATCAATCATAGGAGACTCTGAGTTAATTATTCAACAGATCAATGGTGAATGTTCAACAAAAGACCCCAGATTAAGACAATACAGAGAAACAGTTGTGGAAATTCTCAACACTTTTCTACAAGCTCAACTTGCCAAAATTCCTACAAATTTTTTTTTGCATGCTCACAGTCTTGCAATGTTCGCTAGCACTTGTAAATTACCTTTTGGACCTAATCATCAATTCACAGTTGATATTAGACATAGACCTGCTATACCGAACAATCTTATGAATTGGCAAGTGTTTGTAAATAATAATCAGATTAATAACTTTTGACCTTAGAAAATGAGTTCTCTAACAGTAGCATAGATGAAGACACAACAATCAATGAATCTGATCAAATAGATGAACAAGAAACAAATATTTTAGAAGAGACTGCAATTCACATGCTTCACCCAACCAAATTCACCAAAAAATATATGCAAGATTTGAAACAAATGGAATTCGATGAGATTATAGAAGATGAATCTGAAATTATTAATCTGAAAGATAATCATTTACCTAAAGGATTAACTCCTTTAGAAGATCTTTTTGACTCAAATGACATTCCACTAAAACCCAAAATGGAACCATTAAAAGCTGATATTGAAGAATATAATTTGGGAACTAAAGGAAATCCCAAGATGGTTAAGTTATCTAAATCTCTGCCAAAGGATCAAAAGGTTAAATATGTTGAACTTTTAAAAGAATTCCAGGATGTTTTTGCCTGGAGTTATGAAGATCTTAAATCATATGATACATCAATAATTCAACATACAATACCTTTGAAACTGGATCAGAAACCTTTCAAACAGAAACTTAGAAGAATTAACCCTGTACTACTACCTTCAATTGAGAAAGAGATTAAAAGAATGTATGAAGCAGGAATAATAGCTCCCATTAGGTTTTCTGAATGGGTTTCTAATTTGGTACCAACAAGGAAAAAGACTGGAGAGATTAGACTATGTGTTGATTTGAGAAATTTAAACAAAGTTTCTTTAAAAGATAACTATCCTTTGCCTAAAATGGACCATATCTTACAAAGGGTAGTAGGAGCTTCAAGGATTTCTCTTCTGGATGGATTCTCAGGATACAACCAGATTCTGGTTCATCCTGATGATCAAGACAAAACAACTTTTACAACCCCATGGGGTACATTCAAATATGTTAAGATGCCTTTTAGGCTCAAAAATGCAGGAGCGACCTTCCAAAGAGAAATGGACATTGCCTTTTCTAAAGAAATTCATGATTTTCTAGTCATATATCTGGACGATTTGACTGTTTTTTCCAAGACAGATCAACAACATTTGGATCATCTTAGACAGGTGTTCATAAAATTCAGAAAATATGGCATTTCTTTAAATCCTAAAAAGTCATTGTTTGGTCTCGAAGAAGGTAAAATCCTAGGTCATATCATTTCAAAAGATGGCATTAGAATTGATCCTGAAAGAATACAAGCCATTTTGTAGATACCTCATCCCAGGAATATTAAAGAACTTCAAGCTTTCATAGGTAAAATCAATTTTTTGAGAAGATTCATTTCTAGTTTAGCTGAATTACTTAGACTGCTTACTAACATGTTAAGAAAGAATTCGAGTATTAAGTGGACAGTTGAAGCCAAGCAATCATTTGAAGAAATAAAAATGGCCTTAACCAGAACACCAGTTCTTACCAGTCCAAAATTTGATAGAGATTTCATAATTTTTTCATTTGCTTCTGAACACACAGTTGCAGCTGTTTTATTACAAAAGGATGATCAGGGATGTGAAAAACCTATAGCATTTTTTAGTAAAGCACTTAGAGATGCATCATTGAAATACAATATCATGGAGAAACAAGCTTTTGCACTTGTGAAAGCAATTAAATATTTCAGAGTTTATATATTGTATTCTCATGTGATAGCTTATGTACCTAATGCTGTCGTTAAAGACATCTTAACTCAAGATGGTATTGAAGGCAAAAGAGGTAAATGGATAGCTACCATATTAGAATATGATATTGAAATAAGACCTACAAAACTCATAAAAGGACAAGGTTTGGCTTAACTCATGACTGAAACAAATTGCCAAGCCCTGAACATTAATGAACTGGATGATGAACAGGAGATGGCGACTCCACAAATCAGGCAAGCCTTTTTAGACTCACCTTGGTACGCTGATATCATTTATGTTTTGTTAAACCTGCAAGCTCCTCCAGGGTTATCCAGAACGAAACAAAGGTTTTTGAAAATGACATCTTTAAAGTATTGTATTTTAGATAATGCTCTTTTTTGGAAGAATCATGATGGAATTCTATTAAATTGTTTATTAAAAGATGAAGCTGACAAGGTTCTCAATGAATTCCATGCAGGAGATTGTGGTGGACACCTCTATTGGAAGTCAACTGTAGATAAGATCTTAAGGGCTGGTTTTTATTGGCCAACCTTGTTTTCAGATGTTAAGAAATTTGTAATGGCCTGCCATAAGTGTCAGATCATTGAAGGCAAGAGAAAATTTTTACCCTTACCATTAAAACCAATTTCCACCGAGAAACCTTTTCAGCAATGGGGCTTGGATTTTATTGGATAAATCCATCCTCCCTCTTCCGGCCAACACAGATGGATCCTTACTGCCACAGATTACTTTACTAAATGGATTGAAGCAATCCCATCCAGACAAGCCAATGATTATGTAATTATAGGATTCTTAGAAACCAATATACTTTCAAGATTTGGCTGTCCTGAGAAAATTATAACTGATAATGCTGTTGCTTTTAAGTCTAAGAGAATGATTAGTTTCTGCAATAAATATCACATCACTTTAGGCCATTCAAAAACCTATTATCCTAAGGGTAATGGACTGGCTGAATCTTCCAATAAAAGCCTCATTAATATCATTAAAAGATTGTTGGAAGAGAATAAGAAGAATTGGCATAAGAAACTTACCAATGCATTGTGGGCAGACAGGCTTACTACCCAAAAATCAATTGGGACCAGTTCGTATGAAGTAGTTTATGGTATGGAGGCTAGATTTCCATCATCCTTGGGAATTCCTGTAATGAAGTTACTTCAAGAGGCTCAAGTGGAACCAAATGATATTCAGAGAAGAATAAACCAAACAATTCACTTGCAGCAGACCAGAGAAGAAGTGTATCAACGATCCCAATTTTTACATGAAAAGTTAAAGAAGATGTTTGACAAAAGGACTAAAGCAAAATATTTTCAACTGGGAGACAAAGTTCTAAGATGGGATTCCATAAGGGAAGATAAAGGGAAACATGGGAAAATTGATTTCTTATGGAAAGGAACTTACATCATTCATGCTTTACAGGGAAATAACACATATTTTTTGAAGAATTTGGATGATTCAGAAGCTAAGGAAGGACCAGTCAATGGTCGAATGCTAAAACACTACTTTGATCCTATTTACTAGGATGTTCTGATTTTTTTTAACATGTACATAATATATCCTTTTTAATGCATCAAGTTTTGATTGGATGGTGACTTGTTGAAGTTGAATCCCGAAGTGAATGCCCTAAGCTTCAAAATTTTTACTATCATATATACAATAAAGCTACCAGAAAAAGAAGATTACATGGTTCAGTTAAAGACATTTCGAGACATCTGACCTGCTGTTCTTGACTTTTCACTAGGAAAAGCCATCCCCAAGTGGAGCCAGTGTTAGACTCCTATACCAATAGGTGTCATTTTTCATGATTGACTTGTTGAACTATGCAATATGTTCAAACCTTTTTTGTTGCAAAGGTGTTCCATATTCTTAAAAAATCAAAAAATCAAAAAATTTAAAAAATGTAAAGAGGGTAAACCCTAAAAGAAAATCAAAGGGTGAAAATAATAAAATGGTCAAAAAAGTGAAAGAAATGAACCCCAAACAAAAATAGACCAGGAAAGTGTGCAAGTCTAAATGCCACTACTATTTCATTTTCTGTAATAAGCAATTGTGTGCAGTTTGTTAAACTTTTGCCACAATCTATGAAGAGTCAAACTGTTTAAAATTGACTCATTCATTTTTCAATTTCATGTTGTAGAATAGAGAATAAATATCTGACCAAACAATTTAATATTGGCAGATAAGTATATAGGTAGAGTTAATAAAAGGTGCTCAACAGTTTAATCTGAGCCCTTGGATGTAATAAGTGTAGACTTAGATAGGTTTTCCATGTAAAAGAAAAAGAAGATTGATAAGGGTTTGCCAGTCTAAGTGCACCCTAATAAAGAAGAAAAAATGGTAGAGTAAGTAGGTAGGGTAGGTAGATGTTGTTGCAGAATTACATGTGATGAATGATGGTTCTAAATGTGTTCAATTTTACTTTCATCACAAGTGCAAAGGCAGATACTACATTGGAAAAAGTTCACAGCAAAGCAAAGTCAAGATTATTAACTTCCCCTCTCATTTTCCCTAAACATTTCACTAATTCCCCTAAGTGCTAAGGTATTTGAAGATTAAAGGGGCTCAAGGCATTTCCTTGACTTTTGGAGGGACCAGACCCTCGGCCCAATAATTGAAAAAACCTAAGTATTTGAAATAATCCATTATCACATTCATTCACCTCTTAAAAAATCTTTTCCTAAGTAAAATCCCATTTTACTTAGGAAAATCCTTCAATATTTCATGAAAAGCCCTCAAAATCACTTTTATCCTAAGTCTAAGTGATGAAAGTATAATAATGCCATTTACTGTTGAATCTTCACTTTCTTGGTGATATTTAAGTATTTTGAGTTTACATTGTCCCTTTGTCATATTAACTCTAATTTATATATTAACCCCCTATGAAAATCACTTTTTCCTATTATATATGAATCCTTTTATAGTAATATCCCCAAAACCCTTATATTATGACTTTTTAGCCAAAAGTATTTAATTCCTATTTTATTCAAATTAAAAACCCACAATATACCCCCTTTTGGCTAAAATATAACATTAATATTATTCCCGCCCCCCTATAGTAAATAAATCGCATTGATTTAATTATTGTATAAATAAAAATATATGAAAAAAGCGTTTAAACATATTATATATGTGTTTAAAAATAAAAATAAACAATTCCCGACCATCCACCGTACCAGGGATTAATTAATCCACACGATTAATTAATAACCGACCCCAGCCAATCGAATTCCACCCGATGGGTTTAATTAATAGTTAATTACATTGGGCCCGCACCGTTAATCCCCCGCCATCTCCCTGTCCCGTCGACCATCCGATCGACCCATCGAAGATCTACGGTCCTCATCCATTTCGCTGGCCATCTGCGTACGAAAGATAATGCGCGATGGCCAAGCGGTTTTTAAACAGTGTCGTGCTACATGTCAGTCATTGTATCGCATCACTGCCCTTCCGCCTAAAACCGCCTTCCCTCATAAGCGGTGCGATACAAACTACTTACCACCTTTCCGCTCGTGACATGTCCACTGTACCATGCTGACGTCATCCAATAAAATAATAAAAAATTTCGCCACCCATTGACTCTGTGAATAAAACAAAATAAGCCCGCGTTTTCCATTTTTCTCATTCGCAGAGAATGACTACACTTCCATGCACAGTAATTCAAAATTTTCATAGCTGAAGACCGCCAACCTTTGCCTCGTCTAAGAAAATTGCAGCCAAGCATCCAAGAAATCATTCGCCTTATCCAGTACTTGTTTGAAACCAGCGTCATCCTTAGAAAAACATGTATTTACCCTAAATACGCACTGAACTCTGTAAGAAACTCGACTTTCCTTTTCCTTTCACTGAAACAGAGTTAAAAATTAATTGCTATGTCAGTTCTAAATCCTGAGAAGTGTAATTATAGTCCCAAAACTTGCAATTGCACCTGTTTTTCCCGTCAAAACCCGAATTTCCATTTTTTGAATCTACAAGAACAAAAAATGGAAGTTCCTGTGGCTTTAAACATAGCACCGTTGAATACCCCTCACAAATACTTGGATTATTTACCTTTAGCCGATATGGATTTTCAAATTAGAGACCTGGGTATCAGTGAGAATCCCCTTCGAATATTTTGTCACTGCAGAGACAACTATTTGAATGGTTCTGACATAATTGGACTCTGGGAATCCAATATGCCCATGTACCTTCTCCCAGCAGTCCGTATCTTCCCTGAAATCATCCATCTTTGCCATTCCAACTATGATCCTAACCAAAGAGCAGTATTATCCCCAAGCCAAGATGTCCTCTTCCCAATAACTGCTCAATCCATAAATGAGATGCTACATTTCCAACCTGGTCAAGCCCTCACTCCTCTGTACATGGCTAAATTACTTGATAAGTCTACCCAATTGTCCCATGAAGAGTTAAACCGTCTTTGTCAAACTTTCATGCTGCCACAACATCAACCTAAAGGACCTCCCCCTTATGGCCACACCTATTTTACTGATGAAGGCAGACTTATTTTGAACATGATATCTTCAATAATGGGTTTTAATACTAGTGATTTTGTTGACCGATTGACCCTAGTGTTATTGTCTATTTTTACCCCTGGAAAACCTCCTGCTATTAAATATGACTTTGCATCTTATATTGCTGACAAAATCCATGATCAATTCATGAAATTTGGAAATGAGAGAGTATTTAAATATTCTTCCTTCATATATCATCTCATGATATACTATTAGTCAGAAAGTTTTCCTTTCCATATTCAGAAACTTGATGCTAAAGGAAACCCTAGGTCAGTTATCTTTTGGTCTGCTATCACCCATCACTCTTATGATTCTCCTTACTCCTACAATGAGTTTATTGATCTGTTTGTACATCCAGCAACCACTTTGTTAACTGGAATTTCTCCTCCCAGAGTCAGTAATGAAATCAAGAGAACCCTTCAACTCTCAAAACAATATAAAGTGGGAGATTGGTACTTATATCAGAATTATACTGAAATTCGGATTTATGGATGTGAATTGTGTCCATTCAAGTTGCCTAGATATGTTCCAATGAGAATTTTTGCACTTGAGTATTTCAGACAGATGAACAATTCAGATATAGTTCATTTCTGTAATGCCAAGAAGAAGGCGCAACTCAGGATAAAGAGCCAATTAGGTCCCTTTGTTTGTAATTCTAGGGAGGCTGGGAAAGAAGCCAAAAGGATTTTAGAAGACTACCTCAAATTACAAAAGAGTTTCTACTGGGCACCCTATGATCCATATAGCTTTATTTGTGACAGAAGAATGAAAAACAAATTATCTCCATACATTCATTTTAGGATGCCAGAAATTGAACAATATGCAAATACAGATGAATGGGTGGAAGGAACTTTGGTAGAGAAAGATAGTGAACAGGTCAATATTGATAATATAATGAAAGACCTTGAAAAGATACTTGACCTGGACTCTATTGGGCAGGTATAGACAGAAGGACCTTCTTCAGCAGGAACTTGACAACAACATTTGCAGGAGATAAGTGCAGTAGCAGTAGAATCAAAAGGAAAAGAAAAAGAACCAGACATACAAGTAATCTAAAAGTGCACAATGACAGAGCAACCAGAGACATCCAAAGAACAAGGACAGGCACAAATCTCTCCCGTTCAAACCAATCCAGTAGAAGTGTCAATTTTGCAGACTCCATTAAATGTGGAAGAGGGAAAAAGGAGAGAAGCTGAAGCTGCTACCCCTTTCATTGGATCTTCACAACAGCCTCAGGCCAAGAGACATAAATTGAATACTCCTCCAGAAATAGAATCTATTGATGAAATCTTTGATAGTCAAGGACCAAAACAATTGGGCAGTCAACAAACAGGTACAGTCAGTGAAGCATCCACTACCTCACAAAGGAAAGAGCTACAGAAGCAACAGAGTGTTGAAATATCTTCTTTTAAAACACCAGTTAAAGATACATGAGATATAAAGAAGACATTTATCAATATCAAGGCCAGGAATGATCCACTGAGAATTCAAGTATATAATCAATATCTGAAAATGGCTCCAAAGAATCAAGAAAGATTGATGTCAGCTTTTGACATCCAACAGGGAAAAATGATAATGAGCCATTTCAAACCTAAAGTGCAACAACCCCAAACAGCTGCTGACTATATTAGGACAAACTTTGAAGTCCTAACAAAGGATATCCATCCTTTAGATCAGATTGAGTTACATAAGCAGACTGGGGAAATGATCTATTCTACTTTGACTGATAAGGCAATGGCAGCTCACAGGTTACAGGATTCTTTGGAAAACACCAATACACAGTTACAACTTGAAAATGATTCTTCTCAAGCCAAAGACAACAGGATAAAAACATTGGAAGAAATAATAATCGTTTTGGGACACAATCCAAAGGATGTCAAGGGTATAGAAGCTCTAATCAAGAAAAAAGATGATGACATTGCTGCTTTGAGAAAGCAGTTGAAATTTCCAGCCTCCAGACATCCTCAAACTGAGGAAGTAATAAAGAAGAATTCTGAAGAAGAAATGATGGAGTTGCTCTTAAAAATGAATGAGCAATTGATTGAAATAGAAAAAGAACTGGAACAAGCTGTAAAAGACAATCAGTCCAATGTTCTAGTATCTACAGCAGTAGTTATCACAGGTACAACAAGTCAACCAACAGGTCAGCCAGCAGAGCCATCATAGGTAAATACTTCAACTTTGAGTACAGAGGAATTAGTAAAGAAAATGAATGACTTAAAAATTCAAGTAACAGAACTTTAGCCAAGAAAGTTACAGCTTATTAGTTTGGAACAGAAATATGATCTTTCAAAAATGACTGTTGCTGACAAAACAAGAGAAGTCAAAAAGTTGGAAAAATTGGTTAAAGCTTTGGAAAGGGATCTCACATTGGGGAAACCTTTAAGAGAAATAAATGACATTCTTTGAGATGATATTATTCAGTCAATAAAATATATCTGGTCCTCAATCCAGATAATATACGAGCAAAATGATTTGGTCAAAGTAGCTCTGGATGAAGTTGAGAATACAAGAGTAGAATTAGGAAATAGGTCTGAGGAAGCCAATCAGCTCATACAGTTTCTAAACACCCAAACCAGACAAAAACTTGCAGATGTGGGTATTCAGGATAGAACTTCAACAATCTTAGAGATAAAAAGAGTTTTTACTAAAAGAACTCTTATGAAAAATTTAGAACGAAGGTGTTTTGACATGAGAAGTGAAATCGTTGCTTTCAGAGAAAGGTTTAATGTTTTATTGAATAAAGGGTTGCCCAGCCCTATGGTTTTAGAAGATAAAATAATGGACCTGGAAACTTATGCTAAGAAATTAGACATACATGCTTGCAATCATTTCATTGCTAGTTCCTCAATCACTTCATTAGAAGCAACATTACCTACAGGAAGGAATCTTCATGACAGATTAGAGAATTTATTTTATCTTGAACATGAGGTAAGACATTTGTTTCCTAATCAGCCTAATTTCTTCAGATATACCGAGGCTGATGAAACATTAAGGAAGCTTCAACGGACCAAAATAGCAGAAGATAAATGGTGGGAAGATTTGTTGGAACTTTTGTAAAATTTATCCTTATATGAAATTTTGCCTATTTACTACAGTATAAGGGATAAAGGGACAAACGAAGGTCAAAGAGTATCAGTTCAGTTGAAAGTGTATCAGTAAAAACAAAGAGTATCAGTGAAGCAAGTCAGTTAGAATAAAATTACTGAAGAGGACAATGAAGAGCTAAAATATAGGTCTTGCCTCCAGCACATTCTCAAAAGGAGGAAACAACACAACATTAGTTGCTTTTTTGTCTTATCTCGAGACCATCTGTCTCTATTTTTATTGTAACTTATTTGTGAGTCATTTTAGATTATATCTCGTTTTGTTAAGAGATATTTTGTATGATTTTTTGTATAAATAAGCCCTCAATCGGATTATTGAGGGTGGATTCTTATACTCTGATGTAACATTGAATATTTTGGAATAAAGAGCTTTGGAGAAATTTTTCATGGCAAAATTGGACAAGGAATTGAGGCAGAAGACTTTTCTCAGGATTCATGTGTCGAAAGAAGGATCAATAAGTCATCTCTATCCCATGTTTTGAAGTTTTATATTTGTTTACAATATCATCTGCGTTTCATTATCTTGATAATTAACGAAAAGGATTAAATCAGAAAGTACTTAGGTGTAATATGATTTCAGTCGTTATTATTCTAAATGTTTTCTTCTAAACTGGTTTAAACAACGAATTCTCAATTGCTCCTGTTTGTCTAGTTTATACATCTTTGGTTATTTAGTAAAGAATACTTAACTACTCTTTATTGACAATCAATCTATTTCTCTTCTCTTCAATGTGTTGAAAGATTCTTTGTTGCCTTTCATCCATTTGAATTCCATTCCATTCACTTTAGATCTATAATTGTTTCTAGTTTGATTATCTTGCCCTGATAAACCATCTTTTGTTAAAAAACTTAAGCCAGTGCAGCCAATCCTTTGACTCCATAGCCCAATGGACTGAAACTACTTGATCTTAATCTTAGCTAAAGAATTGCATCAAATCAAACAAATTCAAAACCCCTGGACTTTACAACTAGCCTAATATCTTCTAAAAACAAAGCTATATTTTATAGAGAGAGCCCTCTCTGGATACAGATTGGCTAGATTCTGTATCTGAAGGTTGGTTTGTGGTTACCTCGGACCCCTTTCCTCTTCCAACAACTTCAAGGAAAATCTGAGTGATAACACCAGGATTGATAGGAGGTAGTCTTTGGGAGTTGAGATCATCTCTCCCGATGTTGTATTGGGCCATACATTGATATATTTACGTATTTGACATATGTACCATGCAGTTGCTCTATAAAACTGCGTTGTCATAGCTTGTGTTCACTTGTATAGTAGCGTGTTCACCATGATTTATGTACTTTTTCTTTGAGGTTGAGCATTGCTCATCTTGAGTATCATTTTCCTCAAGATCTTGTATTCATTTGTTGCTGCTGTTATTTAATCAGAAGCTATGGATTTCTCTCACATTTATATGAGTTGAGTGTTGCTGCTGCTTCATTGTTGTGCTTGCTTATTGCCGGAGCTCCAACTTTAGAATATCTTGAGATATCCTCATTTTTGTAGCAATTTCTTGAAAAAGGAATGTTACAAATGGCTAAGGAAATTGGCAAAGGAAATGACAAAGGCTTTGGAAATGAAAAGTGGAATTTATTGGAATTTTATTTATGAAAATAATGGAAAATAGAGGAAAAGGAAGGTGAAAGGTCACATTTTTCATGTGAGGAAGAAAATGAAGGAAAATAATAGAAAATTGAAGAAAATAGAGGCCTCATTAATAAAAAGGATTATGAGGATCAGTTCATGGAATTTTTGCAGTTAATTTTTGGAGCTCTCATCTCTCTCTCTCTATCTCTCTCATACTCTTGGACACTTAGAGTTTTCTTGGAGAAATCTTGGAGGAGTCTAACATACTTTGGATTTGGAGCAAGAAGGAAAAGGATGTAATATTCCAAATCTGGAACAACTAGCAAGGCATGACTGGAAAACACATTTTCTAGTAATGGCTGCTACAGAAATTGAAACCAGGACCTAGATCCCTTATATAAATGTATCTAAGTCATAAATCCAAGATATGGCTCCAAATAAATCCTTCTAAGGTGGTTAAACAAATCTCCCACACTTAGATGTCCTCAGAGAGTGCCCGATGAGGGATTGCAACAAATGTATGAACATACAATAGATCAACATCATTATTTTATGAGCTGTGAGACAAGAAGATATAGATAGCCAAAAAATAATGTTATAGAAGCAAATAAAGTACAATTTCTTGAGGAAAAATCCACTCAAGAAAGGCAATGCAAGCCTCAACAAGACGTGTACATGAAAATAGAAGAGCACTGCTATTTCTGCATAAACCCATGCTAAGAGGACGCAGTTTATAAAAGGTACTACTCCATATTACATGATAAATGAAATATATGACAAGATATGGATCAAATATAATAGGGGAGAAAATATCTAACCCTTAGAAACAATAAGACATCAATCCTTCAAAGGATTGACTGAAATATACAAAATGGAAAAAATGCTGGAGTTGCTGGGCAACTACTGCAAATTAAATCTGGAACTGAATAGAGAAGGCTGAAGATGATAAAAAATATGAAGTATAACTCCTCCAATGGATCTCCTAAGTGGAAGGCTGATCCTTACACTTGAGATCTCACCCTCCAATCAACCTGCAATCCCTCACTGCAAGTGCTCCATGAAAATAACGCAGTCTAAGAGGGTGACTGCACTGTAGGTGGAATGGAATGATTTGGCCAAGTGACAAGATCTGCAATAAGCTCTAATAGCTTCCAAAATGATCCTCCAAAGAAAATAAAGACTCTCCCTCTGAAAAACAAGCAATGGAAGAGGTGTTGTGATCCCTCATTGCAACACCCTGCAACACAGAATTATGTTGCTGCAGCAATATCGCTGTCTTGGAGGAGGATGCTTGGCCTCAAGCCTAGATGTGAGGCAAATCTGTACAAATCCTTCAAGAGGCTTCTCAAGGAAGGAGAAATATTCCTAAGCAGGATTTCCTTGTGCTAAGCAGCACAGCAACTCAGCTAAACAGCCGGGATTGCAGAAATGTCTAAGCAGACATGAAATCAATAATCATATGCATGTGAAACAATGGCTGACTTGCCCTTCTTTTAAACACATGAGAGCTCCCTCTCCATGGGTCCCACTCTATTAGTGTTTCCTCCTTCAAGGAATATTCCCTCCTCTATCTTTGCGTTGTCCCATAGATGCTTTCCACCTCATACCTCTGCGCTATTTGACTTGGTCAAACTTAACCAAGCCTCTTTGCAAAATGCCCCCTTTCACACATGAGGGTGTGAAATCTAGTTCCAAGGCTGATCCCCTTTCATACTAGAGGGATTTTATCCATGTTTTTTTTATGAATGGGCCTTCTCACCCAATTATTCATCTCCTAAGTGAAAATAGCAAAAGCTAATTTTCCAATTTATTGCGGGAAAAATTTGGAATATTACAGTCCTCCCCTCCCAAATGTTGCTTGTCCTCAAGAAACTGCAAGGATAGAACTGGAAAGTCTCCACCCAAGGCATGGAGTCCGAAATATGATGAGGAACATCTTCCCCATGTGGATCCTCCATCCCCAAGCAATCATCCAAACAAAATGAGCCACCTCCCAACAAGGCAACTCCTGAAAATCTCCTTCCACCTCAAGCTCCGGAAATGAAGGTGGGTTGAAAATATGAATATGGTAAGCATCATAGCCTACCCCATGATGTCCTTCTCTCCACTTATGATAAGTGTAGAGTGTGTGCTGATCCTGGGCTACAAAAGTATTGCCCTCAAATGGAAAAATGAAGAACAATCCTCCAAAGAGTTATCCTCCAACAATGAAGAACAAGCTGGCCCAAAATATTCCATCCATGATGAATAGGACATGATCATCACAGAACATCCTAATGATAAATTTGATGCAAGTTTTACATTATGATACATTGTACAAACAATGTCTCAAAAGGACACAACACAGTCTCATCCACTACAAATTTAGAAAGTAGTATGGCAAGTAAGATACAAGAATCATCACATCTACTAATGGATAGTAAATGGCTGAATGTAACAACAAAACATGATCAAGCACTTGCCCATGGTTATACAATGGATGACTATCATGTCCATGGCCCACCTCAAAAGAGAAAAAACATGTGGCTATGGTGGCCATATCTCCCCCCATGCTCCCACTAGAACATGTAGTGCAGAAAATAGGGAAATTTTCTCCCCTCAAGGACACATCCAACTCATGTGTCACTCCCCAAATCATGCTCTCAACAATGATAGAGACAATATTAGCAAATGAAGACATGATCAGTACAAGAATGAAGGAAATAATGATGGCTTCATGTGGAGCTTGAAGATACCAACAGTCTCCTAGGTGTGTAAAACGCAGTTTTACAAGCTGTTGCTTGAGAAAAGTACAAGGCAAAATGTTTCTTTTTATAGGGTTAATCATGAATGTCTTCATATGGTACATGTTTGAGTGCAAAAACTGAACATACATGTGATGATAAAAATTTTTCCCAAGGCCACATAAAATATGGCTGCCTCCATCATATGGATTGGCCCAACTATGAACATGGAGCAATATGAAAAGCTTGCCCTCTTGTGAAGCAATGCACTGCATAGTAATGGTAAGAGTATTAAAATCAATGAATATATAAGCAAAATTCTTACCATATGCCGTAAGTGAAATGGTACATAGATCCATGAGTGAGTTTTCCATAGTGTTTCTACATGCTATGAAGATGAATGAACCATGTGCTGCAAGAAAATAATCCTCCTCATGCTTGGAAACCCAAGTCAAGAAGAATATGTCATAGTGATAGATGCCTCTATCCACTATTCTATTATCCTCACCTGTTCCTTGTCCACCAATTGCATCCAAAGTGAAGTGATCATGGGGACACTCCATCCATAAATCTCTGCTCCCAAGTGACAGTGCTGTGAGCTCATGCAAATAAGCTCCTGTTAATACAAAGCTCTGTTCTTTGACATGCTCCTTGTCAAAGACTCCTCTAGTAATGCTGCAATATATAAGAAGTTCTTCCCAAGGTGGAAGTACCTCTCTATCATCAAAATACAAGGAGGTAATGCCATCTCCTCCTCCTGCAACATCATATAAAGTGTGAGAGAAAATTTGCCCTTGCTCTCCCAAGAACAAGCAAAGCAACAAAGTATTTTTCTGCCTCCCCATACTTCCATCATACAACTCATGTGATGAAGACACAATGAATGATATGAGTATCACATAAACACCATGCATCCATACTCTATGCTACCCAATGATGCAAGTATCCTCCCATCTCTCCTCCATCCTCCTACTCTCAGGAAGATTGTATGCCAATTGATGGCCAAAATCTTTCAAGAGTAACCAGCACAACCAAGCCTCCTGCTGCCCGGTATCATAAATTTGAAAGTAGCCTCCTAGCTCCTTTCTCATCAACCACATCCACTCAATCACCTGTGGATGATTTCCCCTTTTCTCCACCTTGGTACTCCTCCCATGAGGGCTACCATCCTCCCAAACCAAATCTCTATCTTTGCACTTCATGGGATTTTGAATTGCAATCTTCTCAAGGATCAATGAGACCCTATAAGGACCCAAATAGGTGGTAGGGAAAAACCTCCCATCATTATGTGTATGGCTCAAGGAATGTCCAACACAAGCATGAGAGATGTTATCCATCCGAAGATGTCCTCCATCTTCTATCTGCTCCTGTGAGAAAAGAAGAAAATATTTGCACTCCATGGTGTGTTGAAGTGCACCTCGGTTGATATCTCTCCATGAGACCTCCCTATCAACAATAGGCCTCCAAAACCAATGAGGTCTTGGATCTGCTGAAAGTAGAAGTTCCTCTTTGAGATAAGAGGAGCTCATTGAGAAAGTGTCATCTTGAAAGGAGAAAGGGTTTCTCACTCCAAGATGTATACTATCATCCTTCAAGTCTTCAAACACTAACCTCAAGTGTGATGTACAACCCAACAAAGGCTCATGCGAATGGTGGTTTTCTTCCTTATTGGATGTTTCTATGTTTCACAACGCAGTGCAACCAAGTTGCTCTATGGTAGCAGTGTGATTTGACCCTTGGTCGTGCAAAAGTAAATCTCCACATTGATCAAATGAATTTTCTGCAACAATAGAATGTGGAAATATTTTCATACCTTGATGATATTTTGGAACTTCTTGTAGGGCTGCAAGAGTTCCTTCCTCCAAAGTGTTGGCTGCCCCAACTATTGATGCATGTGGCTGCTCCTTCATGAGTGTGAAAGAGTTAGGAAAAAGCCCCTCAAGGGGTGTGAGCTTTGCCTCCTTTGTTCTTCCTCCATCAAAGGTTTGAATCAACCTTTGAGTGAACTCTGCAAAAGTCTTGACCCTTGCATGGCTCAAGTGGCTGCACCACCAAACATAGGCTTCACCCTCTAAGTGCAGCGGTGAGATTTCAACAGCTTCTCCTCCTGCTATAGGATGTAGTAGGAAAAATGCCTCCAACTTCCTCACCCAAGTTCTTGCTGTAGACAACCCATCAAAAGTAGACAACAAAAATCTATTGCCTTTGATTTCTCTTCTGTTGCAGGGTCTATTCTCTTCCTTCAACTGGATGAAATGAGGGAAATATAAAGTCTCCTTGAAGGCTCTAGGTTGAGATCTGTACTCAACAAGGTAATCACTTAGAATATGATAATCCAACTGTCTTTCATGCTTGTATTCTTCTTGATGAGAATAGGAAGTGCATGGTCCTTCCTCTTCTTCTTCTTCTTCAATCTTCTTGAGCTCCTTGGAGAGGTTCTCTCTGGATCTAAATACTGATGAGAGGAATCTCATCTTCTTCATCATTATTATCTTCTTTGGCTAAGACTCACAGGCTAAGCCAATAAAGTTGCTCTGATACCATTGTAATATTCCAAATCTGGAATAGCTAGAAAGGCATGACTGGAAAACACATTTTCCAGTAATGGCTGTTACATAAATTGAAACCAGGACCTGGATCCCTTAGATAAATGTATCTAAGTCCTAAATCCAAGAGATGGCTCCAAATAAATCCTTCTAAGTTGGTTAAACAGATCTCCCACACTTAGATGTCCTCAAAGAGTGCCCGATGAGGGACTGCAACAAATGTATGAACATACAATAAATCAACATTGTTATTTTATGAGATGTGATACAAGAAGATATAGATAGCTAAAAAATAATGTTATAGCAGCAAATAAAGTACAATTTCTTGAGGAAACATCCACTCAAGAAAGGCAATGCAAGCCTCAACAAGACATGTACATGAAAATATAAGAACACTGCTATTTTTGCATAAACCCAGGCTAAGAGGACGCAGTTTATAAAAGGTACTGGTCCATATTAAATGATAAATGAAATATATGACAAGATATGGCTCAAATAAAATATGGGGAAAAGCTCTAACCCTTAGAAACAATAAGACATCAATCCTATGAAGGAATGGCTGAAATATACAAAATGGCAAAAATGCCGGAGTTGTTGGGCAGCTGCTGCAACTTAAATCTGGAACTGAATAGAGAAGGCTGAAGATGATAAAAAATCTGAATTAGACCTCCTCCAATGGATCTCCTATGTGGAAGGCTGATCCTTACACTTGAGATATCACCCTCTAATCAACCTGCAATCCCTCACTGCAAGTGCTCCATGAAAATAATGCAGTCTAAGAGGGTAACTACGCTGTGGGTGGAATAGAATGATTTGGCCAAGTGCCAAGATATGCAATAAGCTCTGATAGCTTCCAAACTGATCCTCCAAAGGAAAGAAAGACTCTCCCTCTGAAAAACAAGCAATGGAAGAGGTGTTGTGATCCTTCACTGCAACACCCTGCAACATAGAATTATGCTGCTGTAGAAATAACGCTGTCTTGGAGGAGGATGCTTGGCCTCAAGCCTAGATGTGAGGAAAATATGTACAACTCCTTCAAGAGGCTTCTCAAGGAAGGAGAAGTATTCCTAAGCAGGATATCCTTGTGCTAAGTAGCACAGAAACTCATCTAAATAGCGGGGATTGCAGAAATGTATAAGCAGACATGAAATCAATAATCATATGCATGTGAAACAATGGCTGCATTGCCCTCCTTTTAAACACATGAGAGATCCCTCTCCATGGGTCCCACTCTATTAGGGTTTTCTCCTTCAAGGAATATTCCCTCCTCTATCCCTGCGCTGTCCCATAGATGCTTTCCACCTCATACCTCTGCGTTGTTTGACTTGGTCAAACTTAACCAAGCCTCTTTGCAAAATGCCCCCTTTCACACATGAGGGTATGAAATCTAGTTCCAAGGCTGATCCCATTTCATACTAGAGGGATTTTATCCATGTTTTTTTTATGAATGGGCCTTCTCACCCAATTCATCTCCTAAGTGAAAATAGCAAAAGTTAATATTCCAATTTATTGCGGGAAAAATTTGGAATATTACAAAGGAAGAATAAGAAAGCGCAAGAGGACAATGTGATCAAAAAATACAACAAATTTTGCTTCCAGGTACTGAGTTGCATGTATGGTTTTCTTGTTATTTTTGACATGCATGGCATATGCATGTGATTTCGTGGTTATGATCTATCATTTACATGGAGGATTGCGTGGATTGACAATGATTTTTCCTAGCCTTTCCACTTCCTGGATATCCATGGTGTTGGGGGTTTTAATTTTGTTTTATTTTTGGTTATCATGAACATTTGTTTGTGGGTTGAGTTATTAGTTCTTGGAAGCCTTGGTTGGAAAAATGCTCTGGAAGCCCTGGTTGGAAAAAAACTCTGGAAGCTCGAAAACAACTATGGGTTGAGTTACTAGTCTTGGAAGCCCTAGTTGGAACAAACACTTTGGAGCCCTGGAAAACTTGGGTAGAGACCAATTTGGTGATGGTTAGTGATGTCGGATCGTGAGGTGGAATCATTTGTTGAGGGTTGAGGTGATTTGGCCTTTGGAAGCCCTGGTTTGGTTTTATTTGGATTTTTTATGAGATCCCACATTCATGCTTGGAATATGGCATGGGGTTGACTGACTTAAACAAATATTTGGTTCAACCTCATCTATGGTCAGGTGGTACACAGAAATCCGAGACATGGTTGCATTTTGCATATGTTTATAAGAGCTTCTCTCCTCTTGTATTTAATGGGTAAATTTACTTGTTATTATCTGATTTATATGGCTATTATATCCCTGCTATTTCTCATGTTTATATGTAAGCTATGAGTATGTTTTATAATAGTGATGATGTATGGATATCAACATGTTTTTATTAATATATGAATGAACAATTAATATATGACCTAATAGTGGATAATGTCACTATTGTGATGAGGCATCAATGCTTATTGACGATTCTCAGATATGTATGAGACCTCTATGCTCAAATCTGTTGATGAGACTTGTATATTACATATTTGTGAATGTTTGACAAATTACCTGTCATGGCTAGTAGGGGCCTAGTCAAATCATTGGTCAAACATTTGTAGTAACACCTTTGTTTCAATGTTATTTATATTTTTTGGAAGTCTCATGGAGTTTTAGGTAGTGGCTTGAGTCCTGGCCCTGAAAAGGTGGCACAAAATTCAAGGTCATTGGTACAGGACTACTTGAAAAATTCCATAGTCGCTAGGATGGCCTTGATGTGGGAGCTACTTGAGGGTTCCAGTCGCACTGTTTCCTTTTCATGGGAGCGACTGGGGTGTTTTTTCAGTAAAAAAAAAGTTGCTTCAGGACTTAAGCACCTGGAAAGGTTGATTGGATCTTGGAGGTAATGCAGGATGTGTGGATTGTCAGTTTGGTTGTGTTCCATCACTTCCACTTCCTTAAGGTGACATAGGAGGTTGAATCACATCATAGTGGCCTCTCGTAAAATGTTTACCCTGGTGGACTAGTTAGCTTGGGTACATGTGGGAGGAGGGTGTTATAGAGTGGTATCAAAGCATGGTTCACCCCTTGAACTGGATGGGCAATGTGTTTATCATGAATACATGTTGATTTAATATGTGTTCCTTACGCTTGTGGTCCATGTGCTTGTTTCATATGCATGGTGTGGTCATAGTTGTAGTGGTGTCATTGTGTGAGAGTTGATGGTGTTGTTGTTGTGTATAGTCATCATGAGTGCATGTTGATGGTGCATTGGTCTTGTATGTTGGTGAATATGATGTTATGCATGCATTAGGTCTAGTTGGTGTGTGGTTGTGGCATCATGCATGGAAATTAAATAAGGATTGAGATGATGCCTATGTATTTTTATGAATATGATTGTATTTATATATATATATGTATTTCTCTAATGTGGTTGATCTTACAGCCAATATATCCTCCCCTGAACTAGACTGAGGTACATTGTTTTGTTTATGATTTGGTTTAGCTGACATGATATACTTTGCAGAAGAGAATAACAAAGATGGCTAGCAGAGTGGTAGAATATAGTTTACTAGATTCTCCATATGGATAAGATGAGAAACATATAGTGAGGAATAATCCCCTCACATATCAGACACTCTAAGAAGTATAAAGGAAGAAATAAGGAGTTACAATGAAGATAATAATCGGATCGTTCAATCACAAGAGAGAATTTCTAGGGCACAGGAGAAAAAAGCAGAAATCAATGTAGTTGTCCTTTAGAGCTTGTTAGACTTGCAGAGACAGGGACCAATTCGGATCAAACATGGGAAGGAGGATAGGACTAATGAGGCATATGGTAGTAGATTTCACGGTGAGTATAGGTCATATATAGATGACACGATCAAATATGGCAGGTTCTTGGATACACCAGACATGAGAGGTGATGGACATAGGTTTTATTCTAGCTCTGGTTCTAATAAACATCATGATCATCATCGTCATAATCCTTACATGAGGAATGGAAATGGATATTTCATGGATGAGTTTAAGAAAGCAAAGGAACCTACATTTTATGGAGAAATGAAGAAATCACAGGATGCAGAAGCTTGGTTACTTGGGATGAATAAGTTATTCAGGTCGCATGATTACTCAAAGAACATGAAGGGAAAAATAACTATGTTCAATCTTAAAGGAAAATCATATATTTGGTGGGAATATGTAAATAATTTCAGAGGTATTCACAAAAATGAATTGACTTGGAATGAATTTGAGAGATTATTTAGGAAGAAGTACCTATCAGAGAGATACTATGACGACAGGGCAAAGGAATTCTATGAGCTAAAGATGGGATCTATGATAAATGAGGAGTATACGACCCAATTCTATTGGAACAGGGTCCTCCAAAGGCTGCGAATTGGGACAATTTTGGATATTTCTGTATAGTTTTTTCATATTTTAGTCTAGCGCAGGGCTTTTGGGGTGGGTCAAAGCCCTGAAAGCATTGTAATGGGTCAAAGGGTAGATCTAGGGTCCGCAAACCACGGTTTGTGGACCACAGGAAATATTAGGCTAGATTGTTATAAATAGAAAGACATTTTGAGTCAAAAGTACGGATTAAGGTTGATGCGGATTGTGAATTAGTTGATATATTTTGGGTTATTGGGGAAGGACTCCTGCTGGCCGTGTGCGCGGAGATCCTTAGTCCTACTACGTGCGGACCCTGCTACTGTGTGCGCAGGTTGGGTTTTGGGTATTGTAAAAGGATCTGAAGAATTAATGAAAGCAGAAGATTGTTGGAATATCTGAATTTTCTTTATGATATCGTTTATGTTATGCATGGTTCAGTGTTAAGCTGGGAAAGTACTTGTGTTATTTTATTATGCTGCGTTGACATCTGATCTGGATCTTTCTGTTATATTTTATGCAAGAGTATCTATGTTATTGTTTCATGGATTTATGATCTGTTGATTACTGTGATTACAATTAGTATTGCGCACGTGGATGCGAAGGGATCTCTAAATCTGGGTTTAGGGATACCTTATCTGGTAATCGCAAGGTCAAACGTAGCTCAAATCGACTTACCTACCCTCTCCTAGGGTGTGGAAACCTGGTTCTAGCACCCTCCCATACTGCTTCGGGTGACACTTTGGCCTGTGCAAGCAGGTCACTGTCGAAAGGGCCAGTAGTATAGGGGTTTGTTGGCAAACCTTAACCTCTGAACCTGGGTCAGGACCCCTCGAGCCAAAAAATGGTTTCATTTCTGGGATCAGGAGAATTTTGAGAGAGGGATCGAGTAATGCCAAGGCCGTATTGGAAACCCGAAGGAAAAGAAATTGATGAATGGTTTGAACGGAAAGTTTAGGAATTCACAGTGAAAGAAAACTGCAGTAAGACGTTGACCACCAAAGAGTGGAAGAATAAGTATATTTTCAAGGAAATATATGAGATCTTCTTTGTAACAATTACGATTGAGCTCCATAAGTGGCTTGCAAGGTTGGTCGAATTTCAGAAGTGTTGGAAGGACGAGCGAGTTATGCAGTGGACCCCTAAATTAATCCAGCAGCTAGAAAAGACTGATAACACCATCACTCGCACGGTGGACCACTGGGTGGAAAGTGTACTAGGAAGGTTCGTAATAGAGTTTGCCATCGATCAATTCATCTCCTACTTGGAAGCAGAGAAAATATTCTTCAAGGGTTTTCGAGGTAAGTTTCAGAAGACCTTACCACTGTTGATTAAGATATTATTGTGCAAAAAGAGTATTATGTGCAACCACACCGAATGAATGACCTCTGATCTAGACGGGTGTACAACACGAAGTGGTAAGTACTATTGGACCAACCAAGAAGGAGACAGATCTGTCTATAGTCCGGTAAGATAAGCAGCTGCGCAGAGTCCTCCAGCCAAACCACTTTCCAACCAGCATAGAGGTAACAACTCACATATACCTCTGCCACCACCAAAAGAAGACATGGATGTGCACATGAAGTTGCCTACCTTTAAGGGTGTGGGGGATGAAGAAATGGATCAGTTCTGGTTTGTCACAGGATTAGTCTGGACTGCGCAGAATGTGGCTAGTGATATGGTGAAAAGGGCACAACTATCCTTGGCCTTCGAAGGAAGAGCTTTGGACTGGTACATGGGATATATCGGCCAACATGCAAACACGAACATTGAAGAGATTAAGAACACCTTGAAGCAGCAATTCAAGAAGCCTAAGTCCTACTCTCAAATAGTGGTTGATCTAAAACATTTCAAGTAGGGACCCTATGAGTCTGTGTGGGAGGCCGATCATCGACTAAAGAAGGTGATCAAAGAAGGAGGGTTCCAGTATGACGAAAAGAAGCACATGGAATGGTTCATTGCTATGCTTCTGCCTCACTTGTGGGTACCTATCGATCATCAAACTTTTGAATAGTAGGAAAAAGCTTTGGAGGTCGCTATGAAATTAGAAGCGCGTCCAGAGATGATGCCCAGTTGGGCGTCCAACAGATCCAAGGAAAATTGGAGGCGATGCACATGGAGATCCAAAACCTGTGAAAGGAATGAGGAGCGGAAGCTAGCTCCGAAAGATGGTGCATACAATGTAGGAAAAATGGTCATACTAAGGATAACTGCCCTCTATTAGCAGACTATGTGCAAGCAGGGAGACCTAGTCTGTTGCGCCCTAGGGAAGCTATTGGATCGAGTGGGCCAGCGTTATGCTGTGAAGATTGTTGCGTTGTGGGGTTGCACAATACAAACCACTGTCCCCGCCTTGATTCATATGTCCCAGAGGTAAAGCAACAATGGTGTAGGTTCTGCTGGTCGATAGGACACGACGAACATAACTGTCAGACGTATGATCTGATGATCGATCGAGGGAACCTCTATAGGGTACAGTTGGATCCATCCTCGCTGAGATCCATCTCGAGCGCAGGTAGCTCCCCAGCCAAGGGCAGGGGAGGCGGGAGAGGTGGAAGCACAGGTCAGGAATGAGATCGACTAATTTGTTATAATTGTGGGGAATTAGGCTTCTTTGTGAGGGACTGTCCCAATCCTACAAGGCAATCTTGACGGTACTGCAGATAGATGGACCATGCAATTGAAGACTGTCCAATCTTGATAGTAAATATACAGGAGAAGCATCCAACACCTACGCAGAATGTGCAGAGGGCTAGGGCTAAACTGCGAGGCAAGGATCCAAGCGTGAATGTGGTAACACGCAGTGGGATGGCCACCGTAGGGCTCGGGGAAAATACTGCACCTGAACCCATGGTCCGGCAAGAATTTATCAAATAGGAAGGTTTGGATCTAAGAAAGGAAAAACAAATGTTGGTCACCACTCGCACAGACTATGCAGAGGCAAAGGCATCTACTTCATAGCTATCGGGAGGCCTCAAGGCAGGTAGGGAGGTCAAGCCATTTTTACAATCATGTATGAAGCTGCTGCGCAACCCAAAGGCTGTAGAAAATCTTCAGGCATTAATAGATAGCTACGCAACACGACCTAGCCCCCCTCTAGAAATCAAGGACATACACAAACTATATAGATATAAGAAACACACTGGTAGGGAGATGCGGTTGACTGCGCAGATTGGCGATTATGAGATGGATCAGGTTATCTTGGACCTGGGGTCAGATGCGAATGTATTACCTAAACAGACTTGTAAACGAATGGGGGAACCTAAGTTGGAGTGGTCCACTATCCAGCTGCATATGGCCAATCAGCAGAAGATCATACCCTTTGGGAGACTATCAAAGATCATGGTAGATATCTTAGTGGTCAAGGTCTGGGCTGATTTTGAAGTCATTCAGATTGTAGAAGATGCAGACCCCTACCCTGCGCTCCTCAGGTTAGAATGTGTTGGGCCAGAATTGTAATCTACGGATAAACTACACTTCCCTAGACCGGTGTCTAGTCTATAATAACAGGTGAAATACTATACTAATGTTTCTCCTAACTCGGAACAGATACACAGAGAGGATTGGATGATTACTTGTTTCAGTCGCTTCCAAATGGCTCCTTTTTGTCGCTTCCACCACAACTTCAAATTCAAGCGGTTTCAAATAGATGAATGCTTCCTGCAAGAAAGAACACTAAAACAACAAAAGATGTAATAATATAGATATCTATTCAAGCTAGTTAGCTAAATCAGTTAAGCATAAACTACATTCATCAACCAAGATTTTACAATATAGAAAATCAAAGTAAACATGGATGCATGTAGGGAAAAAAAAGAAGTACTCTTTATTGATGATAGAAGGAAAGGTTACAACCTAGTGACTGACTTGTAGTGACCTTCCAACAAAGTTCCCAAGTTTCATCACAGCATAAGTCTCTCCAGCAGTAGCTCCACAAATCAAACTCTCTATTGAAAATTCTCCAGCATTTCCCTACTCAAATTATTCCTCCCAAACACTTAGTTTTGTGTTCATTTTATAGAGGAACTGTAGGTAGTTTTGTAATCAATAACATTCCAAAAATAGGCAAGACATGTTTCCATTCATGTAGATGTCAAATGGACACTTGGATCCGAAGCTTGACACATGTGAACCCTTATAGAAGACACTGGCCAAGTGGAGATTCCGAAACAATGAGAATTTCACTCCTAATGTGACCAATGCACCTTTGAATGTCGGGAAGTGCTTTGCAGAGCAGCCTTGAATGGGGCTACCTAAATATGCAATGCACTTAGGCCCCTTAGAGCCTGCGTTGGTGAGCTCCCACATGTTTAATAATAAGATTCAATCCATGGAAAAACCTTGCTTTGATGAAAATATTTGTTTGATTCATGTTGTTTCCTGTCTTAGGGCATATAGAAACTGAGATGATAGGGAATGATAGACCCTTGATCATCAGTCCTGGAGATGATGCCCAGTTAACTAGGTCATTGGGAATGGTGCCCAAATTGACCTATGACATATTGGGCCATAGATATGGGGGGTATCATTAATTTGAAGAAGAGGAGCATGGTGTTTGAGAATAATGGTACCAGGGTGATAGTACCATTAGATCCTGCAGAAGGCGAACGATACAAAAAAACAGTGCGCGATGAAGATGAGGTGGATCACATCTATAAGTTGACTGCACGGGATGAAGATTGGATCAACCCCACAATGGAGAGAGTACTTTGCTGGGAAAGGGAAAGTGAATGCTTTTTCGACTCCGATGAAGAGATGGAAAATTAGCACAATCGGTTGCATAAGGTCTCTGAGCTACGCTACCTTCGGGTCGCAAATAACTTCTACTACATTTCCTTGGAGGTAAGATATCTACCCTATTTTTATGGTTCTGGTAATGTTAGGGACTTTTTGAGAGCATTCTAAGCAGAGGTTCCAAGAGAACGAAGGTTATGGGCCCTTAAATTGGCTATGCATGCTACCCTTGCACGATGGTGGGATACGCATAAGGGAGCGTTCCAGGAGTGGAAGGATTGTTGAGACATGATGCTCCTGTGATTTGAGACTCCGATGAAGGTACGGGTCAAGATGTTCCTTGGCCCAGGAGATCCACTTGAACACGTGATCGCTTGGATAAAGGCATGTGGTGACTGGACCATAGAAGAGGGGGTTCATTTATTCATTCATGCGCTGGGTCCAATCCCTAATGTATGATACTTGGATGTGGAGCTCCATCAACGCAACCAACAGTGGGAAACCTTGATAAGTGACTTTAAAAGAACTTTTAGACTGATAGGGGACTCCGAGGCACTTGATGAAGCTCTGTAGGACATAGATACATTTGTGTTTGGTAGATCCAGATCCTCTGCAGCAACCAGAACACCGACATGGGAAGAGCAGATGCAGTATATTATCAACTGTCGCAGCTTGTCAAGGGAGGATGGTGAAGATGATCAGTGGTCTGTTGATATCCCGAAGTCGTAAGGGGAGCACGCCATTGAAGGACCCCCACTACAAGAAATTGATGTCACTAAGCCTCTCAAGCTGTGTGAGGTAAACATTGGAACGAAAGAGCACCCTAAGATGGCTAATATTGGGGACTACTGGGATGAGGAGATAGTAGGAAAAGTGGCTGAATTTCTTACAGAATACTAGGATTTGTTCCCGACAAAGTTCTCAGAGCTGAACGGGATCACAGGGGACTTGGGGATCATGCATATCACCCTCAAACTCGATGCGCGACCCGTAAAACAACGACCGTATAGGTTGAACCCCAAGTATAAGCAGAAGGTCAAGGATGAACTCGATAAAATTCTTACTGCGGGTATCATCAAATCTGTTGAACAATCAGACTTTAGTCCGATGGTGGTTCAAGAGAAGAAAAATAAGGGGGAAATTCAGATCTGTGTTGACCTACGCAAGCTGAATGATGCCTGCATTCATGATCCATTCCCAACATCATTTTCACACGAAATTATAGACAACGTGGGAGGAAAGGAAGCATAATCCTTAACAGATGGGTTCTTAGGATACCATCAGATCAAAATTGCACCTGAGGACCGCAGCAAAACCACGTTTGCCACTGAGTGGGGATCTTTTCAATATACTGTCATGCCATTTGGACTAAAAAATGCCCTTGCTATCTTCTCAAGGGTTGTTGTCGCAGTATTCAAGGAATTTATCCACAAGTTCCTTGAGGTGTATTTTGATGATTACACTGTCTTCGGCCTGGTAAAGGCACACGTATCAAACCTGTGCATGATGTTGGATTCCTGCCGAAATACCAGATTTCCCTAAATATCAAGAAGTGTATCTTTTGCGTACCTTTCGGAATATTTCTTGGCCACATAGTTTGTCAACAGGGACTGATGGTAGACCTTGCCAAAATCACAGTTATCGTAAATTTGCCAGTACCAACCATGGAAAAATAGTTGTGCTCGATCCTTGGACACACAGGCTACTACAGGAAATTTATTCAAGGCTATGTGCTGATTACTGCCCCCATGGAACAATTGCTCAAGAAGGATGTGTCATTCTTTGGAATGACGACTGCCAAAAGAGCTTCAAATTACTTGAGGAAAATATGGTCTCGACACCTATTCTCATCTTTCCTGATTGGGAGAAGGTATTCCATGTTCATGTCGATGCGTTGGGAATTTCCCTCGGGTTGTCCTTACACAACCGAGAGAAGGAGTTATTGACCATCCGGTTGCATTTGCAATTAGGAAACCCTATGGTGCAGAGCACAACTACTCCACCACAGAACGAGAGGGATTGGCCATGGTCTACGCTTTGCAGAAATATTGGCATTACTTTATAGGAGGACACTTCAAAATGTTCACCAACCATTCAGCTTTAAAGTACTTGGTAAATACGCCTGTGTTGGGGGGGAAAATATGCTGATGGCTACTGCTATTTCAGGAATATGAATTTGAAATCATCGTCAAGCTAGGAAAGTTGAATGTTGGGCCGGATCACCTGTCTCGAATAGAGAGTGGCAAGGAGCCAACCGACCTAGAAGCTGGGTTGCTTGATGCACACATATTCGCTATTAAAGTAGTAGATGCCCACTTTGCTGATATCATTCAATTCTTGACTATTGGGATGGCACCTCCACAATACTCTGTATAGTAGAAGAAAGAGCTAGTCACCCAGGCAGCAGATTTTACTATCATCGCAGGTCATTTGTATAATATGGGAGCTGATGAAGTGCTACAGCGATATGTTTTGGAGCATGAAAGGCACACTATCTTGAAAAAATTCCATGATGGGGTGGAAGGAGGTCACTACGCAGGGAAAGCAATGACGCAAAAGATCTTTAGAGCTAGGTTATGGTGGCCAACCCTGCATAGTGACGTGCATGATTATTGTAAAGCATGCGATACATGCCAATGAACAGGGAGGTCATCTCGCAAAGACGAAATTCCCCTTCAGCCACAAATGGCTCTACAAGAATTTGATAAGTGGGCTATCGATTTCATAGGGCTGATCAACCCACCAGGGAAGAAGACGGGTGCGCGCTACATTATTACTGCCACCGACTATGTCACCAGGTGGGCTGAAGCACAAGCCTTAAAATATTGTACTATGGATACTGCCGCACATTTCATATTTGAACACATCTTGACCAGATTTGGATGTCGGAAGATCCTCATGAGTGACTGAGGTACACACTTTATTAATGAAACAATCCAAGCTTTGACCGAGGAGTTCCGGATCCATCATTTGAAGGGCACACCATATCACCCACAGGCCAATGGCATGGTTGAGGTTTTTAATAAAATCTTGGAGCATGTGTTGATGAAGGTATGCAATGCTAATCGCAATGATTGGGATGTGCGCATCCCATCGGTCCTCTGGGCCTATCGAACGACCTGCAAGAAGCTAACAGGAAAAAACCCATTCAGGATGGTTTATGGAAAAGAAGCTGTTATGCCCATGGAGTGTATTTTTTCTAGTCTACGTATCACAACATGTACGAACATGGTAGAACCTGACATCATGGAGGAACAGTTGGCACAACTTATGGCTTTAGAGGAAGATCTATTTCTTGCGAATTTCCACCAGAAAATCTAGAAGGCCCGCGATAAAGCCTGGCATGATTGAAATATTCGCCATAAGACATTCATGGAGGGTGAAATGGTCCTCTTATATGATAGGCAGTTTGCAAAGCATCCTGGTAAGCTCCGCCAGCATTGCCTGGTTCCTTACACAGTTAAGGAGATCACGGATGGCGACACTATTAGGTTAGCTATCCTGCGCGGTGATATGCTACCAGGCTATGTCAATGGCAGTCAGCTCAAACCATATCAGATCAAATGACTACATGATCAAAGTAGCCATACAGGCACAGCACATGTGGAGACCCCACCACCACAATGACTCAGGATGAGTCACAAGATTGTGTTGGGGGACTGTTGGAACAGGGTCCTCCAAAGGCTGTGAATTGGGACAGTTTTGGATATTTTTGTATAGTTTTTGCATATTTTAGTCTAGCACATGGGTTTTGGGGTGGGTCAAAGCCCCGAAATCATTGTAATGGGTCAAAGGGTAGACTTAGGGTCCACAAACCATGGTTTGCGGACCATAGGAAAGATTAGGCTAGATTGTTATAAATAGAAGGACATTTTGAGTCAAAAGTAGGGATTAAGGTTGATGTAGATTGTGAATTAGTTGATTTGTTTTGGGTTATTGGGGAAGGACTCCTGCTGGATGTGTGCATGGAGATCCTTAGTCCTGCCGAGTGCGGACCCTACTGCTGTGTGCGCAGGTTGGGTTTTGGGTATTGTAAAAGGATATGAAGAATTAATGAAAGCAAAAGATTGTTGGAATATCTGAATTTGATTTCTGATATCATTTATGTTATGCATGGTTCAGTGTTAAGCTGCGAAAGTACTTGTGTTATTTGCTTATGCTGCATTGAAATTTTATCTGGATATTTCTGTTATATTTTATGCGAGTTTGTAATGTTCCCAATTTTTAGCCTCAAGCTAAAATGGAACATTATAGTTGCACATTTTATTTTTTCATAATAAAATGGGGAAGGAGACACCTTAGCCCCTTCTAGATGAAGAAATAACACTCCTTATGTGAAAAGGAGGCAAATAAGCAGCTGAATTAAACACCTAAGGGTGTGAATGGAACCCAGCTCACTTGGTTTAGTCATCTTTGACTAAAGTCAACAGCGCTGCCCAAGGAGGAGAGGCTTCCTAGAGAAGTTGCGCAATTTTGGAGGGAAGACACTCATGTGAGGGTGGAAACCCTAATTTGTGGGACCATGGTGGAGAATATTTCCCTTTCTTTATATGGAGGAGATGGCAGCCCATTTGCATTCATGTTTTAGAGTTTCAGACTTGGGTCTGCAAAGGTTTGCATCCCCAGGCTGTTTAACAGGGTGATGGTGCCCTTGGGCACTAGGATGTTCCTAGTCGGGAATCCATACCTCTTCCTCAAGGAAGTATGAGGAATGAGCTGATTTTCATCAATCCAACATTAGCCACAGATACATTCATCTCCTACAGCGTTAGCTCTGCAGTAGAGAGGACGTTGTGTTGCTAGCTGCAGCAAGAGAGGAACTCATGGAGTCGTTCTTATTTTTTTTCTTCAGTGGAGGAGTGGTCTATTCATTGGAGGAGATGAAAGGAGGATTCCAGGGCTTGATTTCAGATCTATTGGCATGGGCCAACATTCCATCATCTCCCACTGCGCAGTCCATGGAGGAAACTGTGTTATTTTAGAGGAGGCAGTGAGAGAGGGGTTCTTGGAGCTCATCAGGAGGATGTTTTTGAGACAAAGGGATCAACCCTTCGTATTGGAGACATTATTAGAGGAGGGAAATCATATTTCAGATCAGTCACAACCTCATTCATATTTCAGATCAGTTGCAGTGACAACTCTATTGTCACATTTTGGTTTTCTCCGGCATTTCTAGCAATCTTCATAGATTGGCTAGAAATCTAGTATTTCATCCCATTCCTTTGTTATTGGGATATTTATTTGTATTCCTTCAGCCATATGTACATTTATTCATATTCAACAGTTGCTTCTATCATAGAGACTGCACAGGCATTGTCCTCCGACATTTTGTGTAGTTGTAGCAACATTTGTATTTCAGGATGTAATCATGGGAGGTTGATTCCTATTGCAAAAGGGGTTCATTCCTCATGATATTTCTTGTATTTTATTGCTGATATCATAATACAATGATGGCTGTAGTATTTTCCCTCTTATGGTGTATTTCAGATTTGCAGAGTTAATGTTCTTGTTCATGTATTGCTGTAAGCTCTCTCATTGAGCATTGTTTTAGAGACCTAGATTGGGGAGATCTGAATTGTTGGGGTTCCCATGTTTTGGCCAGATTGGCAAGAAAAAAAGATGAGACAACATCATAACCACTTTGGGATCCTAGGATCTAGCCCTCCTGGATCCGGAGAGGGATCTCTCCAAAAATACAAAGAATGATATATCTTTGAAAGCTCAAGATGAGGTATTAGGCTAGTTATGAAGCACAGGGGGTTTTAAATGATTTGGTTGGTGGGTTGTTGGGTTGGTCATGAGATCATAGACTGAGAAGGTCATGGGAAAAAGGAGCAGGGGAGTAAGACGTTTCGGCAAAAGAGAAGAGTTCACGAAAGTGTCATCCATTGGGCCATGGAGTCATGAAAGGAGATTACTTGCAAGCAACTGACCAAGGCTTTCAGAGGGCAAGTCATCTATACTAAAGGATCTTTTAGATATATGGTGGAATGGAAAATTAAGGATTGAAAGTGAAAGAAGGAAAACAACCCAATTTCTGTCTATAGACCAGGTCAGAGGTCATTTAACTCCAGGTCTTCTTGGACATACTCAAAGGCAGCTCTCAAGGAAGTCACAAGGGGGCAACTTATAGATCGGACCAGAGGTCATTTAACTCCAGGATTGCTTTAGCATGCTCCAAGAGAAAAACAGAGATAAGCTTTACAAAAATCTAGAGTCTATAGATCATAGAAGGACTTTGAACCTTCAATGCTTTGACACCAGCAAGAAACATCCAAGTAGCAAACCCCGAATTCACACATCAACTAGCAGGAAATAACATCTGCTACACTGGTTAAACCACATGAATTTACTCTTAGATTCACTATCAGCAAAAAACATTAAAGGCAGGGAGAGCAGAAACATAGAACACCTAACAAGGGTAAATCCTATGCCAGATTTCTGATGCGAGCTAGAAGAAATGAATAGCATGAAAAATGTAATAAACAATGCGATAAGAAAACATCACCCGTAGTAATAGACTAGGATCCAAATAAATTTCTTGTTCAATTGATGTGAAAAACCAGTCACATACACTGAGCTCAATGGCTAATACAATCCAAAATTTCTCCTCCCAGCCTACTACATTACAAAATAATATGCTATTCCCTCCCAAGACTATTCTAACAGTCAAAATGAATCCCTCCAACAGCAACAACAACAACCTTACAACAACCTTTTACAATTTGTTCTTGGGGATTCTTATAGGAGAATGGATAATAGCAGGAGTAGATGTAAGCTTAATTGTTTCATTATGACAGAGGAGAGGTAGGTCGAATGCCCATTCCGAAAAATGGCTCTTCATTAACTGCGTGTACTCTGAAGTATGGTCCAGAAGTCTTGTTAATAACTTCAAGTATGTTCTTCTGAATAAATCCGACTGATGGTACTCTGTGGTAGCATTATGAAATAAGTGACATGGGCAGAAGAAGGTCTGCAGGTCTCTCCATACCTCATAGCAGAAAAATTCTGTCAGTGTACTTAGCTTCCTAAGGGCTCGAGGAGGCACAGAGAACACTGAAAGGCAGTCTTTCTGGAGAAAAGTACTCTGCTAACATTAAACACAGATATGGCTTTGTTTCATGTGCTTCTTTAATCTTCAACTGTGCCTTGATTCCTTGAATGAGGATTATAGCATTTAATCTTTAATTTTCGGGCTCTAACACCTTAATCTCTGCTACTGATATTCTTTGCTACTGTAACAAAATCTTTGTGCTTTGAATCACAATAACTGCGATTATGATAGACAGAGTGAAATACCACTCTGGTGAAAACCCTGCACAATGCAATAAATCTGTTATAAAATCCCAGGGTGGTGGTGGAAGAATGGTTTGAAAACCTGGAGGAATGGTGGCGGAACTGTAGAAACGACGGTCGTGGAGGAAACAAGTGAAAATGTAATGAAATGGATTTTTTATGGGAGAATGAATGTGGGCCGTCCGATCCGTTTGGAGGCGATGATCAACAGTGGGGATTAATGAACAGGATGACCTTTAAAAGTTGGGAGACACACAAAGGAAATGGGAAAATGCAACAAAAAACATATGAAATGGACCATGGGTGGTGGGACCTGGTCATGGCGGAGGGCGATTAAACCTAGACCGTCGGATCTCAGGAGGATATCAACGGACGACGGAGATCGAATGATGAACTGCTTGGAATATCTGCTGGAGAAACATGGTGAAAATGCGAGATGCGATGGGAGCCGTCGATCTAGATCAACGGACGGCTATGATTGAATCGGAGGATCACAATCGGGGGAGGCAGCGGGGGACGCACTTGAAAACTTGCGATTGCGATTTGGAGCGACGCGTGATTGAGCGCCAGCCATCGGATCAGGGACCAGATCAACGACCCAAATTCAATCGGAGGGAGATAGAGAGGGGTGACGGAGCGATGAACGATGAGATCCAGACCATTGGATCACAAGATATCAACGGCTCAGATCAAATCGGAGAATCGCAATCAGATGAAACAGAAGGGCAGCACACAAGAAGTTCCAATTGCGATTGGAGCGGTGGTGATCCAACAGTGAATCGATGGTGGAGGCGAGCATTGGAGGTTTCACATAGGAGGGAGGTGGGCGCGATGGAACAAGTGTGATTAGCGCTGGGTCGTTGGATCTATATAGATAAATGGCTCAGATCGCGGCGGGGGTCTATACGACCATATTACAATCGCATCGGAAGTTTTTTGTATAATGCGGAAATGCACTCGGCTCCATGTTTGCGATTGCGATTAGCGCCCAAGGCTTAAGCGCTTGGTCTCAGGCGCGGGCATATGGGGAAGTGGCTTGAGGGGGGCTGGCCGAAAGGGGCTTAACCCACATATATGGAATACAGGGTATTTTGGCTTAGTTTTAACACGTTTCAAAGCCAAAAAGGGAAACGATAGAAGGAGAAAGGGGCTATTTGGCCAAACGAAGGGATATCATAAGGCTCAAACAGGGTTTTGGGAGGATTTAGAGGGTTAATGAGGTAAATTTAAAAGGGGGAAAAATAGGGTGGAACGTGGGATTTAGTGGGAATAGAATAGGAGGAAACAGAGGCTTAATGGAGATAAAATAGGAGGGAAAAGGAGGCTTTTGGGCATTCTTCACAAACAGAGAGGCTTTATAATGGGAATCAACAGAGGGGATTTTATCAAAGGACAAAAGGCACAAGGAGGCTTCAAGGATGATGTGTTTTAAGAGGAAATGCATTCCTTGAAGGATCATAAAAATTTTAGCCCCCTGTTAGCTTGTCAAAAGGGGCTAACCAGAAGTGTCCAACTCCCACATGGGGATGGCTTCTTCTTGAAGGAGTCAAGAATTCAGAAAATGATCTTTGGAGTAGGCCGGATACAGTACTTGAATCATTCTTTTCTTTCTTAGATCGTGCCACAAGCCATGAAGACATCATATCAATGAGAAAAATTCTCCCAAACAACTACCTACCCACACTATAGTCCTAACATTTATATTTTGGGTGAATTTGGACTTGCAGACCCTTTACATCATCAATTTTTGACAAACAGGAAAAGAAAAATATTCTATTTCTACCCTTATTACTCCATGAGACCAGATTAGACTGTTAGCCTCATATTTTCTCTACCTAAACTACTATCTGCTAGGATTAAACTATCTAGCAGATTTCTTCTCTACATTCTAAGACAGAAATTGAAAAATAGTCAAGCCAGGACTAGATTGTCTGGCTTGCTGGACTTTGCAGAAATTAAAAACAACTAACTACATGCTCACAGCTGAGCTTTATTGAGCTTTTCCTACCTACCCTACTCTAACTGGACTATTTACAAGTCTAGCTTACAAACATTGTCTTCCAATGCAACCAGTCCATCAAGTGATCCCATGACTGGTCTTTCTTGCTCAAATCTTTGAGCATGCTGGATAGGCAGGGCTGCTCCCACTCTTTTTGTTCCACAACAACAACTACAAAAATTTTTCTTTCTGTCCGCAACATGTTGCTCAAAAAGACCCTTGATCCTTCTTCAGATGTTGGCAAGAAATGGACATAAGGATCATGAAATGATACCTGGTTATGGATATCTGGTAGGAAGGCTTCAACTAGGATTTCTTCTTCTACCACTGGATCAAGAACAAGACTCTCTTGAGAAAGAGAATCTCCCTCATCTTCTTCATTTTCTGAACCGGAGGAATCATCATATATGGCAGTGCTGTCCGCTTGGTGCTTCGAGATGTTTTGATCTGGTGGGATGAGCTTTGTGAAAATATCAGTGTATTCTTAAGCAAGGGTATGTTCCTTTGCTTCCTCTTCTTCAAGAGAAAACTCCTTGCTTTCAAACTTCTCAAATATCTCTTCCTTGTTTTCCTCTTCATCTTCTGAGATGAAAGGCTACTGACCTCCAATCATGTGAAAACCATTACTGATGAGTTGTAATGGAGTGAAGCAAATATCTAGAGATCCTTCACCCTCTTCTGCACTCTTAAATCTTTCTTCATCAGTATCATAAATAGCCTGCATTGGCTCATTACTCTCTAGAAGTAAAAGGAATTGATTCTCCTCCCATAAATCTACTAATGATGACCCTGCAAGATCATCTTTTGTTTGGAGAACATCATCATCAGATAGATCAAAAATAGGAAAATCATGAATATAAGTAATGCTGCCAACCAGACATACTGGATTATCAACAGATTTTTTTTCACTCTTATTTACATGTGAGCTTTCCAACTTTGTACAACAAAGCTCATCGGATGAATGGGCAAGAAAATATATTGTGCAAAAAATTACAAAGGCTGGGTGTCCATTGATGATCTGATCTATTTCTTCTTCTGTCAAAGGACAAGATGGTCTTGTGTTCCTTTTCACAGAAGTGCATCAACTCTCTGTTTCTTTTGAAGACTGGATTTGAGGTAGAATGTCATCTGAAGCCTCAATTGCAAGGGATGATGGATCAACATCTGAGTTTTCAGGAATATCTTGAGGAATGTCTATGGTCTCTTAACTGTTTTCTTCCTCAACTGATTCATCCATGATCTTGAGATAGCTAGGATGCATATGAAAATCTTGAATGGCTATTAATAGATCTTCAGGATGCATATTAACCAAATCATCATCAATATCTAACAGGTACTGTATGATATTATGAGATTTATCACAACAATCCCATGATAAGGATGGAGAATTTCCTTTATAATTCTTGTAAAATACTTGGTGCATGTCCCTTAAAGAAAACAAACTCCGAGGTTCTAACCATTCATACCAGACCCTAGATTTTCCTTCTAATGTTGCCATGAACATTTTCATTAGGCATTATTCATGCCATTCAACTTTAAATTTCCACACATGTATATGAAACTTGATGAGATGTAGCAAGGGGTCATCAACATTTTCACCTTGAAAGGTAGGCAGGTTTTCTAACTAGTCCACTTCAGGCATTTTGTGTGGGAATCCAGGGATATGCTCCCTACTCATTGGGGCATATCTTCTCTGTATGCGTGGAAGCATGTTTGTAAATCAGAAAGAGGTCACTGTATCTTCTCAACCAGTTCAGAGTCTTCTACCAGTGGAGTCATTTGGTCTTCTAGGAGTTATGGAGTGTGGAGTCGCCAGGTGGATGAATTTGAATATTTGGAGCAGGCTGCTGTCCACCATCAGCAATAAAAGCCAATATAGGCTAAGTGGTATTTTTCCCCGATGGAGTCGCCATTATGTTGGGGTTCCCATGTTTTGGACAGATTGGCAAGACCAAAAGATGAGACAACATCAAAACCACTTTGGGATCCTAGGATCTAGCCCTCCTGGATCCGGAGAGGGATCTCTCCATAAATACAAAGAATGATATATATTTGAAAGCTCAAGATGAGGTATTAGGCTAGTTATGAAGCATAGGGGGTTTTAAATGATTTGGTTGGTGGGTTTCTGGGTTGGTCATGAGATCATAGACTGAGAAGGTCATGGGAAAAAGGAGCAGGGGAGTAAGACATTTCAGCAAAAGAGAAGAGGTCACGAAAGTGCCATCCATTGGGCCATGGAGTCATGAAAGGAGATTACTTGCAAGCAACTGACCAAGGCTTTTAGAGGGCAAGTCATCTATACTAAAGGATATTTTAGATAGATGGTGGAATGGAACATTAAGGATTGAAAGTGGAAGAAGGAAAACAACCCAATTTCTGTCTATAGATCAGGTTAGAGGTCATTTAACTCCAGGCCTGCTTGGACATACTCAAAGGCAGCTCTTAAGGAAGTCACAAGGGGGCAGCTTATAGATCGGACCAGATGTTTCGGGAAAGTCACCCTAGAGGTTCGTTGGGTTACAACCTCCACAGAGAAGAGGCATGCTACTTAAGAAGGACTCACACAACCATACATGTCCCTGAAAAACTAAATAGAGTAGAACGAGGAAGTTACCCGTAGGTCCTACGGTTGAAGCAGATCCCGCGGGGTCCAAACCCCCAGCAACCGTCCTTCCTTCTTAACCTGAAAGACAAGAAGAAACAAGCACGAAGAACTGGTTGTACAGCATATATCTACTCTAAATGTTAGTGAAATCCATATGAAACATTAGATAATCCATAATGAATGCTTAAATAACAATTTTCTCATATATGTAAGCAGACACTAACACGTATATTTTGGGAACAAGATGGTACTTCTGTATTATAAATAGCATGTACAGAAATAACGAGTGGAGAGATCACCTGAATCCTCCCACGATCTTCGAGCAGACCGTCGTCCGGATCCGTCCCACCCTTGCCTCGCTAAGATTCCTTCCGAACTGGTGCAAACGAGATGACATATAAAGGAATGAGCATCTCCAAGAAACAAAGGTTTCTTGTAATGAAATGGGAAGTGCAGGAGGCACGGGAATTCAGACTTGGATAGGGAATACCAACAGAGTATAATATCAATAATTCTCTCCCTCCCTTAGGCCATGCACATGAGGTGCTTTTATACTCCCTCAAAGTAGTTTCAACAGTTGGAAACAGTTGGCCACGTGCTGGGGTGGTTGAACTACCAGAGTAACCATCAACTCAACCCAAAAATAAAGAATTTTTATATATTTTTTAATGATTTTCATGGCATACGCGGAAAAGTGCAGTTGGACTCGCGTATGCACGCGGAAAAGTCTGGGCATAATCGCGTATGGGGATTTTTACATTGTTTTTTAGTGAATTTGTCCAAGTCTGTAGGAATGGGTGCCCAAAGCCATAAAAGTAATCATGAATCATATGAAGGTGAGAAATGATGCTATAACAGATGCCCCCTAATATATGAGGTCAGAAGGGGTACATGATGGCTGAAATGTATTATGCACATAGAAAGAACTTCGCAAGGACAAGAGAGGACTTCACCAGATTTCAGCCTGCCAAAAACCAATGAAAGAAAATAGAGAGTCAACTCATGCTGAGGCGGGCATACCCATGCTTAGTCAAAAATACATCATATAGAAAGTACTGAATAGATCCAACATGTATACAAGTATAACTGAACTGAAAGTACACAATGAATCATCTGAGCATGGCCCGGAAATATAAGTCTGAATCAATGTCCAAGTATCACATATAAAAAGCTGATCAAAGATGCTGCAACTGGATGTCTGATCAAATAAGTAACTGAATCTCCAAGTACCAAATCATAAGGGGTGGAACAAACGGTACTATCACGCAACTTGGGAGCCAACATATAGGATGCTGCTGTACTGAACTGCAACATATAAGAGTGGACGACATCACTGGCAGAAACTGAATGGACTGTCAAAAGTGAACCGAGAAATGTTGATGCAACCCGAGGTCTTCACCGATCACTATGGCACAATTCTACACAATGGGAATAAATGAGCTGAAGTCGACCATGTGAGAAATCGTTGGATTACCGGTCAATGATGTATACCGTTAACCAATGCGAGACAACTCACCAATAATGAAAATGAGCGTCAAGGTGCCCTAGTACAATCTAACAAGTGCGAATGAATTAGTTGAAGTCGAACACTTGAAAGAATCTACCAATCAGGAGGCAATGATGAATCCCCACTATCGATAGCGAAGAGTCTGCCACTGATGACTGCAAACCCTAAGGTACTGACAAAAAGACTCTAGACCTTATTCCCAGAGCAATGAGTCGGAGTCGATGGGAAAAGATCTGCTGGAAGGAAGGCATTAAGGCATCCCACATCGGTCCAGCGCGAGTGTAACCCGCAGGCCAAGATTTGGAAGGAATAGGACGAAGTAGAGTGATGGAACCAAAACCGAAGTACGTTTACGACATGCACAAGATGAAGCTAGCACACAGAAGAAACCCTCTGAACCAACCAATAATGAAAGCTGACACAGAGGCGAGAAATCCATTGATAGGGTCAAATAGAAATCAAGGTACTGCACGAATCCCAAGTGTGATAATGTGTGCTGATGTCGAACACAAGGGAAACCACTCAGTCAAAGACCCATAATGATGATCAAATGCTGAGCACAAGGTCACCTATCAATGATGGAAATAGACCCAGGGTGCGGCTCTAGGTTTGCTCTCAGAGAAATATGTCGTAGTCGATAAGAGACAAACCCGCCAGCAAGAAGTCAATGGGGACCTTCTCAAACCAGCACGAGCAGAAGACCAAAACATCTGATGTGATAGAAAAAGATACTGACCAGACTAGGAAGGCCGACTGAATAATGAGTCAAGAGACACCGCAGAATGGCCGACTCTGGTTAAACTTCCCTTGAACAAAAGCACGACTCATGATGACAATGGCAGTAAAAGTGACACTGTATAAGTCTGTTATGCAGGAGGCAAAACAAACTCTCCATATGATTGGAAGAGATAACCAACCGGGGGAGAACTGACAAGTGAAACATGGTAAAGGCTGAACCTAGGTCAAAAACTAAAACCATACCAAATGTAGGAAATATATATAAGTATATGTGCTTTGTTCAAGGGCGACAAACTGACTCTGTACTGCCATCAAAACAACGAAGATACATCCCGTTCTCGTATTTGATTTTTTTTTCTTTTTCATATAATAAGCCTGAAAAAGAATAAAAGAATGCTATGGTACAATGGATAGAACGAGTATCAAAAAATCAGATGCACTAGTTCCTGGGATTGGAACAATCCTATGCTCAATGCAAGGTGGCGAAAACTGGTAAGTGATACTCAGAGGAACGTTCCATCCATGGGTAAAAAAGGTGTCAAGTCGTGATAGCTAAGTGCATGCAATGGTTAACTTGTACAGAAAGTCAAGGTCAAAATTTGGCTTAAACATCGAGTCCAAATGAAGCCGGCTAAAGGCCAGGATAAACAAGTAGACAATATGCAACGCAGTAATACAACTTAACGACACCAGGGAGCCTCTAGGGTAAAAGCCAGAAAAAATGATAGTGATGAAGAAGAAGAATGAAGCTTCAACACATAAGACATGGCGGGACTAAAGAGGACTCCCGAGCCTACATAAAACACAGCATGGGCAACAAGTGACAGCGAGGAACTAACTAGGAAGCCCATGTAAAGGAAGGCTCTACCATCAAGTCATGATTAGATAATCGGCGAGTGAAATGGGTGTAATACTCATGACCTGATGGGATCGACCCTATGGCAAGTGATCAGTATGGAGGCTAGTATGCAAGATGCAACGGAAAGTGATTTCCCTAACCTATATGCCAGTAAAGATCATATACCTACCGTGCCGAGTCAGTAATCATGGATAAAAAACGGGAAAAATATCAAAATCGTCAAAATGTACCTTAAAACATACCAAACTGGGCACTTCCAAGCATCCGGGTTATGCAGCTTAAGATAGATCGAAAAAATGAGCATAACAAATTTTTGCGAAATTTTTTAACTTTTTAGGCATAAATAGACAAATTACCTCATATTTGGTTCATTATTGCATTGCTGATTTGGAAAAAAGTGCTCTGGAGCAAAAAACTTCTTTCGTCAAACCAGGAACAACCGACCGTCGAAACGCACCGAATTTTCAGGTAGGCTCCTCAATCATCCTTGCAAATCATTTTGTCTGTTTAGAAATTAAAATTTAGTGAATTTTACCATTAAAACCCTTGCTAAAAAATGCGGACTTGCGCATACGCGGGTTCATAACAGGAAAGTCGCGTATACACGCGACTGTGCAAAGAAAAAGTCGCGTATGCGCAGGTCCGAATCAAAAAATGCGTGGCTAATGCATGATTTAATGAATTTTGACAGGATTACAATCTCATGGAGGGAGCATGAACATAGCGCAATTGATCAAGAGGTCATGCAAGATCGAGCATCGCAAAATATCCTTCGGAATTGCGGATTGTTCAAATTCTTCAAAATGCCAAATATGAAAAGCAATCCTCGGTTGCTAGAAATGCTCGTCAATTACTGGGAACCAGACCAAGATTGTTTCGTGATAGATCAGATGCCAGTATGCATTGAAGTGGAAGACATATACTTTATTACTGGACTCTCCCGGAGGGGAGAACCAGTAGACTTGCACGGGAAGCCCCTGGGAGGGCTAACTGTGGAAGACTATGTCCACGTGTATTGCGTAGAGGGTTCCAAAAAAGTTGGAACTCAGATTGCTATTAAAGATTTACGGGATTTGCACATGAAAATCCTCCTTTTCACCATTGGCAGAGTGGCAGGATCTGCCTCTCTACATCAGGCGTCTAGGACGCAAATGAGCATAGCAGTAGAATGCTTGACTCATGTGTATGATTGGTGCACAACCCTTTTACTGAACATGAAACAACAGTTGACCTCAATCTGCCAAGCAAAGACCAAACATTTTGGGTACGGTACTATTTTGATGACATTCTTCTTTGAGAAGATACCAGCATTGAGACCCAGAGTTATCTCTACCATCAGTAGCCCGCGGGACCCAAGAATTGCCCGTTGGGCGGACATGATGAAGAGATTAGGGGGAAGTGAAGTTCCCCGGGCCACCTGGGACGATGAGTTCTTCCTTTGGTGGGGAGAACAGATCATCATAGTGGATGACTATGCCTATGCCGGGATGGACTTTCGTGGAGTTCCAGATCTAGTTCTTCCACCAGGCACAGCACAGTTGGTAAGTTTGCAAATTTTTTTGACTTATATAATTTTTTTGGATTTTTTCAAATATGTATGAAAAAATGAAAATAAACATGTTTTTGATTGGATTCATAATGACTGACAATGTAAACATGATCATGATACAGATATTGGACCAGTGCGTCCTGAGGGTTTCCCGCGCCACAAGTGTCGCAGGGGCGAAGCAGATACAGTGGATTCAGATAGGACGCTCCAGGCTGTGCAGAGGAATTTGGAGGGGTTAACCCGCCAAATACCTATGGCTGTCGTGGAAGGCCTGCCGGAAGCCATCCAGAGACGGGTGGTAGGAGTGCCCCGAGACTGGGTACGATTATTCCGCCGAGTTGCCACTGCGGTCACGTTCTATAGGAACACGACTTCTGGGCAGGGACCTCAGGAGTAGACAGATATTATGTATTAGATAACTGTATATTCTTTTTTGAGACTGAACATGATTGGGCATAAGCCCAAGTTTTGTATGACCTTATGGATCCAAATTTTTGTAAATTTTTTGAACACTCTGATGATATATATACAACGATATTTGATGTGATGTGATAAATGTATCAAAATGTATGATGTTTTTGATGATTACATTTTATTGTATGGAATGATTAATGTGCCAATCCAATGCTTGATTAGCTAATGAGTCAGCAAACCAATTGTCAGCTCGAGGAATATGAATGAAAGTTAAAAATTGAAATGACCTTTGTAACAAACGTACCCTCAAGAAAAATCGTAATAAAAATGGATCTCGTACCCGATAAGTATTGTTCAACTGCGACACCACCAGCTGAGAGTCCAAGAAAACTACCAACAAATCAACACCCAAAGATATTGCCTCCAAGAGTAGATGAACAACTGCAGTGTATTCTGCTATATTATTGGAAGCAGGACCAATGCAGACTCCTCTTGATACTAACAGCTGACCGGATGGATAATGAAGCACCCAAGCCGCGGAAGCTAAGTTCCGGGTGTGTCTACTAGCACCATCAGTGAAACCAAAAGGACTCATGACATCCAACACAACCTGCCAAAGCAGATCAAAAACATCGCCAACTCATCAAAGATCGAAAATCAACCAGATATGTACAAAGCAAAAACTACTATATACAAAAGCAACATGCCAGGCCGAAGCCTAGGCATAATACTTCTTCAAATAGAGCCCATTTCGGGGCTCCGGCAACTCGTTCCCTTCGAAATCAACCAAGGTATATGCTCCTTTCTTAAGGACTTTTTTAACGATATAGGGGCCATACCACATAGACTTAAACTTTCCTGTCCCTAGGGCGTCTTTTTCTTTGGCATAGACCAAAACAAGGTCACCTTCCGAAAAAACCCTGGGTTTGACCGCCTTATCGTACTGAACTTTAACTCGGTTTTTATGGGCTTCATTCATCGTGGCGGCATCCCGACGTTGCTCATCGAGATGTTCCAGATGAAGAAGCCGTTCTGCCAGACTAGAAGTGTCAGGAAGAAGTTCAACAGCTAATTTAAGAGAAGGAATCTCGCATTCAATAGGAATTACGGATTCCACCCCGTGCACTAGTTGAAACGGAGTAAAGCCAGTTGCAGTTTTCACTGACGTCCTCTATGCCCAAAGTGCAGGATATAGCATAATATGCCAGTTGGATCTAGCTTTATCAATTGTCCTTTGAAGAATTGTCTTCAAGGATTTATTCACGGCTTCCACTTGCCCATTAGCTTGAGGATAATATGGAGATGAATGCTCCTGCCGGAAACCTAATTTTAGAGCCAACTCAGCCATCATGCTATTCTGAAAATGACTGCCATGATCAGTGACAATCTCTCTAGGAATACCAAAACGAGCAATAACCTAGTTGAAAAGAAAAAGAGCTGCAGTCTCACCATCGTTCCCAAAATTAGGCATAGCCTCGACCCACTTCGTAAAGTAGTCTATTGCTACAATAATGTACTTGTGACCTTTAGCCGAAGGCACAAGTAGTATAATCAATACCCCACTTTGTAAAGGGACAGATAGCAATGACTGGAAAAAGCGGAGCTGGATGAGCGCACATTTTTAGAGTATAGACTTGACACGGATGACACTTTTTGACCGATTCTATACAATCTTTGAAAATCAAGGGCCAAAAGTACCCAGCATGCAAGATTTTTTGGGCTGTAGCAAGCCCAGATAAATTACCCCCACAAGCTCCACTGTGAGAATCATTCAGCACAGCCTCAGCTTCTTCGAGAGTTAAGCAGCGTCTCAGGATTGAATCAACCCCTCGACGATATAAAGCATCACCAATAATCAAATAATTCTTGGCCAAGTGACGCAGCTTACGACGCTCATCTTTCGAAAAAGTAGAGGGAAACTTCGCAGTCTGGAGATACACAATGATATCCCCGTACCAAGGATCCTGTGAAGAGATAAGAAACAAGTGTTCGTCTGGAAAGGACTCATCATAGATCATCTCTTCCCCACAGGGCAACTCGGAGATCAATTCCGCGAAAACTAATGATTTCTTGGATTTGGCAGACATAAAATCAAGATCAAATTCCTGTAAAATCACAATCCATCGATTGTGTTTTCCCCCAATCACTCGCCTACTGAGGACAAACTGAAATGGATTGGCTGCTGCCAAAACATAAGTTTTGCGAAGAATAATTTAATGACGGAGTCGCTGCACAGCATGGACTAAGGCTAACTTTTCTATCGGAGTGTACCAGAGTTCAGGTCCTACCAAGCCTCGACTAAGGTAGTAAATAACATGCTCTACAAGAGCATCATCCTCCTGAACCAGAACCATACCAATGGTAGATTCTGCTGCTGCCAGATACAAAAGGAAATCCCTGCTACAATCTGGTGGACTCAATAAAGGAGCAGAGGTCAGTGCTTTTTTCAAAGCATCGAACGAGCGTTGAGCGTAGTCGTCCCAAAGAAAAGGAACTCCTTTCTTCAACAATCTCATAAATCCCTTTGTAACTTCAGCATAATTTACGATAAATCTCCGAAGAAAATTAGACTTCCCTTGAAGACTTTGAAGCTGACGAACTGAGGACGGGGGAGGCAACCGAAGTATTGCCTCAACCTTGAAGGGATCTACCCTTATCCCTTCCCTAGACACAATGAATCCCAATAGCTGACCGGATGTAACCGCGAAAACGCACTTGTTCGGATTCAATCTAATCTTATAGAACCGACATCGTTCAAATATTTGCCGGAGGTGACCAGGATGATCCATCCTCTTTCGAGAATGAGCAGCTAAATCATCTAAGTACACCTCGATAATCTTTTTGATGTCGTGAAAGGCATATGACATGGCCCGCTGAAAGGTAGCCCCAGCATTTTTAAGACCAAAAGGCATCTTCTTGTATGAAAATGTACCCCAGGGACAAATAAAGGCAGTCTTATGTTGATCTTCAGGACGGATAGTAATTTGATTATATCCGGAGAAACCGTCTATGAAGGAGAAAATCTCATTACCGGCACACTCGTCAATGATCTGATCGATAAATGGTGTGGGGTAATTATCTTTAGGACATGCTTTATTTAGGTCTCTGAAATCAATGCACACTCGAATTGTTCCTTGCCTTTTATCTACGGGAACGAGATTTGAAACCCATTCAGTCAAAGGAACAGGGAAAATGAATCCCGCCTTAAGCAGCTTCTCAACTTCAGCTTTGATAGCTGCTGCCTTTCTAGGATTGACCGGACGAAGTTTTTGCCTCACCGGCTTAGCGTTTTCATACGTCTTGATCTCATGCTGGACAATAGATGGGTCTATTCCAGGCATTTCCTCATAAGACCAAGCGAATACATCTCTATACTCTTTAAAGAGCTCAGTGTAAATTTGAACCTCTTCACGGGAACATTAAGCTCCGATGAAGACATTCTCGATAATATTGGGATCCCTGGAAATGTTCATCGGGATAGTAGGAGAAATCACAGCCATGTTCCCTTCAGCATAAACCTGTGTTGGTGCTAAAGGGTTCAAGACTGGGTGAACAGGACCAGGAGACTGAGGACTTGGGAAACTTGTTTCAACTTCGTTCAAGTCAGGTAAAAAGTAAGACCGATGATGCAAATCATCCCACGGTCTATCTATACCAGTCATGGCTTCCAGGATGGCCTCTTCAGATAGAAGAGTGGTATCAAGGCAATCTTGGGCCGAAGAAGAACTAAGTGTCCAAGCTGGAGCCACATCTCCATCCAACTCTTCTGGTGAAAGAGGAGCTGGAATGGATTCTGCAGAGTCAACAATAGACTAATAAGCAATCTCTGCTGCAGAAATAGGACATGCCATTCCACCCACTTGACCTTCCGCTAATGTGGCTATAGGGGAAGGTAAGGTCCAAGGGTCCGAAAAATAATGATTTCTGAAGAACTCTCTTCGAAGAGGAGCCTTGGAGGATGAAATAGCATTAATATGAACCGTAGGAGGAGGAATATCAAAAGTACCCATCAAGGAGGAATACATTCCAACTCCTAAATTCTCAACAGGCACCTTAGTATTATCCAACTTAGGAATAGATGAGTCAGTAGACGCATTCGGGTCTACAGGAGGACAGTCCAGTTGATCCACTGTAACAATCCTCCCTTCGTGGGGGAAACATATAATTCGAAATAATGAGGATGCAATGGCATCCATCTCATAAATCCAATTTCTCCCCAACAGAAGGTTTTAGTCCAAGCTTGCATCCACTACCTCAACCTCTATATTGACATTTTTTCCCCCAACACAGATGGGCAAAGCTGGGACAATACCATGGGGTCTGTGAGAATGACCATCGAACGCAATAAGAACAGTGCTAGATGGAACAACTTTGGGAGATCCGAGTGTCTTCCAGCATGCGAGAGACATCACGCATGTGGAGGCACCCTCATCAACAACCGTTCGAAAGATATTGCACTTCCGATATGACGATTTAATATGAAAAGCCATGTGATGAGGAAGTCTCTTCTTAAAATTAGTCATATCAAAAGTAATCAGAAGAGAATTTTTTGGATCAATAGCCCCAATGGAAGTGAGCAAAGCACTGCGCTGAGCCGGAAAAGACTAGAGTACCTCTAAAGCTGACATAGCACAAGGACTCTGTGCCAGATCTTCCACAATCGAGTAGTTCTGGGCAGCCCTAGCATTTGGATTAATCGTTGATCGCTTAGAAGATGCTTTGGGCATCCGAGGCATAGACTCAACAGTAGGCTTTGTAATGTGAAGCGGCTCAGTAGCATCAGGAAAATCCTTAGCTTTCGAAGACTCTTCTCTGCCATAATCACGGGATCTCGTAGCGATATCCGCGTGAGCACTCATCATGAAAATGTTCGATGGAATTTCCCCTTCCTGGGTGCCCCCAGAGGAAGCCCCGGGATTTTGGTTCGCGCCAACAACTAATTGTTGCCCTTGGGGAAAAGGGTTTGTTAACACAGCCTAGGAACTAGAAGAACCCTGCTGGGCTAACAAGCGCTGCGCATCCTGAATTTTAGGGCAAAGGTGTGTGAGATGGTCTCCAGTACACAACTTGCATGGAAACTTCACTTTCTTTTTCTCCTTTGGACCCTCACCAACACGCTCGTTGGTTTTATTTGCATTACCCTTCCCATTCTTGCCCTTCTTCTTATTATTTCATCCCTTCTTCTTCCCATCGGATTGTTGATTTCCTTTGGGATCAGAAGCTTGGACAGCATTTATGGACAAAGACTGGGAAGGCGATGACTTAGCAGGCACAACCTGACTAGAAGGAGCAGATTGCAAAGACAACTGCTGCAGTTGAGTAAGCAGGCTGGCTGCACCATTATTGATCGATCCGACAAGCCCATCACCATGAGGACCAGGCTTAAGTTTTGATAAATCTAATTTGGAGCGAGGAGCATTGGGAAAATATTTATAAAGGACCCCAGACTGAGAATAGATCAGTTCCAGCTGCTGGGCCCTAAAAATGGCCTGCTCCTCAGAAAATACCCCAGATAGGGATACATCTTTTGAAATGTCTGACTGCAGAGATTTCAAAAACCATTCGAGAAGGAATTCTCCTGGAATATGAGCTTTAATAAGCCTCTTCCTTCTCCTCCATTCCTGAATGTGATCAGAAATGTGAGTTGCTTCGTCCTGCTTAAAATTAGCCAGGAGTTCCGTCCCAGCCTCATATCGGACAGGCAACTGAAAATGGTTTAGAAATGTAACAGCCAGTTCTCCAAATGTAGCAAAACTGCCCCCAGTTAACTCGATATACCATTTGGCATCGTTTCCAGTTAGGGTGCGTTGAAATAATCTCAACCTAATCGAATCATCGATCAGGGAGTTCGAAGAACACCATAAGTGGAAAGTGGTGATGTGGTCGGCCGGATCCTCTCCATTCTTACCTTCAAACTTTGGAATATCTGAAGGAATTTTGGTCGGGACCGGAGGCCACCCCGGACTATAACGAATCGGATCATTAGTCAACTTCGACAGATCTGGCAAGTTTAACGTTGCCAGAAAAGGTAAGCGAGGCGGAGCTTGAGGATTCCATCCTTGATGGGATGGATTCCCAACATTCTGAAAAGAATACCCTGGATTTGATGAGGCATCAGGTTGCCAAAAAGGACTCGTAGAAAAAGGAGAAGAACCTCCTCCCCACGCCGAGTTACCAAAGCCCAGACCAGTTCCCCCCGCTGAAGTATTAAATGAAGAGGAAAGCCCCTGGTAGGGGTTCCAGGCATTAGACAGAGGAGAAAAAGTCTGACAAGCACTCGACGAAGGGAAAGAAGCATTCCCTTGATGACCTGCGTAAAACTGATTCCCTGCCCCCGCTGTAGTGAACACAGGGTTCCATCCTATAAAAGTAGTCGAACTTTGCCCCCCAGACCAAGGGTTGAAACTCTGGGTCTGAGAAGTAAATGGAAAGGACCCTAAAGAAGGATTCGAACTAGGAATGTGTCCAGTTCCGAAGGGGAACCCTTGAAAAGAAGTTGATCCACTAGCCATGGAAGACATGGGTGTAGATCCAGCTGCAGCAGCGGAAAAGGAAAAAGAGGGATTCCCACTAGTGGGCATCCCTGAACAGAAGGGACCAGAATGAGAAGCATGTGCTTGGGTGAAACCAGAGCCAAACACAGTAGCACTAGAAGCAATCGAAGATAAAGCAATAGTGCCCCCTCCTTCAACGGAAGCAGGAGTCTGAATGCTTGCAGCACTCACGGCAGAAGCTGCGTTCCCAGTCGTGGCCATCGAAAGGTATGAATGATACGGAAGATCTTCCGGTCTCTCAGACTCAGGTCCGATGTATTGAACAACGAACAGATAATCAGGAGGAAGAGGAGATGGACCTGACGCAGGAGGTTCAGGTACTTCTTCAATTTGAAAATCTTCTTCCTGAGGAAATAAAACTCGCGAGGTGAGCGGAACGCTCCTCTCGGAACCGACATCAGAATCAACTATGAAACCTTCAGACCCTTGTGGAGGATCTCTCTCCACTGCGTCAGACGCCACAGGGTGGTAACCACCTGCTAAATCACTCCTACGCCTTCTCGAAGAAGGCTCTGGACTCTCGGGAGATAACCCCCGGATTCTCCTCGATCGACGAGGCGCTTGATCAACCACTTTTATAGATTTTAAATTAGACTCAAAAAAGTGAAAAGCTAGGCAAGCTAGGAGCAAAGAGCACTCACTAAAAGAAAAATCCCTGAGATACAATCAAGCAAACAGCCTGCAAGTATTTCCACTTCGGGTGATGAGGACCGGACACCAAAATACAGGAAAGCGAAATATAGGACCTCCCGAAAGCAGTCTGGGATGATTAGGGCCCAGAAAAACTAGCAAAGGTATCAGAAATAGTTACGCAAACCTCCTAACGACAGCCTTTGTTGGCTCAAGCACTCAAGCTTCGCAAGGGCACCCCCCAGAAGTACTGCTGAAAGTGATGCGACGTCTGCCTCAGGTACCACGGGTATTCCCCCCCCGCAGTCACCTGTGTGGAACCTAGGAGTGGCAAATATGGGCACCAATCCGTGTCAGAAGCCGGGCAGAACGGTCTTGAGGTCAGATTCAGCTAATTAGAGAGGGGGTATCCCTCTTCTCAGCCTTCACTTCCCCTCGCGCTTGACTCTCTGGAGGAGAGCTTTCCCGGTCCACCTAACGGAGTTGGATTTCACTCTATTAATCAACTTCTATGTTTTTTTTGAGCGGCCTTGGAGAGTTAACTCTCCACTCACCTAATCCAAGGCCCTACAACCTAGATAGTTGGTGTATGACACTTAGAAAACTTGCTAGTTGATTTTAAATTATATCGCTTATTTTAATGGGCTGTTATGTTAAGTCATAAGGATGCGGAAATGAAACTTATGATGTTTTGATGCAGAAAGAAATTAATAAAAACCAAACTACATGCAAATGCAGTTATTGTCTTTCGATGAAAAGCAACTTCTACACGGGTTCTACGAGATTAAAAATTGTATTTTTTCTTTTCAGATATCAAACTCACACTCACAAAAACTATAAAAGTGACTAAATGATTAAATGCATCTAATGCAAATCACTACAAGCATGCAAATCCTAAGATGAAAAATCTCCTAAAGCAGAGTGAAATTTCCCAAAAGTCCTTCAGTTTTAACTCTCCTTGGTTGTCCAGAAAGCTAGTTCCCGAAGTCAAGAACTCTTAATATGAAGACACCAAAGACGCTTAAAAACAAGAGGAAGAAATGAATGACGACTCCCTTCCAATTATTAAGCCAAAATCCAAAGGCAAGAAACTTCAACCAAGCTTCAAAAGACACAAAGAAACGAAAATAAAAATGCAAAAACAAAAGCAAACAACAAAGCAAAATGTTTTTTGAGCTTTTGTGTTTTATAAAAGAGTTCGAAAAGAAAAGTAAAACTATAAAATTCCAAGCCAATCAATACTGAATTTCAAGAAAATACTTCCAAAAATGCTGCAAATCTTATAAGGCTAACTAGTAGAAAGATCAATACAAGCAAAAGAAGACAAGAAAACTCAGCCACTCAGCCTAAAATAATAGTGCAATCCTGCCGCAAGCAAAAACTCCAAAGAACCAAAAAAGACTCTTCAAAAGTTGCAACAAGACCTAGCCAACTGAACTCAAGAAATGAGCAAAAATCGTAGTGCAAAGCAAACACAAATATAGGAAAGAGTAAATGAGCAGGAGCTCTCTGTTCTGATAAAGCAGAACAGCCAAGAATGCCCAGAAAGCGATCTTGGTACTCAAGCCAGAAGTGCCAGCACCAGAAACAACACTTTGCCAAAAAGACTAGTTTTCAATCAAATGAAAAAGAGAAAAGACAAAATACCACCTTCTTCACAATCTAGAGAGTACAAAGACACTGTAGGAACAGGTCTCCACAGCCATAAAGGACTAAAAAGTCAAGAAATCCAAAAATTCAAAATCTGCCTAGGTATACGCTACTTCACAGTTTAGCAACAAGAGTGTATACGCGACTGTGCTAAAGGAAACACGCGTATACGCGACTTCCTTTAGACAAAATTGCATGTATACGCGACTGTGTGCATAAAAAAGCGCGTATATAAAGGTAAATAGTGAAAAAACAAAAAGGATCAAGCCTAGATAAGAAACCAGGACTTCGGGCCCGGGCGCGAAAAAATGCGTTGGACTTCAAATGAAAGTTAAGCGTGGCCTTCTATCAAGCCGAACGAGCACCCAAGGAAGTCACAAAGTCACGATCCCCGGTGGATGCGATTCATTTCGGGGGAAAATCTTCCTAGAGGTTCGTTGGGTTACAACCTCCACAGGAGCGGGGGCATGCTGTGAGAGACACAGCCATACCTGTCACACGAAAAGCTAAATGGAATGAAACGAGGAAGTTGCAGTGGTCCTACGGAATTGAAGAAGATCACATGGGGTCCAAAACCCCAGCAACCGTCCTTCCTTCTTAACCTGAAAGACAAGAAGAAACAAGCATGAAGAACTGGTTGTACAGCATATATCTACTCTAAATGTTAGTGAAATTCATATAAAACATCAGATAAATCATAATGAATGCTTAAATAACAATTTTCTCATATATGTAAGCAGACACTAACACGTATATTTTGGGAACAAGATGGTACTTCTATATTATAAATAGCATGTACAAAAGTAACAAGTGGAGAGATCACCTGAATCCTTCCACGATCTTCGAGCAGACCGTCGTCCGAATCCGTCCCGCCCTTGCCTCGCTAAGACTCCTTCCAAACTGGTTCATACGAGATGACATATAGGGAGATGAGCATCTCAAGGAAACAAGGGTTTCCTGTAATGAACTGGGAAAGTGCAGGAGGCACGGGGAATCAGACTTGGATAGGGAATACCAACAGAGTATAATATCAATAATTCTCTCTCTCTCTCCCTTAGGCCATACACATGAGGTGCTTTTATACTCCCTCAAAGTAGTTTCAACAGTTGGAAACAGTTGGCCACGTGCTGGGGTGGTTGAACTACCTGAGTAACCATCAACCCAGCCCGAAAATAGGGAATTTTTATATATTTTTTAATGATTTTAATGGCATACGCGGAAAAGTGTAGTTGGACTCGCGTATACACGCGGAAAAGTCTGGGCATAATCGCGTATGGGGATTTTTACATTGTTTTTTAGTGAATTTGTCCAAGTCTGTAGGAATGGGTGCCCAAAGCCATAAAAGCAATCATGAATCATATGAAGGTGAGAAATGATGCTATAACACCAGAGGTCATTTAACTCCAGGTCTACTTTAGCATTCTCCAAGGGAAAAATAGAGATAAGCTTTACACAAAGCTAGAGTCTATAGATCAAATAAGGACTTTGAACCTTCAATGCTTTGACACCAGCAAGAAACATCCAAGTAGAAAACCCCGAATTCACACATCAGCTAGCAGGAAATAACATCTGCTACACTGGTTAAACCACATGAATTTAATCTTAGATTCACTATCATAAGAAAACATTAAAGGCAGGGAGAGTAGAAACATAGGGTACCTAACAAGAGTAAATCCTATGCCAGATTTCTGATGCGAGCCATAAGAAATGAACAACATGAAAAATGTAAAAAACAATGCGATAAGGAAACATCACCCGTAGTAATAGACTAGGATCCAAAGAAATTTCTTGTTCAATTGATGTGCAAAACTAGTCACATACATTGAGCTCAATGGCTAATACAATCCAAACTTTCTCCTCCTAGCCTACTACATTACAAACTACTCTACTATTCCCTCCCAAGACTGTTCTAACAATCAAAATGAATCCCTCTAACAACAACAACAACAACCCTACAACAACCTTTTACAATTTGTTCTTGGGGATTCTTATAGGAGAATGGATAATAGCAGGAGTAAATGTAAGCTTAATTGTTTCATTATGACATAGGAGAGGTAGGTCGAATGCCCATTCCGCAAAATGGCTCTTCATTAACTGCACATACTCTGAAGTATGGTCTAGAAGTCTTGTTAATAACTTCAAGTATGTTCTTCTAAAGAAATCCGACTGATGGTACTCTGTGGTAGCCTTCTGAAATAAGTGACATGGGCAGAAGAAGGTCTGTAGGTCTCTCCATACCTCATAGCAGAAACATTCTGTCAGTTTACTTAGCTTCTTAAGGGCTCGAGGAGGCACGAAGAATGCTAAAAGGTAGTATTTCTGGAGAAAAGTACTCTGCTAACATTAAACACAGATATGGCTTTGTTTCGTGTGCTTCTTTAATATTCAACTGCGCCTTGATTCCTTGAATGAGGATTAGAGCATTTAATATTTAATTTTTGGGCTCTAACACCTTAATCTCTGTTGCTGATACGCTTTGCTACTATAACGAAATCTCTGTGCTTTGAATCACAATAAATGCGATTATGATAAACATAGTGAAATACCACTCTGGTGAAAACCCTGCACAATGCAATAAATCTGTTATAAAATCCTAGGGTGGTGGTGGAAGAATGCTTTGAAAACCTGGAGGAATGGTGGCGGAGCTGTAGAAACAACGGTCGTGGAGGAAACAGGTGAAAATGAAATGAAATGGAGTTTTTATGGGAGAATGAATGTGGGCCGTCCGATCCGTTTGGAGGAGATGATCAACGGTGGGGATTAATGAACAGGATGACCTTTAAAAGTTGGGAGACACACAAAGGAAATGGGAAAATGCAACAAAAAACATATGAAATGGACCATGGGTGGTGGGACCTGGTCATGGCGGAGGGTGATTAAACCTAGATCATCGGATCTCAGGAGGAGATCAACGGACGGTGGAGATCGAATGATGAACTGCTTGGAAGATCTGCTGGAGAAACATGGTGAAAATGTGCGATGTGATGGGAGCCGTCGATCTAGATCAACGAATGGATATGATTGAATCGGAGGATCACAATCGGGGGAGGTAGTGGGGGACGCACTTGAGAACTTGCGATTGCGATTTGGAGCGACGCGCGATTGAGCGCCAACCGTCAGATCAGGGACTAGATCAATGACCCAAATTCAATCGAAGGGAGATAGAGAGGGGCGACGGAGCGACGACCGATGAGATCCGGACCGTTGGATCACAAGATATCAATGGCTCAGATCAAATCGGGGAATCGTAATTGGATGAAACGGAAGGGCGGCACATAAGAAGTTCCGATTGCAATTGGAGCGGTGGTGCAATGGCCATCTGATCCAATAGTGAATCGACAGTGGAGGCGAGCATCAGAGGTTTTAAATAGGAGGGAGGCAGGCGTGAAGGAACAAGTGCGATTAGTGCTGGGCCGTTGGATCTATATAGATAAATGACTCAGATCGCGGTGGGGGTCTATAGGACCATATTACAATCGCATCGGAAGCTTTTCGTATAATGCAAAAATGCACTCCACTCCATGTTTGCGATTGCGATTAGCGCCCAAGGCTTAAGCGCTTGGTCTTGGGCGCAGGCATATGGGGAAGTGGTTTGAGGGGGGCTGGCCGAAAGGGGCTTAACCCACATATATGGAATAAGGGGTATTTTGGCTTAGTTTTAACGCGTTTCAAAGCGAAAAAAGGAAATGATAGAAGGAGAAAGGGGCTATTTGGCCAAACGAAGGGATATCATAAGGCTCAAACAGGGTTTTGGGAGGATTTAGAGGGTTAATGAGGGAAATTTAAAAGGGGGAAAAAGAGGGTGGAAAGTGGGATTTAGTAGGAATAAAATAGGAGTAAATGGAGGCTTAATGGAGATGAAATAGGAGGGAAAAGGAGGCTTTTGGTAATTCTTCACAAACAGAGAGGATTTATAATGGGAATCAACAGAGGGGATTTTATCAAAGGACAAAAGGCAGAAGGAGGCTTCAAGGATGATGTGTTTTCAGAGGAAATGCATTCCTTGAAGGCTCAGAAACATTTTAGCCCCCTGTTAGCTTGTCAAAAATTTATAGGGGGTTAACAGTGGATCCACATGGGGATGGCTTCTTCTTGAAGGAGTAAAGAATTCAGAAAATGATCTTTGGAGTAGGCCAGATGCCTGGTAATTGGCTTATTCTTTTCTTTCTTAGATCAGCTGCCACAAAGCATGAAGACATCATATCAGCAGAAAAATTCTCCCAAACAACTACCTACCCACACTATAGTCCTAACATTTATCTTTTGGGTGCATTTGGACTTTCAGACCCTTTACATCATCAATTTTTGACAAACAGGAAAATAAACCTATTCTATTTCTACCCTTATTACTCCATGAGACCAGATTATACTGTTGGCCTCATAGTTTCTCTACCTAAACTACTATCTGCTAGGATTAAACTGTCTAGCAGATTTCTTCTCTACATTCTAAGACAGAAATTGAAAAACAGTCAAGCCAGGACTAGATTGTCTGGCTTGCTGGACTTTGCAGAAATTAAAAACAACTAACTACATGCTCACAACTGAGCTTTATTGAGCTTTTCCTACCTACCCTACTCTAATTGGACTATTTACAAGTCTAGCTTACAAACATTGTCTTCCAATGCAACCATTCCATCAAGTGATCCCATGACTGGTCTTTCTTGCTCAACTCTTTGAGCATGCTGGATAGGCAGGGTTTCTCCCACTCTTTTTGTTCCATAATAGCAGCTACAAAATTTTTTCTTTTTGTTCACAACATGCTGCTCAAAAATACCCTTGATCCTTCTTCAGATGTTGGCAATAAATGGACACAAGGATCATGAAATGATACCTGGTTATGGATATCTGGTAGGCAAGCTTCAACCAGGATTTCTTCTTCTTCCACTGGATCAAGAACAAGACTCTCTTGAGAAAGAGAATCTCCCTCATCTTCTTCATTTTCTGAACCGGAGGACTCATCATATATGGCAGTGCTGTCCTCCTGGTGCTCCGAGATGTTCTGATCTGGTGGGCTGAGCTATGTGAAAAGATCAGTGTATTCTTGAGCAGGGGTATGTTCCTTTGCTTCCTCTTCTTCAAGAGAAAACTCCTTGCTTTCAAACTTCTCAAAGATCTCTTCCTTGTTTTCCTCTTCATCTTCTGATATGAAAGGCTGCTGACCTCCTATCATGTGAAAACCATTACTGATGAGTTGTAATGGAGTGAAGCAAATATCTAGAGATCCTTCACCCTCTTCTGCACTCTTAAAGCTTTCTTCATCAGTATCATAAATAACCTGCATTGGCTCATTACTCTCTAGAAGTAAAGGGAATTGATTCTCCTCCCATAAATCTACTAATGATGACGCTGCAAGATCATATTTTGTTTGGAGAACATCATCATCAGATAAATCAAAAATAGGAAAATCATGAATATAAGTAATGCTACCAACCAGACATACTGGATTATCAGTAGATTTTTTTTCACTCTGATTTACATGCGAGCTTTCCAACTCTGTACAACAAAGCTCATTGGATGAATGGGCAAGAAAGTCTATTGTGAAAAAAATTACAGAGGCTGACTGTCCATTGATGATTTGATCTATTTCTTCTTCTGTGAAAGGAGAAGATGGTCTTGTGTTCCTTTTCATAGAAGTGCAACAACTCTCTGTTTCTTTTGAAGACTGGATTTGAGGCAGAATGTCATCTGAAGCCTCAACTGAAAGGGATGATGGATCAGCATCTGAGTTTTCAGGAATATCTTGAGGAATTTCTATGGTCTCTTGACTGTTTTCTTCCTCAACTGATTCATCCATGATCTTGTGATAGCTAGGATGCATATGAAAATCTTGAATGGCTGTTAATAGATCTTCAGGATGCATATTAACCAAATCCTCATCAATATCTAACAGGTATTGTATGATATTCTGAGATTGATCACAACAATCCCATGCTAAGGATGGAGAATTTCCTTTATATTTCTTGTAAAATACTTGGTGCATGTCCCTTAAAGAAAACAAACTCCAAGGTTCTAACCATTCATACCAGACCCTAGCTTTTCCTTCTAATGTTGCCATGAACATTTTCATTAGGCAGTCTTCATGCCATTCAAATTTAAATTTCCACACATGTATATGAAACTTGATGAGATGTAGCAAGGGGTCATCAATGTTTTCACCTTGAGAGGTAGGCAGGTTTTCTAACCAGTCCACTTCAGGAATTTTGTGTGGGAATCCAGGGATATGCTCCCTACTCATTGGGGCATATCTTCTCTGTATGCGTGGAAGCATGTTTGTAAATCAGAAAGAGGTCACTGCATCTTCTCAACCAGTTCAGAGTCTTCTACCAGTGGAATCATTTGGTCTTCTAGGAGTTATGGAGTGTGGAGTCGCCAGGTGGATGAATTTGACTGTTTGGAGCAGGCTGCTGTCCACCATCAACAATTAAAAACCAATCTAGGCTAAGTGGTATTTTTCCCCAGTGGATTCGCCATTATGTTGGGGTTCCCATGTTTTGGCCAGATTGGCAAGAACAAAAGATGAGACAACATCAGAACCACTTTGGGATCCTAGGATCTAGCCCTCCTGGATCTGGAGAGGGATCTCTCCATAAATACAAAGAATGATATATCTTTGAAAGCTCAAGATGAGGTATTAGGCTAGTTATGAAGCACAGGGGGTTTTAAATGATTTGGTTGGTGGGTTGCTGGGTTGGTCATGAGATCATAGACTGAGAAGGTCATGGGAAAAAGGAGCAGGGGAGTAAGAAGTTTCGGCAAAAGAGAAGAGGTCAAGAAAGTGCCATCCATTGGGCCATGGAGTCATGAAAGGAGATTACTTGCAATCAACTTACCAAGGCTTTCAGAGGGCAAGTCTTCTATACTAAAGGATCTTTTAGATAGATGGTGGAATGGAACATTAAGGATTGAAAGTGAAAGAAGGAAAAAAACCCAATTTCTGTCTATAGATCAGGTCAGAGGTCATTTAACTCCAGTACTTCTTGGACATACTCAAAGGAATATCTCAAGGAAGTCACAAGGGGGCAGCTTATAGATCAAACTAGAGGTCATTTAACTCTAGCTCTGCTTTAGCATGCTCCAAGGGAAAAACAGAGATAATATTTACACAAAGCTAGAGTCTATAGATCAGAGAAGGACTTTGAACCTTCAATGCTTTGACACCAGAAAGAAACATCCAAGTAGCAAACCCTGAATTCACACATCAGCTAGCAGGAAATAACATCTACTACACTGGTTAAACCACATGAATTTACTCTTAGATTCACTATCAGCAAAAAACATTAAAGGCAGGGAGAGCAGAAACATAGGGTACCTAACAAGGGTAAATCATATGCCAGATTTCTGATGCGAGCTAGAAGAAATGAACAGCATGAAAAATGTAATAAACAATGCGATAAGAAAACATCACCCGTAGTAATAGACTAGGATCCAAAGAAATTGCTTGTTCAATTGATGTGCAAAACCAGTCACATACACTAAGCTCAATGGCTAATACAATCCAAACTTTCTCCTCCCAGCCTACTACATTAAAAACTACTCTGCTATTCCCTCCCAAGACTGTTCTAATAGTCAAAATGAATCCCTCTAACAGCAACAACAACCCTACAACAACCTTTTACAATTTGTTCTTGGGGATTCTTATAGGAGAATGGATAATAGCAGGAGTAGATGTAAGCTTAATTGTTTCATTATGACAGAGGAGAGGTAGGTCGAATGCCCATTCCGCAAAATGGCCCTTCATTAACTGCGCGTACTCTGAAGTATGGTCCACAAGTCTTGTTAATAAATTCAAGTATGTTCTTCTGAAGAAATCCGACTTATGGTACTCTATGGTAGCCTTCTGAAATAAGTGACATGAGCAGAAGAAGGTCTGCAGGTCTCTCCATAGCTCATAGCAGAAACATTCTGTCAGTGTACTTAGCTTCTTAAGGGCTCGAGGAGGCATAGAGAACACTGAAAGGCAATCTTTCTAGAGAAAAGTACTTTGCTAACATTAAACACAGATATGGATTTGTTTCGTGTGCTTCTTTAATCTTCAACTGCGCCTTGATTCCTTGAATGAGGATTAGAGCATTTAATCTTTAATTTTCGGGCTCTAACACCTTAATATCTGCTGCTGATACGATTTGCTACTATAACGACATCTTTGTGCTTTGAATCGCAATAACTGCGATTATGATAAACATAGTGAAATACCACTCTGGTGAAAACCCTGCACAATGTAATAAATCTGTTATAAAATCCCAGGGTGGTGGTGGAAGAATGGTTTGAAAACCTGGAGGAATGGTGGCGGAACTGTAGAAATGGCGGTCGTGGAGGAAACAGGTGAAAATGCAATGAAATGGAGTTTTGATGGGAGAATGAATGTGGGCTGTCCGATCTATTTGGAGGCGATGATCAACGGTGGGGATTAATGAACAAGATGACCTTTCAAATTTGGGCGACACAAAAAGGAAATGGGAAAATTCAACGAAAAACATATGAAATGGACCATGGGTGGTGGGACCTGGTCATGGCAGAGGGCGATTAAACCTAGACCGTCGGATCTCAGGAGGAGATCAACGGACGGCGGAGATCGAATGATGAACTGCTTGGAAGATCTGCTAGAGAAACATGGTGAAAATGCGAGATGCGATGGGAGCCGTCTATCTAGATCAACGGATGGTTATGATTGAATCGGAGGATCACAATCGGGGGAGGCAGCTGGGGACACACTTGAGAACTTGCGATTGCGATTTGGAGCGACGCGCGATTGAGCGCTAGCCGTCGGATCAGGGACCAGATCAACAACCCACATTCAATCGGAGGGAGATAGAGAGGGGTGACATAGCGATGACCGATGAGATCTGGACCGATGGATCACAAGATATCAACGGCTCAGATCAAATCAGGGAATCGCAATAGGATGAAATGGAAGGGCGGCACACAAGAAGTTCCAATTGCGATTTTAGTAGTGGTACGATGGCCGTCCGATCCAACATTGAATCGACGGTGGAGACGAGCTTCAGAGGTTTCACATAGGAGGGAGGTGGGTGCGATGGAACAAGTGCGATTAGCGCTGGGCCATTGGATCTATATAGATAAATGGCTCAGATCGCGACGGGGGTCTATAGGACCATATTACAATCTCATCGAAAGTTTTTCGTATAACGCTAAAATGCGCTCCGCTCCATGTTTGCGATTGCGATTAGCGCCCAAGGCTTAAGCGCTTGGTCTCGGGGGCTGGCCGAAAGGGGCTTAACCCACATATATGGAATAAGGGGTATTTTGGCTTAGTTTTAACGCGTTTCAAAGCTAAAAAGGGAAACGATAGAAGGAGAAAGGGGCTATTTGGAAAAACAAAGGGATATCATAAGGCTAAAACAGGGTTTTGGGAGGATTTAGAGGGTTAATGAGGGAAATTTAAAAGGGGGAAAAAGAGGGTGGAAAGTGGGATTTAATGGGAATAAAATAGGAGGAAATAGAGGTTTAATGGAGATGAAATAGGAGGGAAAAGGAGGCTTTTGGGCATTCTTCACAAACAGAGAGGCTTTATAATGTGAGTCAGTAGAGGGGATTTTATCAAAGGAAAAAAGGCACAAGGAGGCTTCAAGGATGACGTGTTTTAAGAGGAAATGCATTCCTTGAAGGCTAAGAAACATTTTAGCCCCCTGTTAGCTTGTCAAAAATTTATAGGGGGCTAACATGAATAACCCATCTAGATTTATTTCTTTGAGCTCATTTTCTGAAAGGGAGTTGTATTAGATATTTTCTAGGTCATCATAGTGGTGGTTTTGATTATTTTTGCATAGAATTCCTTATACAACGTCCTCAAGGACCCTGTAGCAGAAATTCCTGAGGTGGAATCTTGCATATCCATAGACAGAGTTTGTGAAGGGCCAGCTAGCCTCAGGATCTCTCCCTTCTTTGGAAGGAGACATATACTGTAAATTCCCCAACAGTCAATATCTGAAATGGAGTTGTGAGACCTCACTGAAGAAGGAATTGGAATATCTCAAGATATTACCGATGGAGCAGCAAGTTCCAGATTTGGAACATTACAGTGGTATCAGAGCATCAATATTGGCTCAGCTTGTGCACAAGATTGCCATCAGCAAGAAGAGCTTCTCTCCAAGGAGAGGAGATTGACAGAGGAAACAAGGAAAGGAATGACAGAAGAGGAGGTTTCCCTTCTTCTTTTCCAGACCATTGAGCAGATTATTAAAGATCTTGATGGGAGGGAAAATTTGGAGAAAATTTCTGAAAGGGTTTGTGGATGAAGCAAGCCCTAGCTATTCTCATGAAGGGTGTGAGAATTCAGCCACACATGCAGATCCATAGCGTAGTACACTTCCCATGGCTACTGCAAGAAGGGTGGAGGAAAAAGTGGAGGCCTTTGGAGGAGCAGCGCTGCAACTCAAAGGTATGATTCATGATGATTGGTTTCGGAATTCTATTTCATGTTTTCATGAAAATGAGAGATCATATGTTGGAGTAACAAGGAGTTTTGCAAAGGGGATTGCTGAAAACTAATGTGAAACATGATGTGACAAAAATTAAAACACTTTGCATGCATGGAAGGTGTTAGTGTCAGTCTTTGCAGCCTTCCTCCAGTGATCAAACATGCTCTTACAAGGTGATTTTAAGGTGTCAAGGTCAAATTTTGTCATTTCAGTGAGTCTTCAAGTAAAATTTGGTCACCAGGTATTAGGTCTAGGGTTTGTTTTCACTCCTTTCAAAGTTGTCCAAATGTCGGTCCATGTCACCATTCAGCTGAGTGTACCATCATTCAGAGGGTTTTCATCATCATGTCAGGTTCCAATGGGTCATTTTACACCTTGTTCATGCTTCAGTTGTGCTTTGGTAAGGTTCATTTCCCTCTCCTAGGGTTTTGAAGGTAATTTCTCTTGGATGGTAAAATCATCAACAAAACTTATATCCTGATGTTCATACACCTTTACCTATCCTTAATGTACCTTATTAAACACTTCCCATCACTGAGATCCCCCAAATTCCTCATTTTCACACAAACCCTAGTTTCTTGCTACAACTTGGCAATTTTCTAGGCTAGGCCTGTGTTTTTCCCTTTTGGACATCTTCCCCTCTCTCAATCTTTGAAATTCAACTTTCCCCTGCTTCCTAACATCCCTCCCTACTTCCAAAATTTTTCTCAAGAATTTATAAGCCCCTTATCCCCTTCATTTCGCTTCATTTCGACAAATCCCTTGTTCCACACATCGGGATAGGTTTTACTCCAATGATGTTTCTGAGCAATAAAAGATGAATTTGGGAAAAATGAGAGAGGTTTTTGTCCAAAATATGCCGAGAAAGAAAAAAATCCTTCAATTTTTACACAGGTGTCATGGTTTTAGAGAAATTTCAAAAATACAGTTGCCTCAGGAGAATTGATGCACCTCTGACGTGACCTTGGGAAAATCAAGCTTTCTCCTAGCTTGGTTGGCCAAATGACTTTCTTGATGAGTCAAATGATAACTAGACACAAATATCTTTCCAATGAGCTATTATGAGATCAATTTGGAGTTGAGGAAGACCTTCAAACGTTGACTGAAACATCACTCTTCCTTGAGGAAACCTCATTTTGCACATTTTGACCAGTCTTGGGAGATTTGATTTTTGACAGGGAAAATGAACTCCAAATTGAAAAATTCAAGTCAGGTTGGAATTTAGACTCAATAATATTTCCAACGAGCTATCCTATGCCCAATTTGGACACCAGGAAGGTCTCCAAAAGTCTCCTGCAAAAGGGCGCGACGCGTTGGGTCTATGGCGCGATGCGTTGGGTTGTGGCGCGACGCATAGAGCTGCAAGCTCTTTTCACCACAATTTCATTCAAAAATTCAAATTTTTCAGTTTCATCTGGGCCAAATTAAGTAAATAAACTCTTCCATATCCAATAAATGTGTGTCTTATGATGTTTATGAGGATTTAATAAAACAAATTCAAACCCTACTTCCTTGCTCAAGAAATCATAGCCTAGGGTTTCTACATTGGTTTTTTATGCCATCACTCCCACATCCTTTTGTTTCCTCACCATTTTCCTAGTTCCATCAGTACATTTATCTATCCCCCATATCCCTAAAATTCACTTATTCCCTATCCCAATTCCCATTATCCCAAATCCAAGTTACAAATTCCCCAACCCCCAATGTTATCCCTAAAACCCTTTAAATCCCCAAACTCCAATTGGAAAACATCCCAAAATTCCTCTTAACATCCCAAAATCCCTCTTACCCTCTCCCTTCATATCCCCTAACATATTTTCATACATTTGGAAATAAAAACCAAAGACACCAAACCTCCTCATAACTCATCTTAGATAACACAGACTTTGGCAAACATGGAGACACATTCCTCTTATGACAGAGATGAAGAAGGCGTCGAGGAGGCGTAAAAAGCATGAAAAAATTCAGATTTTGGCCGAGGCTTCCTTGGCCCAGCATAGTACATGATAAAAGACACTTAGCCCAAATTTCAAGAAATTTGGGACACTTTTTACAAATTTTGTTTTTTTTTGGCCTAAACACAGATTTTTTAGCTCCATGCGTCGCGCCACTTGGCGCACACTTATGATTGGGGGCTCATTTTGATGAAAAATTTACATTTTTGGATTTTTCATGGAAACTTATGCATGCCTACCTATGGACAAGAGATTTTGACAGGTTTTGGGCTTCCAAAAGGGTCAAAAACACCCTAAAAATGACCTTTCTGCCCCTTTTTGGACACACAGGAAGCAATGTTGGGAGAACTCATTTTTGGAGGGGAAAATGAAGACCAAATTCAGAAATTCCACTTGTGTTGGAAATTAGACAGGAAGAAATTTCCAACAAGCCCACTTGGAGCCAATTTGGATCACGGGAAGGGCTCCAAAATTAGCTCCAAACTGGCGCGCCACATAGAGAAATCAGGTGCGACGCATTGGGGATTTTTGCTCATTTTGGACTCAGTAACTCTGTTTTTCGCCTAGTTTTTGACATTTTGAATTTATTACTTCCAAATGTCAAAATAATGATGTAATTTTATGGATATTGATGTAATTTTTTTAAATTTTCACTCATGGAGGTTGATTCATCCATCAAAAGGTGAATTTCAATTGAATGAATCAGTTTCCTAGTTTATAGAGGCAAGCTGTTTGCTATAGGGTAAACTGCTTGGGTTATTGGTTTTTGAATATCCCTCTCAGGGCTTTCCGGTGCCCGAGGCAGATAGTAATATTAGCTGTGCTGTTCACAAAGATGGCATGAGCATGTTCATATTAACTTGAAATAACTTGACGGAATGCGATAGAGAATTACCTCTTTGAAGATCTCGGAGTCCCTTGGAGAGCGCTAGGCAGCGAAACAAGAGTCCTTCTTCACCGGCTCCAAATATTAGTCCTGAAATAAGTTAAATCACCCTCTTAATTTCTAACATAACATATATCCTATCAATCAAATCAATATACAATGAACTACTAACTTCTACACATTTGAGCCATTCATATCATACTATGTAAATATTCAAACAATAATGACAATATTAAGCATTGAATGGAAAAAACGAACACAGTTCTATTGATTTTGAAAGAAGGAGGATTACAACCATCGGTTGTACCAAGCCCTCCTCAGTCTCCCAATCTCTTTTATCTCTCAAGTGAAGAAGTCCAAGTCAACAAGCCCTCTAGGAACCTCTTTGACTCTTGGCCTTCATAATATAACACTATTCTCTATTCCACAATTATGCAAAAACCTTTTGCAATCCTTCGACCCTCAATTAATAGTTTTCAGCTCCTTCTTATAGGAGAGGGAGAAAGCCATTGTTGCCCTTCTCTTTCCACTAGTTTGGAATGGAAAAAACTTAGATGTTTCTTTAATCTCTATGCTTTTTCCTCCTTTGGAGTTCAGTCTTGTTATAGTAATGACCAATAATGAACTGGTGCTCTGTAGTTTCTTTTGTGAACTAAATCTCTTGTGAGGGAAAGCCGGAGATTCAAATCATTCTCCGTGGGCTTTTCCCGATTCAAACTTAAAACACGAGTAACACTTCCTTCTAGCGTAAATAGAGCGTTTCCCTAGCCACTAACGCGGCCCATTCACTGATTGATTGCGTTATAATGCTCTTGTGTTGTTATAGATAGGCGTTACCCTGGAAAAAATAGGTTTAATTTAGGTCTTTGTACTCCTTCCATATTTGTCTTCCCTTGTGAGCTGATGAGGAGGTATTTTGACCTGTAACAGATGCCCCCTAAAGTGTGAGGTCAAAGACGAAGACGATGGCCGAAATACTTTATAATTTGTGTAGAGATAAAGAGATTGAAAGACTGAGGAAAACCTGAAACAACAACATATGTCAAAAAATATAGTATCTGCCTTGAGTCGGGCATATCCCATGCTCAGTAGCTTAAACAACATGATTTCTCTAGAATAGAGATATGAAGAATCTGTCCACCGATAGGCACAATGTGGAAGTGTCTGTCATAACATGATCAGGCTGAAGAAGCTGTCTCCATAAACAATATCGCAACTTGGGGAAGGAAACACAACTTTAATGATGTAGCCTTTTCCCCAAGGTCTTGACCGCCGCTTCACGTAAACAGCATATTTCTCAAAATGTGAATGAAGGAGTTGTCGTTGAACATGTGAGAAATATTCTGATTACTAGTCAATAATGAAAACTATTAACAGACGCGAAGGTGGCCACCGATAATGATGATGGTCCCTAAGATGCACAGTACAATCTAGCGAGTGTGAATAAAATGAGTTGAAGTCGAACACTCGTAGAATCATTCGACCAGGAACCAATGATGAAGACCCTTGATCAAGCACAGGACTACCTGCCACTGATGTCTGCAAGTATCCGGGTACTGATGGGTTTCTGGATCAACTTCCTAGATAAGGTGTTGAAGTCGATAGGAAGAGATCTGTTGAAAGGTAGGCACTGAGGTGTCCTACATCAGTCAACACGAAACGGAAACCAATTGATTTTGTTTATGATTGAGATGATGAAGAGTAAATGGGAACGTCGGACGACAAATAATTTCTGGCATAATGAGCGGTTTGGTTGATAACAGGAGCAGTAGATAGCGAGATCTGCTTGAACAATAGAAGGCACTCTAGCAGGGTAATAGGCAGCTGAAGCTTGATGAACACCAAAGAGTGTGTTAGGATTTTACCGATGCAGGGACACTGGGAAATGAAGGCTAATACTCATAGATGGTAGGGTTCGGCTAACTGCGAAAGAGTTTTCTGGGAAGTGCCATGTTCAAGAATTTTGCTGCCAAATCGACCTTTTTGAAAATGAAACAGAGGTAGTATCCATTTTGTCCAAATTTTTCCCCGTCTGATTAAGTTTAGCGAGTCCAGACGAGTAAACTCGGTGAATTTTTCATGTTTAGAGAGTTTGAAAAATGTCAGGAAAGACAACTCTGTGCCCCATCTGATTAGGTTTAACGAGTCCAGATGAGTAAACTCGGTGAATTTTTCATATTTAGAGAGTCTGAAAAATGTCAGGAAAGACAACTCCATTGGGGTACCTTTGTCATCTCTTGATAACCGGGCACGACAAAGGGATAATAGTAAGCCCGAAACAGTTCATTTTCCGTAAGTTAGTCCATCGAAACCGGAAAAGTGAGAAATCTATGTTCGATAGACGTCTACCTCATTTTGTTATGAGTACGAGGAGATGGAGTGAACTCAATACTCTTTGTGAAATTTTAACGAGTTCGACAAAGAAAAACTCAGTGCCCTCCGTGAAATTTTAATGAGTTGCACGGAGAAAACTTGATTACCTCCATGAAATTTTAACGAGTCACGCGGAGAAAACTCAGTCACTTTTTCAGTTTAAAGAGCTTTGAAAAAGAAAAAAGAATGGCTCCATCCTTTCTGTCGTGGTAGTTTAACAAGCCCAACAAAGGAAACTCGGGGTTTTTTCAGTTTTATGAGCGAGAAAAAGATTCCTAAAAAGAAAGCTCAGTGCTTCTTCATGATTTTAACGAGTCTGAAGAAGAAAACTCTAGGTTTTTCGGATTAACGAGCAAGAAAAAGACCATACAAAAAGAACGCTCGATATCAACTTCGTATAAGTTTAACGAGTCCGAATAAGGGAAATCAAGGTTTTTCGGATTAACGAGCAAGAAAAATACCGTAAAAAGAATGCTCGATATCACAAGAGTATGTCTTCATATCAATCTTGATCGCTCATCAGAACATCAGTACCGCATCTCAAAAGTTGCGACACATGCGTAGCAAGAATTCATGACTTTGCTGACTAGCTTGAAGAGTCGTGCCCCAAAAATGGCTATAAAAAGGTCAGAAGGCCTTCATTTTCACTGTGTGAAGTGCTGTGAAGAAGCTCTGGGGTGAAAGGGGTGAAAACTTCAGCTAACAATTACGGTCAATCTGGGCAACGGTTTTCCTTCCCGCGAGATCCAGGTAAGAGCTAGAACCTCCTGCTATCATTTAATTATCTTTTTGTTAATTTTTGCTGGTTCAAAATTAGAAATTTTCGAGGCCCTAAAAAAATGTTTGCGCCTAACGCGGGGCAGGAGTATAACGGATGCGTTAAGTGCATAACCCATGAAGGGGTACCGCATTAGCACTATCTGTTTTGTACTAGAGCCAGCGTTAGGCGCACCATGTTTTCTATCAACTCAAGTTTTTCCATTTTGCAATGTTCCAGGCAACTTTTGATCGGTTGAAAATGTTGTTTGTGCAGGTATTCAACTATTTAAACATGAGTATCTAGGGAGAGAGAGAACATGAACGGGAAGAACGAGAGATGGTGACGGATGCCGCAAGCTTGATGGCTCTCCGCAGGTGTGGATTGCTAAAATATGCCCGCTTAGAACTGATGAGGGGCCAAGAGGACCTCCTAAGGTGGCTAATCCAGCAGTGGGACGAATGCCACCATGTATTTCGGATTGGGGGCAATGAGCTCTCAATCGAAAAGGATGATGTGTACTTTTTGACTGGCCTATCATGTCGTGGGGCGAGGCCCAACTTGATGGGGTCCAGAGCTGACCCACGTTCCACTACTGATCTGATTCGTGCACATTGCATACGTGACACTCAGGCTGTGAGCAACCGGATACCGATCGCCCAGGTGACCTAGAGACCATTGAGGTCTATCTTATGGATGATTGTTCGCTTGGCAGGCGCTAAGAGTCAGCATATGGCCACTAAGGTCCAGATGCTCTTAGCCCTGGACTGTATGCAACCTCAGGTTTTCGACTGGTGTGACGGAGTTGTCCGTCGGGTCCGAGCAGAACTTACCGCATGTAAGACCTGTACCCAGAGAGAGTTTGGGTACGGTACACTGGTTGTTTCTTTCTTACTGGAGCGGATACCATTGATGAGGCCCAGGATCGTTATAGCGCCATTGGGCCCACGTGAGCCGAGGCAGGCTCGGTGGGTAGATTTGCTTCCGCGGACTGGAGAGGGTCCCGTCCGTCACTGCTTTGATGATGGATTTTTTGATTGGCTAGACTCCCAGATAATTATGATTGAGGATTATCCCTATGCAGGGATGAACTTCACAGGCGATCCGGAGTTAGTCCTGCCTCCTGGTACCCAGTGGGGACTCGACGGTAAGAAAGAAAAGATCAGTGAATTTCCAAAGAAGTACTTTGTTTTTTGTCTTTTGAATGTTTATGCAATTTTTTTGTTGAGATAGGGTGAAAATTATGTGTTGACATGAAGCTTTTGTTTTCTTGACACATATGTGGCACCTGTCCACCCAGTTGGGGCCCCTCGCTATGCACGGCAAGGACTGCAGCTACCCGGGGCTAGCGCACCAGTAGAGGATGCGGAAGCCGGCGACGATGATGATGCCCAAGTTTTACATGAACTCTCCAGAAACCTGGAGGGTCTGAGTATGGGTATACTACCCCTTCCTATGCGGGAGGTTCCAGTTCGTTTGCAGCGGCATACTGTAGGTGTGCCGGAGAGATACCTAGTGCCTCTGAGGAGGATAGCTAGAACAGTTGTGTGCTACCATGAGCATCAGGCCTAGCTGGTGGAGCGGATGTATTAGTGTCAGAGCATGGCTTAGTATAGCCAAATTTTTGTAAAACACCCAAGTTTTAGAAGATTTTTTGATGTAACTATGTACTGGACATGACATATATATATATATTTTTTTTGGTGATTTTGTGTTTTTAAATTTTTATGTGTTTTCAATGATCTATAAAAATATATGTACTCATGAGTGAATCTTTTATAGTGAATGTGAAAAATTCCAATCTAACACATAATTTGCCAAAGAATCAGCTAATGCATTAAATTCTCTAGGGACGTGCTCAAAGGTAATTGTTTGAAAATGACGTTCTAGAAGTCTTACCCTTAAAAAGTAACGTAACAACACAGGATGGCAGACACGATAATGATTGTTTAACTGCATAATGATGAGTTGGGAATCTAACCTGACCACTAAATTGGAGATGTCACGAGATGCCGCTTCCGTGAGGAGTTGGATCACTGACATGTACTCAGCAACATTATTGGTGGCATTACCCATGAAGATTCCCCCGGAACCAAAAAGGTCCGATTCAGGAGTGTAGAGAACCCAAGCAGCTAAAGCAATGCGTCTAGTGTGATGACTAGCACCGTCCGCATATCCGACGTATGCTAAGGGGAGTGACGACATCTGTGTGAAAGAAAAAGATTATACATGAGAAAAACACCTTGAAAACCAAGACACAATCCAGAAGACATCAAAATAATAAGCAAAACTTATATACATAAAATTACAAAGCATATGCCTAGTGCGGAACTAGGAAAAATACTTCTTTAAGTAGAGCCCGTTGCGGGGCTCCGCGAGTGGAATTCCATTACAGTCTTGAAGTTCGTAAGCTCCCTTTGAGAGGATTTTAGTGACGATGTAAGGACCAAGCCATAATGGTTGGAGTGTTCCTGCCCCCAAGAGGTCGTGCTTCTGATCATAAAGTAGAACTAGATTTCCCTCTTGGAAAGAACGAGGCTTGACAGATTTGTCATATTGAGCCTTGACTCGGCGCTAGTGAGCTTCGAGTGCTAGTGTAGCATCTCGGCGAGTTTCATCCAAATGATCGAGTGAGAGAAAGCACTATTCTGTGGCGGTGGTGCCGAGCAGGAGTTCAACGGCAAGTTTGAGTGATGGAATTTCGCACTCGATTGGAAGCACTGCCTCTAGGCCGAAAGCAAGTTGGAAAGGAGTGAAGCCTGTGGCAGTTTTGACTGATGTTCGGTATGCCCATAACGCAGAATACAACTTCTGATGCCATGTGGTCTTATGATTTCCGAGCAATCGACAAATCATGGTTTTGAGGATGCCATTTACGGCTTCGACTTGACCATTAACTTGAGGGTAATAAGACGAAGAATGATCTTGACGGAAACCTAGCATGGATGTTAATTCGGTCATCATATGATTTTGAAAGTGAGATCCATGATCTGTGACAATCGATAGGGGTACGCCGAACCGACAAATTACCTGATTAAACAGGAAGAGATCGGCGGTTTCGCCATCAGCCTTGAAAGTGGGAAGGGCTTCTGCCCATTTTGTAAAATAGTCAACTGCAACCACGATGTAGTTGTGTCCGTTTTCCGAAGTGGGATTGCAGGTGACGAAGTCAATTCCCCATTTAGCGAAAAGACCAATGGAGATAACCGGGTGAAGGGGGGCAGGATGAGCGCGCATTTTCTTTGTGAAAATTTTCCATGCATTTTCTTTATTTCCATCCATAAATCCTCTTATCTTTGACCAACCTGAAACTCCACTTAAAATTGAAACAAATCAACCAATGGTAGAAGAAGGACATGGATCTGTTATTCTCACTCCTGAACAACAAGCTCAATATGAAAGACAACAAGCGGAATGGAGAAGAAAGAGAGAGGAAGATGCAAAACAAGAAAATGATAGAAAAATAAAAAATGATCAGAAAAGACAAGAAGATGAGACTACCTTTGGCTTTCCAATAATTGACACAAGTGCAATATTAGGAGAAGAAGTGAAAATGAAAAATATTCCACCTTCTGTATTGCCAGATTTTTATGGAATGTCAACAGAAGATCCTGATTCATTTATGTTTGAATTTGATATTTTATGTAGAACATATGGATATACTGATGACATCCATAAACTTCGTCTTTTCCCTGCAACATTAAAAGCAGTAGCCTTGAAATGGTTTATGGGTTTAGGAGAACATACAATAACTTCTTGGGATGATATGAGATCAGTCTTCCTTAAAAAATATCAAGCTTATTGCAGATCTAGAGATTCAAAGGAAGATATTTTTAGAATGACACAACAAGAAGATGAAAGTTTAGAAGAATATTTGGAAAGATTTTTGTATAATCTACAGAAATCTAAACAACATTCTCTAAATCAAGAAACCATTTGAACAATCTTTCTCAAGGGTATAAGGGATGAATACCTTGACATTTTGAATGTGATGGGTAAAGGAGATATCTCAAACCTACCATTCGAAGAAATTGTTGACTTATGTCAAAAATATTCTAGAGGAAGAGCAAAAACAGGAAGAAGAGAAGTAAGTTCAAAAGCAGCAAAGTCAGCTGCCGGAGGGATAACAAGAGCTGAAATAGGAAGTTTATTGGAAAATTTCAAAACAGATCTTTTAAGTACATTAGGGACACAAGTAGATGTGCTAAAGGCAAATAAGAGGAAAGAAGAACAAGACCAAGCTTTAGCAATCTTTTGTCCCAAGTGTAGAAACAAACATCCATTAAGAGAATGTCCTTTAGATAGTGTTAAGAGTATTCAGGTTTGTGGTCTTTGTACGGAAAAGCATTCCACAGAAAATTGTTTAAAATTGAAATAATTACAAATGAATTCAATGGAAGAAGTGCCAGGAATGGAAGGTTTTTATTATGTAGCACCACGAAGACCATGGCAACCTAGGATGCCTCAACAAAATCAGCAACAATTCCCTCAACAAAATTACCTTTATCCACCTCAAAATTCTTGGACCCCTCCAATGCCATGGCAAGCTTGGCCTCCACAACAATATCCACAACAACCTGCACAAGGTTGGAGAGGATATGGTTATGGAAACCAGCAACCTCAACAATACCAGCAACAATATCAACAGCCATTTACATATCCACAATATCCTCAATCCATACCATTTCAACAACAACATTCTGCATATCCACAATCCATGCCATATCCGCAGCAGAATCCTCCACCATTGTTGACCCAACCACAACAGTTGCAGCTACCCACAAATCAACCCAGACCAACTCAATTACCAGCACAACCAATTGCAAATCCGAATAATAAGGTGGAAAAAGCTGCATATACTGTAGAGGAAGCAACATGTTTTCCCACATATTCAATTCTTCCTCTTAATGAAGTCCATCTAAGGTCTGGAAAAGTGCTTAAAAAGGATTCTCCTCCAATTATAAAAGAACCAACCGAACAAGGAGAATCACCTGAAACATCACAAACTAAGATACAAATTCAGAAAGGAACAAACATTACAACTCAAACACCACCTTATCCTGAAAGGTTAGTGGAACAACAAAAAGAAATAACCCTTCCTAAATTTGATATTTTAGATGAGTTAAAAAATGCTTATGTAAAAATTCCTTTGTTGAAGGCAATTAAAGAAATACCAATATATGCTAAAACAATAAAGGAATTGTGCATTAAGAAAACTCAGAGAAAGAAGAAGGATCCTACTACAATCCAAGTCATTGGTAAACTAGCAGGTCTCATGTCTACAGAAACCAAAATAGAAAAATATATTGATCCTGGTATCCCTATGGTTACTATATCAATAAATAATTTCTCAGTACCAAACACATTAATAGACTTGGGAGCAGCTATAAATGTAATGACAATGGAGACCATGAAAACTTTGGATTTGAACAACATTAGATCAACCGCTACAATCTTAGAATTGGCAGACAGATCTAAAGTTGTCCCTGAAGGAATATTGGAAGATATTATAGTCTCTTTGGATTCATGGGAGTATCCTGTTGACTTCCTTATTCTGCAACCAAAATCAAATTTGGGAGGACATCCTCTAATCTTAGGTAGACCATGGTTAGCTACTGCTGATGCCTTTATAGGATGCAGATCAGGAAGCATGATTATTTCACATGGAGAAGAAAGGAAACATATTGCTCTTTATTCACCTACACGGTCAACTTCTTTAGAATCAGTACTTGAAGCTCAAGAAAAACAGCAAACTAAATCAGTTTTAAGTATAAATAAATTCTTTGATTTAAGAGAAGAAGAAGATAATGAAGACTTAATGGATCTTTTCATTTCAGAACCAAGTATTTCAGAGCAGCTTAGAGAAGTGCAATATGAAGCTGCAAATAACCTTTTGAATCAATGTTTTCCGGAAACCTGTACTATTCAAACTTTGCGAAATTCTTTTATAGACATCTTTCCTGTAAACACAATCTCCAATCCAACAATAAAAACAATTGAGGTAAGTCCTGGAAAACATTTAAACATTGGAAATGAGTTGCAATCAGAACAAGAACAAGAGGTAATTGCATTATTACATAAATATTCAAAAGCTTTTGCCTGGGATTATACTGACATGCAAGGAATCCATCCTAACACATGTGTCCACCACATCTATACAGATGAACAAATTAAACCTGTAAGACAACCACAAAGACGAATGAATCCTATGATGAAAGAAATAGTGAAAGATGAAATGCAAAAATTGTTAAATGTTGGATTCATCTATCCTATTTCAGATAGTCAATGGGTTTCTCCACTGGTTATTGTTCCAAAGAAAAATGGAAAGTGGAGGGTATGTGTGGATTATCGAGAACTAAACAAAGCTACACTCAAAGATCATTTTACTCTACCATTTATTGATCTAGTGTTAGACTCATTGGCTGGAAAGAAATTCTTCTCTTTCTTAGATGGGTTTAGCGGGTACAACCAGATTAGAATAGCAACAGAAGACCAAGACAAGACAACATTCACTTGCCCATGGGGAACCTATGCATATAATGTTTTGCCATTTGGTTTATGTAATGCACCTGCAACTTTTCAACGAGCAGTGCTTGCAATTTTTGCTGATCTAATCCATGAATGTAAAGAGGTTTACATGGATGACTTTACAGTTTATGGAAACACATATAATGATTGCTTAAATAATCTTGAGAAAGTGTTGAAACGATGCATTGAAACAAATTTGTCATTAAGCAATGAGAAATGCTATATAATGTTGACAGAAGGAATAGTTCTGGGACACCATATTTCTTCTTCAGGAATAAAAGTGGATCCAGCAAAAATCCAAGTCCTAGTAACCTTAATGCCTCCTACAGCACAGAAAGAGGTAAGAAGTTTCTTAGGCTATGCGGGCTATTATAGACGATTCATTGAAAACTTCAGTAAAATAGCCCAACCTCTGTTCAAATTATTAGCAAAAGATATTGAATTTCACTGGACAAATGACTGTCAAAATGCATTTCAAATTCTAAAAGAAAAATTATCAGTTGCACCCATTCTCCGTGGACCAAATTGGTCTTTGCCATTTCATATATCAACTGATGCATCTGATACCGCAATAGGTGCCTCCCTTGGGTAGAAAGAGAACTTGTTCAATTATGCAATATACTTTATAAGCAAGAATCTAACACCTGCAGAATTGAACTATACAGTCACCGAGAAAGAAATGTTAGCCGTTATACATGCAGTAAACAAATTCAGACATTATATAACAGGATATCAAGTTTTCATTCATACAGATCATTTAGCAATCAAATACTTGATGAATAAACCTATAACCAATGGAAGAGTAACAAGATGGTTACTGTTACTGCAAGAATTTAATATCACAATACAAGACCGGCCAGGCAAGGAAAATCAAGTGGCTGACTTTCTGTCCCGCATACATTCACCTAATGATCCAAATCCAGTTGCAGATAACTTTCCCGATGAACATTTGTTTTCTATCACGGTAAAAACACCATGGTTTGCAGACATGGCAAACTATTTATCTTCTGGAAAGTTACCAAACCAATTCACTAAAAAGCAAAGACACAAAATTATTAAAGAAAGTTCCAGGTATAGTTGGGTAAATGGTGATTTATTTTATACTGGTTCAGATTTGATAATTAGAAAATGTGTGCGAGAAGATGAAATATTAGATATTCTAAAGGCATGTCATGATGAACCATGTGGTGGCCATTTTGCAGATAAACGAACAGCATATAAGGTGCTGCAACTGGGCTACTACTGGCCATCTATCTTCAAAGACTCTAAGAAATATGTCAGGCAATGTGACAGTTGCCAAAGAACAGGGAGACCAATCACAAGAGATGAGATGCCGCTGAAGCCACAAGTCCTCATAGAACCATTTGAGCAATGGGCGCTTGACTTTGTTGGACCCATAAATCCATCATCAAATGGAAAGAAGTACATCTTAGTATGTACAGATTATGTAACCAAGTGGGCAGAGGCTAAAGCAGTGAATAGAGCAACAGAAGATATAGTGGTCAACTTTCTTTTTAAAGAAATCTTTGTCAGATATGGAGTACCTAGACAAATTGTAACAGATCAAGGAACACAATTTACATCAAAACTAGTACGAGATCTAACAGAGAAGTACAAGATCAAACACAGAACATCTACACCATATCATCCTCAAGAAAATGGGCAGGTTGAATCAACAAATAAAGTCCTAGAGAATATCATGACAAAAACAGTAAAGCTAAACAGAAAAGATTGGTCTGAAAAATTACAAGATGCACTATGGGCCTATAGAATTACATGGAAGAATACAACTGGTTTTAGTCCATACCAGTTAGTATATGGAAAAGAGGCCTTATTGCCTATAGAGTTTTAGATACAAACATACAGACTAGCAGCTGAATTAGGACTAGACCTGACAGAAGCACAACAGCAGCGGATCATGGAACTGAATCAGTTAGATGAGCATCGTCAACAAGCCATAGAACATACTACATTGGTGCAACAACAAATAATGAAGTGGCACGACAGATATATCAAGACAAAGACATTTCGCAAGGGAGATTGGGCATTACTTTTTGACTCCAAGTTCAAAGATTTCAAAGCAAAGTTCACAACACACTGGCTAGGCCCATATGAAATTGATGAAATCTTCGACAATGGAACAGTAAAAATCAAGACAATTGACCAGGATTCCACCTCCTTTATAGTGAATGGACATAGGCTCAAAGTTTATAATAGGCCTATCAGTAAAGAAGCATTTATGAAACAACTGACAGAAGATACAGAACTGGAAGTCATGGCACACCAAGTTCAGCCATCTTCCAGTCCTGTAGTTGAATAAAAATGAAAAAAAAATAATAAATAATAAAAAAAAATAATAAAAAAAAAAATAATAAAAAAAAAAACATAAAAAAAAAACATAAAAAAATAATAATTTGTTTGCTAGTGAAAACCAGGCAACTGGCACTATGCAAACATGAATTCATAGGGGAAAATCAAGGCAACTTGGACTCTATGAATTCCTTTTTCTTGTTCTACTGTTCTCACATAATTTCAATACAGGTACTCTCCATCAACAATTGACTTGAGGACAAGTCATATCTTAAACAAGGGGGAGACTTGTATTAGATCTTTAGCTGGAAAGCTGAAGTATAGAAGAAACTTGTATTGTCAACAGAGGGACCTGAAAAAAAAATCAATACAGAGGGACCTGAGAGACCTGCCAATGTCAAAACAACATGTGCATATTATGTAAGCAGTGCAGAGGGACCTGAAACAAAGAATCATTATAAAGGGACCTGATTTTCAATTCAAGAACCAGAGCATGAAGAACAAGGAGCAGCAATAAAATTCACTTTTTGATTCATCGACAAAATCTGACTTCATTCCACCTGTACAAACATCATCCAGGGAAGTATATATATAGTCATTTTGTGCTTGAAATTCAAATTTTTCTTAGGAATTTTTAGTTTTTGTTGAGTTAAAGTTAGTACCTGAGGATATTCAATATTCCCTATACATATCCTATATTCATAATTCCCTATATACATCCTATCTTCATAATACCCTATACATATTCCATTTCATTCATATACACATACATATTCCCTATAATCCTAAATATTTTTCTTGAGCAAAAGACCAAGCTAGGACAACTCTTTCCACCTGCATACATAAATCAAGCATTAGTATGGTGATGATTTTAAACATGACCTAAGATGGTCATTTTAAAATCATAAAGATATGCATAAAAAGCAAAACAAATAATGCGCTATACAAAAACTATATACCATAAGTGTAAACAAGGAATGCGTTAAAAACCATACAAGAATTGAGCACAAAGGATATAAAGTCAATATGCACAAGAGATAAGGTTAATGGCATATAATTAACGCGCATATGGTATAGGCAAAGGTATATGGCGCATATAGAATAAAGGACGAGCATAATGGTTATGATATGGTTGACAGGTTTGACAGGGTATAGTATAATGATAATTGCACAGGAGTATCATTACACGTATGAACGCACACTATGGTAATAAGTTTATGCAGAAGGTGGAATGATACGGGTGTATCATTCAAAGTGAAATGCGTTGAAACGTGCATATCATATCAACACAGCCATGTAATTCAAACATAGCGTGCACGGTGGGTGATAACACAGCCATGTCATTCAAACATAGCGTGCGCAGGTGGTGGTGTACGTGTTTATAATTCAAACATAAAACAAGGCGGTGGTATCCTTATGATACAGTCTGTCAACTGGTCAAAGAGGACAGCCATACCAACCTCAAATTATAACGCCAACAGGCACGGTACAACCATGAACTCAGTCAATTCATGACCGCTTCAACCTCATTCCTCATTGCCAGAGCTCAGAAGAGAAGGCGTTTTGAAGCAACAGAATAATGAAAATCGCTCCGGGGAAAACAAGAGGGCAGATTTAAGGAAAGAAATTGCTTCGGGTTCGACGATCAGAGATCACAGATTTCCAGGATTGAGTTAGGTAACAAGTGAAGTTCATTAACACTCAGGGATTATGGAATATCGTTTGACATTAATTTTTGATCCTGTATTTTTGACACCAGCTCAGTTAACCGAAACAATAGGGATTTGGAGCGCCCGGTTACACTCCACGCGCTTGTGACAGTCAGGTAATTTCAAAACCCGTGATTATCTCCAGATCGACAGCACTTAAGGTTTGCTGATAGAGTGTGATGCGCAACATTTTGAGGAAAATCCGTTGCATGAATAACACGTTTTAATTGAAGTAGTATGGCGGAGGGTTGTTGAATTGCGCACTAAGCCGTGTTCCTCTGAAGTATGCGCACCAATATTTTCACAAACAGTTAGTGTGTAAATGAAAAAAACGCCATAAAACATTTTGCTGCCAATGCATTTTGTTTTGACAGGGATCGGATGCCTAATGGTCATTGAATTATGGTTGAAAAAGAGAGTCGGGTTCGTTGAAGCCATGTTGAGGCCGAGAGCTTGTTGCATAGTTGCATTTTTATGATGAGTCTGCACGAAATTTTTGTTTGCAAACACCTTTGCTTAAGTCCAAACAGTGCGAAAAATTTCGATTAGGCCGAGAGCACTCTTTGATTTTTCTTAATTTTTTATATATATACACAAGTAAATCATGATTGTGTGGTTTGTGATACTGTGTGTATTTAATAAAAAAAAACAGAGACCAGTGTATTAACAGAGATATACAGGTGTTGCTTGTATTCAACAGGGAATTCAGAAGAGTGTTATTGCAAGGGAATATATCAGAGGTTAAAAGTGCAGAGTTGAGTTGAGTCAGAAGAGGAAGGTAAGCTTCTTTGCTTACTGAATTTCATTTAAAAAAAAAAAATAGTCATAATTTTTATTAAAATGAAGTTAGTAACAGCAGAAGCCTACATTGATTGGTTTACAGAAACAATGGCAAACAGGGTAGAGCCAAAATTTCAAATAGAAAGCTGGGGAAAAGAGACCATAGAAAAACTCTATCAGGCAGGAATGATAGGCTTTCTACAGAAATTTAATGGCCATTCTGAGGAGATTACCAAAGATTTTATAAAGAATTTCAATCAAGACCAAACTCGAATAGGAGAAATCATTGTTCCAGTAACCCAAGAATACTTGTCCAAAGCCTTAGATTTGCCAATGTTAGGAGAGAAGTATTACAAAGGGCTACACTTCAAGGAGAAAGCATGGACTTTCTTCCTTGAGAAAAACCGGAAGGGAACATTTGATAGGACAAAAGGTATACCCAGGGAATGGTTTAATGAGCCATGGAGAGAATTGGTCTTGATTATTCAAAAGTTTTTAACTTGTGATCGAGGATATAGTGTTGCCCATTTATATCATGTTAAACTTCTACAGCACATTAAGGGGGAAGATAGGATTAATTTACCTTATTTCCTATATAAAAGCCTCTTAAGAATGATTGAAACAGCAAGACATGAAAACAGGCTTAAGGCAGGACAAATGTATCATCAAGGATTGATTAAAATCCTAGTTGAATATCAAGTAAGATTGCAGGGCATAGTGTGGAGAGAATTCATGGTTAAAAATCATTTTACTGAACAGATTATAGAGGTGCAAGAGAAAACAGAGCAGGAAAGTAAAGGAGTGATGAATTCACCCTTATATCCTAGAACAAGAGCCAAACAGCAAAATAACATGGCCATGGATTATGAAATATCTGTGATGTCTATTCCCAAAAGATTTACAAACAAAAGTCCCATCAATTTAGACAGGGAAGAAGAAACATATTTTCCAAGACCACACGAAGAAAATAACATTCCACAAGAAGAATTTGATAGGGATTCTGCCTATGATGATGAAGCAGCTGCATCATTAATGAAAACAACTCAGGATTTTGAAAAAGATGGGAAAATCAAGGATTTAACTGATCAATTAGAAATTAGTAAAATTGTGGAAAAACAGTTAGAAGAGGAAAACAAAGCAAACAGGAAAGAAAATGCTAAATTGATCAAAACAAATGAAAAATTGAAAGAAGACTTGGGGAGATTGAAAAGGAAGAATGATCTAATTTCTAAACAAGCATTTAAATGGTTGAAGGAAAAGAACATGTGGCAGGCCAAGTATGAAAAGCAGAAGGTTAAAGCAACTTTGTTTAACGAATGACATGACACAGGTTTAGATTGTTTGGCAAGGGCAGCACAACAGGAAGCATCAACAGGTACAACATCTACTTCAGAAAGAAGAAGGTCAAAGAGGAACAGGCAAGCATGGGGACATGCTTGATGATAAGCAAGGGAGAGATGTTGGGCCTTAGTTTTGGTCTCATTTTGCTCAAAGAAACTTATTTATCCATCTATTTTCCATCCATTTTCCATTCATTTATTCCATTTTGACATATATTTGATATCTATTCAGGTATTTAATTATAATTTTTCAAATTCTAAAGTTTTTATGAAAGTTTGATTTTTAGTGCAAAATTGGCTGATTCAGAAATTCCCGTAATAGCTATATGGTTGATATGGTTGCAGGACACTTGGGCACGAGTTGAATGCATGGATGGACAGCTTGGCAACTAGGACTAAGCCACCTATGCTTAGTTCGAACAGAACAAGCTTTATTAGGCCCATTTAGTTCTAGTCAATCATGACTAGTCATTCAGAAATCCCATAGAAATAGGGCAGGTTTGAGATTCTATGGGATTGACCATATTTCTTGGGATAAGAATAATGAATTCGACTTAGATAGGTGGATGAGAAGTAGATGGGTTTGTTTGAGTAAAAATAGATCAGTTTGTTCATGAGACTTCTTATTTAAAGCCAAAGCTTTGATGGCTTATGTACTAGGATTATTATTGACTTATATACTTTTATATTGTGACAATTTTGGATTGAGAAGTTAATTTGAAGACTTGTGCTGTTATCAATTTGCTGTTCAATGTTATGGATGTGTGACTGAAGTTAAGCTTCTGAGATCATTTATCAAGAGTGCAAGGCAAGGGTGGAAGGGCCCCCATTCCAAGCTAAGTACACTTTCTTGTTAACTAGTTTTATTTCCTTGTAATTTGATGATTGTAGAACTGGTTTTCAAAGCTTTATTTCAGATTGTTTAATGATTCATGCATAGTGATTGATATCATTAGTTTATAACTTATTCATCACTTTATCAAGTTGGAAAAACAGATGTATCAAGTTGAGCATCCCTTCTATGAAAATGATGAATTAAAGTTGGTTTCTTTTGTTTGTGTGCAAGCAGTTTCTTGTTGAGATTTTTGATATTAAGATGAATGAATTATAATGGAACACTTTACATGTCTCTTAAGTTAAGAGCTTCTTTCATTCATAATTTATCCATCTTAAGTTCTTGGTTTTAATCTCTGATTCATTAAGTGATAATTGAGGTGAAAATGAATTTCTTGAGTCAAGAACCATTTCAATATTAATCCTCTTTTTAAAACTAATTGAGTTGGAGTTGTAGAATATATTACTTTCAGCATATCTTTCAAGGTTGATTATATCTGATCTTCACATATAGTGATCTTGCCTCAAAGCATAAACAACCCGGATTGATAATAAATATTGTGTTAGTTTAGGTACATAAATTAGCTCAACAGTATGTCTACATCAACACATTTGAATGTATTACAGTTGGGATCATACAATATGATTTTGGGTATGGAATGACTATATATTCATAGGACCAAACTAGATTGTTATGAGAAATCCATTGGGTGCTTGGATGACAATGGAGAATAGAGAGTCTTATAGGGTAAGAAGAAAGAAACATAAGTTAGGATGGTGAATACTATGTAGGAAAAGCACAGTCGTAGAAAAGGGTGTGTGTTATTTTTAGTGCATGCTTCCAGTGACAAAGGTAAGGGGGATGAGGAGGCCTAGATATTGAGCAGGTACCCGATTTTACAACAGTTTCAGGATTTGTTTCCAGCAAATATTTTAGAGTTGCAGCCTCATAGGCAAGTATACTTTTCTATTGAGTTGGTACCAAGGGAAACACCAACATCAAAGGTACCATACAGAATGATCACTCCAAATTTAGTAGAGTTGAAGTTATAGTTGAAGGAAATTGTTGACAAGGGATACATTAGGCCAAGTGTATCACTGTGGGGTGTACTGGTATTTTGAATAAGAAGGATGGTACTCTCAGGTTGTGCATCGATTATAGGAAATTTAACAAGGTGAACATCAAGAACATGTATCCATTACCGAGGATTGATGATTTGTTCGACCAGTTGAAGGGATCAACAATTTTCTCAAATATTGATCTGAGATCTGGATATCATCAGGTACACATCAAGGAATAGGACATATACAAGACAAATTTCAGGACTAGGTATGGCCATTATGAGTTTGTTGTAGTTCCATTTGGTTTGACTAATACTCCAAATAATTTTATGTGGTTGGTGAATAGTGTTTTGTGTCCTTATCTAGACAAGTTTTTTATTGTATTCATTGATGATATATTGATATATTATAAAAATGAAAAAGAGCACGTCGAACACTTAGAAACAATATTGAGATTTTTGAGAGAGCATCCATTTTATGCTAAGATTAATAAGTGTAGTTTCTTTTATACATAGGTACATTAATTGGGGCATGTGGTTTCCAAGGAAGGCATAACATTGAATCCATAAAAGATAAGGGCTATCATGGAATGGATAGATCCTAGAAATGTGGAAGAGGTAATGTCATTTTTGGGGTTAGCAGGCTATTACATGTGGTTCATCAGGAACTTCTATAAGATTTATTATCCTATTACATCGTTGCAAAACAAAGGTAAGAAATTTGAATGGACATAGGAACATGCTCCAGTTCTAAAGATTGCAGATCCAGACAAAGAGTTTGTGGTATGAACATATGCTTACAAGAGAGGGCTTGGTGGAGTCCTTATGCAGGAAGGACATGTAGTATGCTATGAATCATGGAAACTGAATGAGCAGGAGAAAAATTATTTGACACATGATCTTGAGTTGGAAACGATCATACATGCATTGAATATGTGGAACCACTATCTTCTTGGTAGAAGGTTAATACTGATGAGTGATCACAGTGGATTGAGTTATCTATTTGACAACTTAATCTGAATGTTAGACAAGCTAGATGGTTAACCACTATCAGTGAGTTCGAATTTGAGATAAGGTACATTAAAGGTAAAGAGAACAAGGTTTCAGATACTCTTAGCAGGAGGATATAGGTGAATGCTATAGCAAATATGAGCTCCTATGGGACAGACTTACAAGATCATATCTTATAGGAAGGACAACATGATGACAAGTATAGATAACTTATGCACAAGTTACAATAGGGTACATGTGATTTGGATGTCGATTATTGTCTCACAATAGATGACTTGGTCATATTTAGGGACAAGATCTATGTGTTAGATGGCAGTGAGCTCAAGAAGCTTTTTCTGAGGGAATTTCATGCTAAGCCCTATTCAGGTCACCTGGGATATCAGAAGACATTGACAAAGGTGAAGAAGTTCTACTATTGGACGAATATGAATAAGGAAGTGGCAGAGTTTGTGGCTAGATGCTTAGACTATGAGCAGGTGAAAGCGTAGTGTAAAAATCTAGGTGGAATACTACATCCAATTCCAATTCCAGAGTGGAAATGGGAGGTAATTTATATGGATTTCATTACAGGTTTATTGAGGACACCTAGGCAGCATGATTCCATCATGGTATAGTGGAAATATTGACAAAGGTAGCACGCTTCGTTCAAGCGAAGTCTACTTATTCATTTAGTGATGTGGCACAGGTATTCATTAGAGATGTGGCAAGGTTGTATGGTTTACCAAAAGAGATTGTATCAGAAAAGGATGCCAAGTTCACTTCAAAATTCTGGAAAGAGTTACTTGTAGGTTTGGGTATAGAGTTGGCCTTCAACACAACTTATCATCCGTAGAAATATGGCCAGACATCGAGGATCAAAAGGATATTGGAGGACATGTTGAGAATATGTGTGATGCATCAGCAGATGAGATGGGAGGAGTAAATTCCATTCGTTGAGTTCACTAAAAATAATGGTTACGAGGATTCACTGAGGATGAGTCCGTTTGATGCACTATATGGTTGGAGTTTTAGTACTCCTGTCAGTTGGAGTGATCCAGTTGATGAGCCTTAGTATTGCAACAATAATGTTGCAACTCATGAGGCTATCGACTAAAATTATTGACCAGGGGTTTGTACAAACTTAAGAGGTGTCGACACTGTATCTGCAACATGAAATGTGTCCTTATTTCATTGAAATGATGCAATGAAGTGAATATCATAAAATCAAACACTAACCTAATTTAAAAAATGGAAACATTAATCTACTTGTAGAATGTAAATTAATACTCTAATTGTAGAATGTGGAATGTTGTTTTGAAAAGGAAATTTGATCTTTTCAACAATAATGCTTGTAACTGAAACCTTAAGGAAACATGAATTCACGAATCAAGTCTAATAAAATTTGTATTGATGAATCAAGATTTTTATCACCATGTTCAAGGAAACTTAGCTTTAGTAACATAATCCATGTACATTTCATAAGAAAAAATTCATTGTTGTTCAAATGTGGAAATCCGTCTTCTAATTCTTATTGCAGATTTGTACTTGCAGTGAAGGAAAGGTGGGTCTAGAGTGGTATTTGGTCTTCCTAAATCATGGATTCAAATCCCAGGTTTCATGATTCAAACCTAAGAGACAAAAACCAAGCTTTTGGAGCAAATGTGTTCAAGTTTACACGTGCTAGAGGAGGTGCTATAGGAGGCCTTGCTTTGCTACATGAAGAGATAACTTACCGAATGCCCAAGAAAATAAAATGAAAATGGGATGGGAAAATTTTTTCTATTAATTAGGATGTATTAGGACTCTATTAAAAGTGGAATCACTCCAAAATACCCCTGTTAACACGTGCTAAAAAATAGTAGAAAATTACTACTCTAAAAATTTGAAATTCAAGAACTAGTGAGCTAGTTAACCTACCAAACGCCTAACCTAATCAAGTGAAAATTATATGGGGTAAATTTTGCTATTAAATTGAATGTTTTTATGACCCAATAAAAGTGGAAAAAATTCAAATGAAGCTCATTAACATGTTCTAAAAAATAGCAGAAAATCACTACTATTTTGCTACAAGGGATTTCTAGAAATTCTAGATTTGTGAACTAGTAGACCAATCCAAGTAGCTCAATGATGAATATGACTTTTAAAAGTTGTTATAAGGATAAGTGATTCTTGTGACTCTGTATATAACCTGAAAAATAACTTACTTCAATCATTTAACCAATGTAACCTACAACAAAAGAGACATGAATAGTAAATGCATAAATAAGAGATGCAAGTGAAAAAGACATTCAAAGCAAATAGAGAATTGTACAAGAGGGCCCTGAGGCTCCTGGGATGGCCAAGCCAAAGGAAAATTAGAGTCATATGTATGAAACCAATATTTATAGGCTAAAAATGGCACCAAACTTCATTATTTGAATCAATCCAAGTACATCCCTGCTAGAAATGAAAGTGGAGTTGCTAAATAACAAGTTTTCTCCACAAGAAGACTAAGAAATACATGCTTATAGAGGCCAATTAGAATTAGTACTTATATAAAGTGATGAGGAAGAATTATCCTTGAAACGAGGAATTCCCCCCTCCAAAATCCCTCAAATAGTGGATCTGGTTCCCAACACTAGGAGTCTGCATTAAATGACAGGGAACACATTCCTAGATTTTCTTAATAAATGGAGCTCTAAAATTTGTGAATAATTTCATGATATTTAGTTCATTTATCATCCAATCTTGGTCCATCCTATAATAGGGATACAATACATATATTATATCATTCAAAATTAACTCCATATTCTCTCAATATTTTGCAAAAATAAATAATATTAGGCACATAATATGCAATTATCTCTAAACCTTCCTAAGAAAATATTAAAGCTAAAAAAACATTATTAAGTGTATACGGAGAGGTTTAATATGGCCTTCATGTGCCTAAGAAAGGTTAGATGGGCCTTAATTTGTGTCTAATTTGGAGGCCCATCACCAATCAACAGGGTGTTGATAGGACCAAACATGTTGGCAAAGATGGAACATGAAATGTAGGTAATCAAGAAGAATTTGAAGGTAGCGTAGGACAGGCATAAAATTTATGCAGATTAGAACAGGTTGTTTAAGGAGTTTTAGGTTGGGGAACAGGTGTACTTTCTCATTAATCCCAAGAAGATCTTCCTGACGATTGGATCATGTGACAAGATGGCACCATGATATTGTGGACCTTTCAAGATTCTTGAAAGGATTGGGCCAGTAGCCTATTGACTGACATGACCTTCGACAGTGAAAGTCCATGATGTTTTCCACTTTCCATTACTTAAGAAGTATGTTAAATATGTTGATCATGTAATTGACTGGTTTGTATTGTAGGTGGATCTAGAAGTGTAATTATAGCCATAACCACAACATATTTTGGAGAGAAATATGTTCATGCTCCAGAATCGAGCAGGTTAAAGTGAAATTGAAGCATTTTGGGCCCGATTAAGCTACATGGGAGATGGCGGATTAGATGCGGGCTATGTATCATTCTCTATTCGATGGTTGAGCGAATTTTTTTGTTATATGTTTTTGTATGATGTGTTGGTTTATGTACATATATATATGGATGTAAATACCACCATGAGTTGTGTTATAAAGCTTCAATAAGTAGTATGGGTGTCATGTCATTATGGTTATTAGGTTGTTATGTTGTCATGTTGGTTTAATTCTCAACAGGTTGATCAGTGTAAATACTACACGAGATAAGTTATAAAGCTCCATGGGCAGTATGTTTTGCTTTCAACAGCCTTGTTGGTTGTAGGTGTCGTTGAAAATCGAGGACTGTGTTCCCCCAAGGGGGAGGGTTCTATAACAACCATGATTAAAAATACATGTAATAAATTTAATAAAGTTAAAATAAGACCATGGTCATGGGACATGTATTAAAGGTTGAATGGTTTGAAAAAACATATTGATGGGGATCACTTGTGATTAATTAATGGCTAAGGAAATTGGTAAAGGAACAAGAAAAGGCTTAGGGAAGGAAAAGTGACATTTATTGGCGTTGTATTTATGAAAATAATGGAAAATAGGAGAAACAGAAGGTGAAAGGTCACATGTTTCATGTGTGGAGGAAAATGAAGGAAAATAATAGAAAATTGAAGAAAATAGAGGCATGATTAATAAAAAGGCTTATGAGGATTAGTTCATGGATTTTGATCAGTTGAGTTTTGGATCTCTCATTTTTTTCTCTCTCTCTCATACTCTTGGACACTTAGATTTTTCTTGGAGCACTCTTGGAGGAGTGTATCATACTTGGGATTTGGAGCAAGAAGGAAAAGGAATAATAGGAAAGTGCAAGAGGACATCGGGATCAACAACTACAAGAAGTTTTGGTTGTAGGTATCGAGTAACATGTATGGTTTTCTTGCTAGTTTTTGCATGCATGACATATGCGTGTGGTTTCCTGGTTATGATTTGTCATTGGCATGGAGGATTACCTGGATTGACAATGGTCTTGCCTAGCCTTTCCATTTCCTAGATAGCTATGGTGTTGTGGGTTTTAATTTTGTTTTATAGTTGGCTTTCATGTACCTTTGGTTGTGGTTTGAGTTATTTGTTCCTAGAAGCCTTGGTTGGACAAATGCTTTAGAAGCCCTGCAACAACTTGGGTTGAGTTACTAGTCTTGGAAGCCTTGGTTGGAAAAATGCTTTGGAAGCCCTGTAACAACTTGGGTTGAGTTAATAGTCCTGGGAGCCTTGGTTGCACAAATGCTATGGAAGCCGTTGGTGGGTTGAGTTACTAGTCATGGAAGCCCTGGTTGGACAAACATTCTAGAAGCCCGACAACAACTGTGGGTTGAATTACTAGTCCTGGAAGCCTTGTTTGGAAAAAATGCTCTGGATCCCTGGACAGATTGGATAGTGACCAATCTGGTAATGGTTAGTTATGTCTGACTGTGAAGTGGAATCAATGGTTTAGGGTTGAGGTAGTTTTTCCTTTGGAAGCCCTAGTTTGGTTTTATTTGGATTGTTCCATGAGATCCAACAATCATGCTCGGAATATGACATGGGGGTGATTTTCTGAAAGATATATTTGGTTAAGCCTAGTCTATGGTCGAGTGGTATGTGGAAGTCCCAAACCTGGTTGCATTTTTCATATGTTAATAAGAGCTTCTCTAATCTTGTATTTGATGGGTAATTGTACTTATTATTTTGTGGTTTATATGGTTGTTATATCCCTGCTATTTTTGTTGTTTATATGTTGGTTATGAGTATTTTTTATAACAATGATGATGTATGGTTCTCATCATGTTTTAATTAATATATGAATGAAAAATGAATATATGACCTAATAGTGGATAATGCAACTATTGTGATAAGGCATAAATTTTTCTTACCGATTCTCAGATAAGTATGAGACCCCTATGCTCAGATTTGTTGTTTAGACCTATAGATTACATATTTGTGACATGTTTAACGAAATTCCTATCATGGATAATAGGGGTCCAATCAAGTCATTGATCAAATGTTTACATTAGCACGTTTGTTTAAGTGTTATTTATCATTTTTATAAGTCTCATGGAGTTATGGGGAGTGGCCTGAGTCTTAGCCCTGAAAACGCGACACAAAATCCGGGGTCACTGGCACATGACTACCTGAAAAAGTACACATTCGCTGGGATGGCCATGCTGTGGGAGTGACTGGAGGGTTCTAGTCACACTTTATCCTTGTCATGGGAGCGACTCGGGTGTTTGGTCAGTAAAAGACAAGTTGCTTAAGGAGCTAAGCACCTGGAAATTTTGGTTGGCCCATGGAGGCTCTGTAGGATGTGTGGATGGTTAGTTTGGTTGTGTTCCGTTGGTTCCACTTCCTTAAGGTGACCTAGGATGTTGAATCACATAATAGTGGCTTCCTGTAACATTTTGACCTCGGTGGATTGTTTAGCTTGGGTAAATGTGGGAGGAGGGTGTTACAAACACTTCCAGGCCATCTCTTAAGGGACTCCAATTCCCTTGACGAATCCAAATATAACTAGAAACTACTAATATACTTGACAAACACATGTTCATGAATATAGCACATATCCACACAATGTCAAATGAAATCAAGGTTAATAAGGCTTCCTGTATGCAAAGCACTTATTCATTTGGAATTGTCATTTCCAAACATAGCTAAATCCTTTCTTTGTTTTACCTTTTACCTTGCTTCAATTGAGTCTTATAAAATTCTATCACATCACCCAACCATTAGTTATATATAAAAAAGTCAAATATTACCCTTCCATGCTAATTCCAAGCATTTTTTCCTACAACTATTCACACAAGTAAGTCACACGTTCCAAAGATCAAGAAATTATATCTATTAATTTTAAATCAACCTTTACTAAGACTAGCAGCCATGTCATAGCCGACAATAAACTCACATTCATTAATCATAATACTATAACTCACACCTACTTACACTTAAGTACATATCACCTGTCTCAACGCATATTATGTTGGCACGATCATCTTAAAACAAGATCATTCCTTCATGCAATATTATAGAAACAAACTCATATTATGCAACTAATCAAACATTAAATCAATAGACAGATGACGTAATAGACAAAAAACACTCAAACACCAAATATATTACATATTTAAACATTCAAGCACCAAGTAGATGACATAAGCAAACTCATACCTTAATGTATATCAAGGGAGGCTATCTTGTCTGCACAATCAATCTAGATTAGCAAGATATAACTTCACAACATATCAAATCAAACATTCAAACATAAATACGGTCATGATGTCCATAAAATTAACTAGATAACATGTTCACATCATAAACTCATAAACAATTGTCATTCATGCATAACAATCACATATGCACAGTCAGTCTAGATTAGTACACCACGCTATCACAAATAGGTTGAATCATACCCAAATACCATAACCATAACCATCTACAAAAACCAATCTAGGTTAAAACGATACATATAACATCAATATCTTAAATGAAATGACCATAATCCCCATGCATATGACTGCAATTCATATAACAATAAGTTACTATCATTTATGAATATCTGATGCACATGCATATGACCACACTAATTAACTAGAATCTATCATAAATGTTACCACAAAACAATAGAATGACAAACATGTTGGTAACCATAATTCATATAAAAATCCATTAACTAACATACCTGCATACCCAACATTCAAACATGTATGGCGATATTTTATTACCCCGACATTCAGTGCTGCAACCTTGCTCTAATGATTTGCGTCTCCTACTCTATCTCAGCTAACATGTCAGCATCATAACATGCCAAGGGAATAATCATGACATAAATAGATACAATTACCTCATGGAAAACAACCTTAACCATGAAAATGCATTCATAATGACATATAAACACTAACATGTACAACAAATGCATAACCGACATATACTCATGATAAACACATCCAACATCAACACCATCAACTTCTACATCATGACACAACTGCTGAAATGACCACCACCATGGATAGACAACAAAAAAAATACCACAAGCATAAATAACACATATGAAACTGATATGTATGCATGACCATCACACCACCCATCCAGTCCAAGGGTTGAACCATGCTCTGATACCACTCTGTAACACCCTCCTCCCACATTTACCCAAGATAACTGGTCCACTGGGGTAAACATGTGATGAGAAGATACTATGATGTGATTAAGCTCCCCATTTATAGTTAAGGAAGTGGAACCAATAAAACACAACCAATCTAACCTTCCTTAGGAGCTACAAACCCTTCAGGAGGAAACAAACCCTCCCAAGTGCTTAAACCCTGAGAGAACTTGTCATTTTACCGATCCGAACCCTCAGCCACTCCCATGAAAAGCCATGCATGTGACTGAGGCCTTCCAGACACTCCCATAGTAAGGCATGCAAGAAACTATGGAAATTTTCAGACAATTTTGAGCCAACGACCCTGGATTCTGAGCCACTTTTTCAGGGCTAGGTCTCAGGCCACTACCCATAACTTCATGAAACTTTTAGAAATGAAAAAAAACAATGGAATAAGGTTACTAATGAAATAATTGTTACAAGTAATGGATTTAAACCCTACTATCCATGCCAGACATTTCATCAAACATGTTACAAATATGTAATCTACAGGTCATAACACCAGATCTAAGCATATGGGTCTCATACTTATCTGAGTTTTGTAAAGAAGCATTGATGCATTATCACCATATTTTCATTATAACATATTATGTCATATATTAATTATTCATTCATTTTCTAATAAAAACATGATAACCACCCTACTTCAAGTTTGTCATTGTAATGTTCCCAAATTTTAGCCTCAAGCTAAAAGGAACATTATAGTTAGCATTAGATGAATAAAATGGGTAGGGAGGCCCATTAACCTCTTTAAAAGGAAAAATAACATTCCTCATGTGAAAAGGGGAAGAATAAGTAGTTGGATTAAGCACCTAAAGGTGTGAACAGGATTGGGTCATGTTGATTCAGTCATATTTGACCAAGTCCACATGCACTGTCTAGATACATTGTATCTCCATGATGGATTAAGCAGTTTTAATGGAGGACAACTTGCATGGGCTAGGTGGCACATATGGATGGGACCAGTTGTGGAGAGGAGAACTTGATATATATGGAGAGGAGGGTAGCCATTTTATTCATGCTTGGATTATTATTTTCTTTGGTCTATTGAGACTTTGCTTCCTCTTGCTGTTTAGCAGGGTTGCAGTGCTGTTTAGCACAAGGGTGTTCCTAGTTGGGAATCCCTACCTCATCCTCAAGGAAGGAGAGGTTCTTGAGCTACATTTCCTCATTCTGAAATTTGGCCAAGCTACCTCCTTCAGCTACAACGCAGTTTCTGTTTAGATCTGGGTTGTGTTGCAAGGTGCAACAAAGGAGGATCTCTTTGAGTCATTTCTGGGCTTGTTTTTCAGTGGAGAGCTTGTCTATCCATTGGAGGATCAGTAAGAAGGACTCCTGGGAATATTTTAGCATATTGGCACTTGGAAAAAGCATCTCTGCACTTCTACAGTGCAGTCCCTTGCAGGAACTGCGTCATTTTTCAGAGAGCAGCTGCAGCAAGGTTTAATACCTTGATTTTGGGCTAGTTTCCTTACGCAAGGGGAAACCCTTCCCCCAAAAAGCTAGAGAAAGGGATTATTATTCATATTGTAATTTATTCAGCTATGTTAATGTAATGTTGTAGGGGAATGCATTATTTTGCAGCTAAATATTCATATCTACTCCTTTTGTACTTGAGCTTCCAAGGAACCCTTGCCGGGTTATCTTTACATTGTATAAAAGAGGTTAGATCTCTGTTTTTCTATATGATTTGGCTAAATAAACTCTATATATTTTGTCTAAAACATATTTCTATATAACCCCTCTTGTAATTATTCTTTTCTTGCTTCAGAGTTTTCTATATGGGTTAAGCTATGGGTTTTTTAGTGTTTTAAGCCATATAAGAACCGAGAGATCTGTTTAACTTAGCTAGAATGATTTTTTTCACCTCCCATTCTATATGTGAGATTTATATTGCATGAAATAAGGGATACAAGTCCCATTTCTCATAGTTACATCGTTATTTTATGGAAATAGCTTTTTTATGGTCCAGATCACTGATTTTCCCCCATTTGGAGATAACATATGGAGATATAGTTTTGCTGATATTCTCCTAATTTGATCTAATAAGTAAATTGACATAGCTTGAATTATTGTGTTCAATTATTAATGGATCTTCTAGTTTAGAATATCTTAAGATATCCTCATTGTTGTAGAAATTCCCTATTTTGGGACATTACAGTGGTATCAGAGCATAATCTTGGCTTGGCCTGTGCATCCAAGACATTATGCCATTAGGAGGAGAATATTATTACAGAAGAGAGAAGTTGTGCAGAAGAAACAAAGGCATGACTCCATTATTTGGAGGAATGAAGGAAGAGAGGGTCTCCCTGCTTCTTTTCCAAGCTATGAAGAATATTAAGGAAGATCTTAAGGAGATGAAAGGGGAGGAGTGTAGAAGATTTCTGAGAGGGTTTGAAGCAAGCCCTAGCTATTCACTTGATGGGTGTGAGCATTTAGTCACACATACAGATCCACAGTGAAATATATTTCCCACATTTACTGCAAGAAGGATGGAGGGAGAAGATGCACCAAGGGAGGAGACCTTAAGTGACTATATTCAGGAGTATGAATCTCAATCATGGAGATTCAAAGAGCACTTAGAATTCCAAGGGTTTTGCAAACTCAAGGAGGCAAGATATAGTAACCAAAAAACAAGCAAGAGAGGTAGAATCTTCCTATCTCACTTTGATGGATCAGCAGAGTCCACAACCAAAGCTTGGGTAGAAGAGCTAGATTCCTATTTTCAGCTACACCAAGTTTCAGAGAAGGAGGCCATCAGAGTAGCAGCACTACACCTTAAAGGTATGGCCCATGATTGGTGGTTTAATGATTCTACTTCATTTTTTCATGCAAATGTAAAAAATTATGTTGGATTCACTAAGGAATTGGTGAGAATATTTGATAGAAAACATTGTGAACCATCATTTGTTGAAAACAAAAACTCAAACACTTTGCATGAGTTGGAGAGACCTATTAAACCAACTCCACTCCATATTTTTAAAGGGGATAAAAACATGCATGATAGTTTTCCAAGGGAAATATCCCAACTTCTTGGAGAACCCTCTTCTATTTGTGAAGATATGGAGTTCCCTCCTTCAAGAGATGACCAAGATAAAGGGTCTCTCATTGAGGATGAGGCATTCTCATATATGGAAGAAGAGGAGAAGGATCAACATCAAGGGATGATGATCATTCACCCTTATCTATTTCAGGAGGTTTCTACACAAAGGGAGGGGACTGCACTGCACAGTGAAGAGAGGGACAACTTAGTCCACTCATATATACAATCCACTTCAGATTTTGATGTCTCACTACATGGAGGCATTCCACCTGGGAGGCCACCAGATCTAAATTTGATGAGAGAAATCATGTATTTGGGTTCACCACTCTTGGATTTTGGAGAGGTGAAGAGTTTTTAGGAATAATTTGGCATGGTGGATGTCAAAGTAGTAGGCAGCAGCATGAGGAGAGCTTCACATGCCAGATCACCAGCGCTGTCTCTTGGGAGGATTGATCCATATTGGAGATCTCAACTCTTGGTAGAGTACTCCAAGGATCTAGGTGCATGTATGATTCTTTATGACCCGGATAGAGATGATGAGTATATGGTGGATGATGTGGTCATCTATTATTATGGAAGAGTCTTCTTGACTAGAGCTTCTAAGCTCAAGGAGAAGCTGCTTCATGTAGAACATGGGGACTTCCTTTCCATGCATTATGATCATGCATATCGTTATTTGGCAGAGGAGTTCACTTGGGAGGGAATCCAACATGACATATTTCATCATATAGAGAGATGCATAGCCCAGATGGTGATATAGAGGAGGTCACAACCACTTCCCTAATCATTGGAGGTGAGGGAAAAATTCCAGTTGAGCCATTTCAGCTCAATATCTCAAGTACATTATGGAGGAGGTATAATTTCACATTTTGTATGGTACTTCTTTTCCTTGTTTGAGCAGCATGATGTATCAAGAAGAATTATCCCTTCTTTCAAATTATATGATGATGTACTTGTAGCTACTTGTAGCATTGATTTTGGCTACCTTATTGGTGGTTTGTGGGGGAAGCCACATGATTCTTGGTGTGCACCATTGACACCACATTGTATCTTCATGTTTCCATCTTATGAGATGACTGTGGCAGCAAAAAAGTGGTTAGTGAAGCACTTGTTATTTTTTGTTTTGAGGTAGGCATGGGATGCACTGCGCTGGTTCCTTGTGTGGAACTATGATTCACTCTATGGTTGTCATTTGGCAGCTTGTTTTCATAGTATTTTTCTTCCATGTATTGCTAATAATTTTATGTTCATGGGAAGATTTTTTTGGAGAGTGGGATATGAGTTGGAGATGCCCATTGGGAGTATGATTCTCCCTATTTTTAATTTTGTATGTTTCAGGAGGAACAATGGGCACACCATGATTTCCACATCACACCTCTTTCCTTCATATAGGAGGAGCCATTGGGAGAACTTGCATTCCTGGAGGAGGCATTTCATGGTTGATTTATCTTATGGGGTAGATTGGGCCATTTATGAAGGCCATGCCATTACAGCCCAAATCAGAAACCCCCTCATACCTACCATAAATGGAGAGAGAAACTACTTGGATGGGAAAATATAAACTCTCCATTCAGCCCCAACACATTGCATAAACCCAGGTTTGCAGATTTCTTTGATGAGCTACCTAGAATGGCTCATTTCATTTGGATGATAGCATGGGTGAGTGGGTCACTCATTGGGAATGAGATTTCCCATGTGTATCATCACTCCTACCTTGAGGAGGCCATGAGATAGCAAGAAGGTTTCCACTTACACCTTCCACCTTTTCATGATGTGAGCCATTTGGTCATGCATCTTTGGGAGGGGACATTGGAGGGAAGATTTGTTACATATTATCTTGAGCAGTGGTGGGGACTATTGATGAGGAGGCCACAAGAGGAGAAGGGGAGGAATTTTTCTGTCTCTATATAGTTTCTTGAGGACAAGAAAATTTTTGGAGGGGAGGACTGTAATGTTCCCAAATTTTAGCCTCAATCTAAAAGGAACATTATAGTTAGAATTAGATGAATAAAATGGGTAGGGAGGCCCATTAACCTATTTAAAAGGAAAAATAACATTACTCATGTCAAAAGGGGAAGAATAAGCAGGTGGATTAATCACATACAAGTGTGAATAGGATTGGGTCATGTTGATTCGGTCATATTTGACCAAGTCCACATGCACTGTCTGGATACATTGTATCTCCATGATGGACTATGCAGTTTTAATGGAGGGAAACTTGCATGGGCTAGGTGGCGCATATGGATGGGACCCATTGTGGAGAGGAGCACTTGCTATATATGGAGAGGAGGATAGCCATTGTATTCATGCTTGGATTATTATTTCCTTTGGTATGTTGAGATTTTGCTTCCTCTTGCTGTTTAGCAAGGTTGCAGTGCTGTTTAGCACAAGGGTGTTCTTGGTCGGGAATCCCTACCTCATCCCCAGGGAAGGAGAGGTTCTTGAGCTACATTTCCTCATTCCGGAATTTTGGCCAAGATACCTCCTTCAGCTATAGCGCAGTTTCTGTTTGGAGCTGGGTTGTGTTGTAGGGTGCAGCAAAGGAGGATCTCTTTGAGTCATTTCTTGGCTTGTTTTTCAATGGAGAGCTTGTTTATCTATTAGAGGGTCAGTAAGAAGGACTCCCAAGAATATTTTCACATATTGGCACTTGGCCAAAGCATCTCTGCACTTATACAGTGTAGTCCCTTGCAGGAACTGCGTCATTTTTCAGAGAGCAGCTGCAGCAAGGTTTAATACCTTGATTTTGGGCTAGTTTCCTTGGGAAGGGCCAACCCTTCCCCTGAAAAGCTAGAGAAAGGGATTCTTATCCCTATTTTACTTTATTTAGCTATGTTCATCTAATTTTGTAGGGGACTGTGTTATTTTTCAGCTGAATATTCATATCTACTCCTTTTGTACTTGAGCTTCCAAGGAACCCTTGCCGGGTTATCTTTACATTGTATAAAAGAGGCTAGATCTCTGTTTGTTGAGATTCAACAATATGATGAGCTTAGTGAAAAGAGTCGCCTTCACTAAGTGGGCCCGCAGGCTGTTTTTGGTGCAAGTCTATTTTTAGACTATGTCTATTTTTAGACATGATGATCATATTTCAGAAGTTGCAGGATGCTATTTGTGGATGGTTGATCAAGTTGGAAAACAGATGAAATTCTATTTTTAGAATATTGGGAAAAGTATATTTATAGATCGCTGATCTAAAAATAGATGCATGTCAATTATTATTAGCTCTTAATAATAATCAGACACTAAACAACAAATTATTCTCTTGGAGCACTTTGTTTCAGTGCACAGATGTGGCACATCATTGGACTGAGGGAATTACACAATTCCCAAGGTTTTACTAGAGCTAATGCATGGAGGACTCAGTTAGCACTCAAGTGGCAAAGTTATGATATAGTTGGAAGAAGTAGTTATGGAGTTAATTCAGTTTAACTCAGTTAGACTCAGTTGAGCTAGTTGTATCTAGTCTAACTGAATGATACACTAGTGAGAGTGGAGTGAATTAATTAGTTAATTAATTCATAAATAATAACTCATTAATCAACTGAAAAATACAACAGTTAAATACAGTGCATGGAAGTTTCAGTGGAGACCCAGTGGAGAGATAGGTGAAAGGGCAAGATGGACTATCTATTGCGACTATAGTGATGCATTGATTGCATCACACACACATTGGATTTGCAAATGAGGATTGTGCAGTCAAGGCAAGAGTAATTCGAATTCATTCAGAGCTATTCTTCAACAAGGATTACACAGTGGAGGCAGGCTAGCAGGAGGTAGAGATAGGTGCATGGATTTGCAAGATTTTTCCTGATTAGTGTATGACGATTGTACTGTAGTGGGAGCTTGATAAGCTTTGTATGAGGATTGCCATATGATTCCATGATACATAATATGTAGTTGGGGTTTTCAGCTTCAGGCTTTCTCGGTTAAAAAAAACCGTGTTATGTGTGATTATTTTTATTTATGCTTTACATGTGTGTGCAATTAATTTTCCGCAAAAGATTAACAAGTTTAATGATTTAGTATCTTGCATAAAGTTAAATAGTGTGAGATCAGGTGAATCTAGGACATATGCATGCTTAGTGCATATAATTTCTACATTGTTTTTCTCTATGCTTTAGCTAAATAAACTCCAGATATGTTGTCTACAACATATTGCTATAGAAACCCTCTTGTAATTACGCTGTTCTTGCTTCACAGTTTTCTGTATGGGTTAAGCTATGGGTTTTTCAGTGTTTTAATCCATATAAGAACCGAGAGATCTGTTTAACTTAACTAGAATGATTTTTTTCAGCTACCATTCTATATGTGAGAGTATATTTCATGAAATAAAGGATCCAAGTCCCATTTCTCACAGTTACAACGTTATTTTCTGGAAATAGCGTTTTTATGGTCCATATCACTGCTTTTCCCCATTTGGAGATAACATATGGAGGAATAGTTTTTCTGATATTCTCCTAATCTGATCTAATAAGTAAATTGACACATCTTGCATTATTGTGTTCAAGTATTACTAGATCTCCAACTTTAGAATATCTTAAGATATCCTCATTGTTGTAGAAATTCCCTATTTTGGGATATTAAAGTGGTATTGGAGCATAATCTTGGCTCAGCCTGTGCATCCAAGACATTATGCCATTAGGAGGAGAAGCTTCTTACAGAAGAGAGAAGTTGTGCAGAAGAAACAAAGGCATGACTCCATTATTTGGAGGAATGAAGGAAGAGAGGGTCTCCCTGCTTATTTTCCAAGCTATGAAGAATATTAAGGAAGATCTCAAGGAGATGAAAGGGGAGGAGTGTAGAAGATTTCTGAGAGGGTTTGAAGCAAGCCCTAGCTATTCACTTGATGGGTGTGAGCATTCAACCACACATGCAGATCCACAATGCAATATATTTCTCACATTTACTGCAAGAAGGATGTAGGAAGAAGATGCACCAAGGGAGGAGACCTTAAGTGACTATATTCAGGAGTATGAATCTCAATCATGGAGATTCAAAGAGCACTTAGACTTCCAAGGGTTTTGAAAATCAAGGAGGCAAGATCTAGCAGCCACAAAACAAGCAAGAGAGGTAGAATCTTCCTATCTCACTTTGATGGATCAGCAGAGTGCACAACCAAAGCTTGGGTAGAAGAGCTAGATTCCTATTTTCAGCTACACCAAGTTTCAGAGAAGGAGGCCATCAGAGTAGCAGCGTTGCACCTTAAAGGTATGGCCCATGATTGGTGGTTTAATGATTCTACTTCATTTTTTCATGCAAATGTAAAAAATTATGTTGGATTCACTAAGGAATTGGTGAGAATATTTGATAGAAAACATTGTGAACCATCATTTGTTGAAAACAAAAACTCAAACACTTTGCATGAGTTAGAGAGACCTATTAAACCAACTCCACTCCATATTTTTAAAGGGGATGAAAAAATGCATGATATTTTTCCAAGGGCAAGATCCCCACTTCTTGGAGAGCCCTCTTCTATTTGTGAAGATATGGAGTTCCCTCCTTCAAGAGATGACCAAGATAAAGGGTCTCTCATTGAGGATGAGGCATTCTCATATATGGAAGAAGAGGAGAAGGATCAACATCAAGGGATGATGATCATTCACCCTTATCTATTTCAGGAGGTTTCTACACAAAGGGAGGGGACTGCACTGCGCAGTGAAGAGAGGGACAACTCATTCCACTAATATATACAGTCCACTTCAGATTTTGATGTCTCGCTACATGGAGGCATTCCACCTGGGAGGCCACCAGATCTAAAGTTGATGAGAGAAATCATGTCTTTGGGTTCACCACTCTTGGATTTTGGAGAGGTGAAGAGTTTGTAGGAATAATTTGGCATGGTGGATGTCAAAGTAGTAGGCAACAGCATGAGGAGAGCTTCACATGCCAGATCACCAGCGCTGTCTCTTGGGAGGATTGATCCATATTGGAGATCTCAACTCTTGGTAGAGTACTCCAAGGATCTATGTGCATGTATGATTATTTATGACCTGGATAGAGATGATGAGTATATGGTGGATGATGTGGTCATCTATTCTTATGGCAGAGTCTTCTTGACTAGAGCTTCTAAGCTCAAGGAGAAGCTGCTTCATGCAGAACATGGGGACTTCCTTTCCATGCATTATGATCATGCATATCGTTCTTTGGCAGAGGATTTCACTTGGGAGGGCATCTAGCATGACATATTTCAGCATATAGAGAGATGCATAGCCCAGATGGTGATAGAGAGGAGGTCACAACCACTTCTCTACTCATTGGAGGTGAGGGAAAAATTCCAGTTGAGCCATTTCAGCTCAAGATCTCAAGTACATGATGGAGGAGGTATAATTTCACATTTTGTATGGTACTTCTTTTCCTTGTTTGAGCAACATGATGTGTCAAGAAGAATTATCCCTTCTTGCAAATTGTATGATGATTTACTTGTAGCTACTTGTAGCATTGATTTTGGCTACCTTATTGGTGGTTTGTGGGGGAAGCCACATGATTCTTGGTGTGCATCATTGACACCACATTGTAACTTCATGTTTCCATAGTATAAGATGATTGTGGCAGCAAAAAAGTGGTTGGTGAAGCACTTTTTTTTTTTTTTTTTGAGGCAGGCATGGGATGCACTGCGCTGGTTCCTTGTGTGGAACTATGATTCACTCTCCGGTTGTCATTTGGCAACTTGTTTTCATAGTATTTTGCTTCCATGTATTGCTAACAATTTTATGTTCATGGGAAGCTTTGTTTAGAGAGTGGGATATGAGTTGGAGATGCCCATTGGGAGTATGATTCTCCCTATTTTTCATGTTGTATGTTTCAGGAGGAACAATGGGCACACCATGATTGCCACATCACACCTCTTTCCTTCATATAGGAGGAGACATTGGGAGAACTTGTGTTCCTGGAGGAGGCATTTCATGGTTAATTTATCTTGTGGGGTAGATTGGGCCATTTCTGAGGGCTATGAAATTTTAGCCCAATATCAGCAACCCCCTCATACTTACCGTAAATGGAGAAAGAAACTACTTGGATGGGAAAATATAAACTCTCCGTTCAGCCCCAACACATTGCATAAACCCAGGGTTGCAGATTTCTTTAATGAGCTACCTAGAATGGCTCATTTCATTTGGATGATAGCATGGGTGAGTGGGTCACTCATTGGAAATGAGATTTACCATGTGTATCATCACTCCTACCTTGAGGAGGCCATGAGACAGCAAGAAGGTTTCCACTTACACCTTCCACCTTTTCATGATGTGAGCCATTTGGTCATGCATCTTTGGGAGGGGACATTGGAGGACAGATTTATTACAGATTATCTTGAGCAGTGGTGAGGACTATTGATGAGGAGGCCACAAGAGGAGAAGGGGAGGAATTTTTCTCTCTCTATACAGTTGCTTGAGGACCAGCAACATTTTGGAGGGGAGGACTGTAATGTTCCCAAATTTTAGCCTCAATCTAAAAGGAACATTATAGTTAGCATTAGATGAATAAAATGGGTAGGGAGACCCATTAACCTCTTTAAAAGGAAAAATAACATTCCTCATGTGAAAATGGGAAGAATAAGCAACTAGATTAAGCACCTACAGGTGTGAACAAGATTGGGTCATGTTGATTCAATCATATTTGACCAAGTCCACATGCACTGTCTTGATACATTGTATCTCCATGATGGACTGCACAATTTTAATGGAGGAAAACTTGCATGGGATAGGTGGCACATATGGATGGGACCCATTGTGGAGAGGAGAACTTGCTATATATGGAGAGGAGGATAGCCATTGTATTCATGTTTGGATTGTTATTTACTTTGGTCTATTGAGACTTTGCTTCCTCTTACTGTTTAGCAGGGTTGCAGTGTTGTTTAGCACAAGGGTGTTCCCGGTCGGGAATCCCTACCTCATCCTCAGGGAAGGAGAGGTTCTTGAACTAAATTTCCTCATTCCAAAATTTTAGCCAAGCTACCTCCTTCAGCTACAACACAGTTTCTGTTTAGAGCTGGGTTGTGTTGCAGGGTGCAGCAAAGGAGGATCTCTTTGAGTCATTTCTGGGCTTGTTTTTCAGTGGAGAGCTTGTCTATCAATTGGAGGATTAGTAAGAAGGAATCCAAGGAATATTTTCATGTAGAAATTTTAATAATAGATGAATTATTCGCCGAGATTATCCCGATTATACACTATTTGAGCTTCATGCATAATACATAACCTCTTCTACAATTGATCATCAATTTGCGGAAATAGAAGCAGTCGCATGCACACATTAAAACATAATCAAGCACACATATAACACAGTATGTAATGGGGAAAGCATACAGCTGAAAACCCCCAACTATCTGTATATTATAATGATAGAGAACATGTAACAATACATAGCACAAACTCCTCACAAGCTCTCAGCACTATCTCCAATTGTTACACACAAACTAGCTCAGATCTGAACAAGTCACAGGTTCAAATCTCCTCCACTATTTGCCTACCTCTACTGTGCAATCCAAGATGAGAATGAATTGATCCAAGTTCTAATCCCACTGGCTTTAACTGCGCATTTCTCATTGGAAATCTCAATCAATGTGTGTGCAAATCTCATGCACAAGTATAGTCACAACTAATAGCAGACTCACCCTTTCACCCACCTCTAACACTGGTCTCCACTGAACTGTCCATGCACTGCAGTTAACTGATGTATTCTTTAGTTGATTTATGAGTTAATAACTAGTGAATTAATTAATAATTAATTCACACCACTCATCACTAGTGTATTTATCAGTTAGACTAAATACAACTAGTTCAACTAATTTAAACCAAACACAACTCCACCAACTGTCTCATCAACTCCACCAAACTCTGCCACATGAGTTCTAATTGAAGTCAACCATGCAATAGCTCAACTAACCCCTAGGAAAAGCATATTTCCTTCTGTCAGATGCATGTGCCACATCCAAGCATCAAACTGAAGTGCTCCAAGAGGATAAGATAATGTTTATAGTCCAAATATTATTAAGGGCTAATAATATTTGACTGATCTATTTTTAGACTGGCAGTCTAAAAATAGATTCCTCCCAATGTCTAAAAATAGAGGTCCATCTATTTTTACCAACTCGACTAATCATCCATAAATAACATCCTGCAACTCATAGACCATGATCCATATGTCTAAAAATAGACATAGTCTAAAAATAGACTTTGCGCCAAAAATAGCCTGCGGGCCCACTTAGTGAAGGCGACTTCTTTTCACTAAGCTCCATCATCTTGTTGCATTTTCAACAATCCCTCTCAACAAGAAAGGACTGTCATTGCATGCGACATGCAACTCCATGCATTCGCCCTGCAACCTCCACAAGCGCCATGCAACTCCATGCATCTGCTCTGCAACTCTTCTGAAACTGAATAGGCTCCAAACAACTCAATCAGTCTTGATGCATCTAGCATCTATCATCAAATTCTTTGACTTCTGCTGGTACCAACTGCACATGTCAATGTGAATCATGGCTGCCAGAACCTTTATACCCATGCATCGCACTGTTTTCAACTCTAATCCTGCCCAAGATCTCACATCAAGTTACCTTTGATCCCGCCCGCATCAATCCAACCGACTGCGGGCCATCGCTACGCTCGTGGGCACTCGCAGTGCCCGGTGTTCAATCTGACAGATCCACACCATCTCTATGAATTCGGCCTGCAAACCCTCTTGGGATTAACTGCACAAGCGCCCCCACCCTCACCCTGGTGGTATAGCTGCATGCACTCCCTCTGCCCATCTGGCACGAAATTTCTCTGCATGAGTGGTTTCTTCCACTCCATGATCCTCATCTTGTGGCTGCTCCACATCCCGAGGTTCACTATTACCTGCATGCAAAGCTTGCTCCCTCTCAAGCATCAATTGCATGTCTTTCTTGTACTTCCCAATAGTAGGAAGCTCCGTAGACATCCAATCTACTTCAAGTCTATAGAGATTCTTTGCTTGAATCCAAACCTTCTTGACTTGTCCTGTTGCCTTGTGCCGAAGGAAAAATTTTCCTTCATTGAAGACAACTTCATACCCTTTATCCTCTAACATTGCGACCGAGATCAAATTCTTCTTTAAACCTGGAACATGCACTACATCTTGTAAAAGAATGAGTTTACCTGACTCCCTCTGAAAGGTAATGGTACCAATGTCGGTCGCATTGTATCTTCCATTGTCGCCCAACTCAACATGCAGCTGGAAATCTTTCTCCACCAAGTCACTGAAAAGATCTACACCTCTCACGCAAAGGAAGTGCTATCAGAAAATACCAAATTCTGATCCTAAATGTAACAGACACTAAGTGCATGCGATCAATGAGAAGTCCAGCTCAAATTGCGAGGCAAGAGCCTCACTAGCTGCAACTATAGCAGCCTGCTTGTTCTTCTTCTTCTGTGGACAATTTGTGGCGTAATGTCCATGCTCGTGACAGTGAAAACACTTCACTTTGGACATGTCACACTCTTTACCATACACATCGGATTGAGAAGCATTCTTCTTGCCCTTCCCCTTCCTCTCTTTGGCAGCCAAAGCGCAATCTTCTTCATCAGATGCCTTTGATGAAGATCTATCCCTGGTACTTCGCCTTATCTCCTCTTGCACAAGATCCGACCAAATTCGCTCCCATCTTGGAAATTTCTCCCGACCATTGACAGAGTCCTCGTAGCTATGCCAACTCTTCAGAAGCCCAAGGAGAGCCAAGCTCACCAAGTCTTCTTCATCCACACTAACTCCTACACTCCCAAGTTCATCCCTGCAGTGGACAAACTTTGTCAAGTATACCGGAATAGTGTCATTCTTCTCCATCTTTATTTTTCTGAGTTTATCCTTGAGTGCCAACTTCCTCTGGTCGCTCTTGCTTTGGAATAAATCTGTCAAGGCTTTCCACATCAAAAATGGAGAAGCCTTACCATGCAGGCTGGATACTATGTGATCCTTCACGCCCTCCCACAGAATCCTTCGACACCTTGTTGTCTTCTTTTTCCAAGCCTCAACTTGAGCAGCATCAGTAGGCTTTGGGACTTCAGCATCTATGAACTCCTTCAGCCCGTTATCATCTAACACCGCCTCCATCCTATCTCTCCATGCAATATAATTCAAGCTGCCTTCAAGAGCATACTCCAATCGCAATCCTTGATAAGACATTTTGACTTCGACACTAAGAAAACTCTTCTGCAAATTCGAATTCCACTAGCTCAAAACTCAACCGCTTCTGATCTGTGAGAACAAAGTATTTCTAGCACAGAGATCAACTGTAGTGGCATTTACTGGATATATCACCTTTCAAAGAAAGGACGGATCCAGAGGCTACCTGGCCCACTTACAGACTCTGTCTACTGAAATAAAATGTAATCACTGTAATAGATCCGATGATCAATTTCGCTCCAATACCATGTAGAAATTTGAATAATAGATGAATTATTCACCGATATTATCCTGATTACACACTATTTGAGCTTCATTCATAATACATAACCTCTTCTACAATTGATCATCAATTTGTGGAAATAGAAGCAGTCGCATGCGCACATTAAAACATAATCAAGCACACATATAACACAGTGTGTAATGGGGAAAGCATACAGCTGAAAACCTCAACTATCTGTATATTATAATGATAGATAACATGTAACAATACATAGCAAAAAATCCTCACAAGCTCTCATCACTATCTCCAATTGTTACACACAAACTAGCTCAGATCTGAACAAGTCACAGGTTCAAATCTCCTCCACTGTTTGCCTGCCTCTACTGCACAATCCAAGATGAGAATGAATCGATCCAAGTTCGAATCCCACTGGATTTAACTGCACAATTCTCATTGGCAATCTCAATCAATGTGTGTGCAAATCTCATGCACAAGTATAGTCACAACTGATAGCAGACTCACCCTTTCACCCACCTCTAACATTGGTCTCCACTGAACTGTCCATGCATTGCAGTTAACTGATGTATTCTTTAGTTGATTTATGAGTTAATAATTAGTGAATTAATTAATAATTAATTCACACCACTCATCACTAGTGTGTTTATCAGTTAGACTAAATACAACTAGTTCAACTAAGTTAAACCGAACACAACTCCACCAACTGTCTCATCAACTCCACCAAACTCTGCCACATGAGTTCTAACTGAAGTCAACCATGCAATAGCTCAACTAACCCTTAGGAAAAGCGTATTTCCTTCTGTCAGCTGCACGTGCCACATCCAAGCATCAAACTGAAGTGCTCCAAGAGGATAAGATAATGTTTATAGTCTAAATATTATTAAGGGTTAATAATATTTGACTGTTCTATTTTTAGCCCGGTAGTCTAAAAATAGAAACCGCCCAATGTCTAAAAATAGAGGTCCATCTATTTTTACCAACTCGACCAATCATCCATAAATAGCATCCCGCAACTCATAGACCATGATCCATATGTCTAAAAATAGACATAGTCTAAAAATAGACTTTGCGCCAAAAATAGCCTGCGGGCCCACTTAGTGAAGGCGACTTCTTTTCACTAAACTCCATCATCTTGTTGCATTTTCAACATTTCACATTATGGAACTTGGCCAAAGCATCTCTGCACTTCTACAGTGCAGTCCCTTGTAGGAACTGTGTCATTTTTCAGAGAGAAGCTGCAACAAGGTTTAATAACTTGGTTTTGGGCTAGTTTCCTTGGGCAAGGGCCAACCCTTCCCCCGGAAAGCTAGAGAAAGGGATTCTTATCCCTATTGTACTTTATTCATCTATGTTCATGTAATGTTGCAGGGGACTGTGTTATTTTGCAGCTGAATATTCAGATCTACTCCTTTTGTACTTGAGCTTCCAAGGAACCCTTGCCGGTTTATCTTTACATTGTATAAAATAGGCTAGATCTTTTCTTTTCTCTGTGATTTGGGAAAATAAACTCCAGATCTATTGTCTAGAACGAATTTCTATAGAAACCCTCTTGTAATTACGCTTTTCTTTCTTCAGAGTTTTCTGTATGGGTTAAGCTATGGGTTTTTTAGTGTTTTAATCCATATAAAAACCAAGATATTTGTTTAACTTAGCTAGAATGATTTCTTTCAGCTCCCATTCTATATGTGAGATGTATATTGCATGAAATAAGGGATCCAAGTCCCATTTATCACAGTTACAACATTATTTTCTGGAAATAGCGTTTTTATGGTCCAGATCACTGCTTTTCCCCATTTGGAGATAACATATGGAGACATAGTTTTGCTGATATGATCCTAATCTAATCTGATAAGTAAATTGACACAAATTGCATTATTGTGTTCAAGTATTACTGGATCTCCAACTTTAGAATATCTTAAGATATCCTCATTGTTGTAGAAATTCCCTATTTTGGGATATTACAGTGTTAAAGCATACTCAAAGCCAACATAAATAACAAGGATATAACAACCATAAGAATCACATGTGAAAAAGTAAATTTACACATAAAATACCAAGGAGAAGGAGCTCTTAATAATGAATGCAAAATGCAACCAGGTCTGGGACTTCCACATACCACCCAACCATAGATTGGGCTGAACCAAATCTTTCTTTCATCCAATCACCCCCGTGCAATATTTTAAGCATGAATGTGGGACTCACAACAAAACTAACCCAAGTTTTGTCACAACCCTGGTTGAATTTCCATGTAAAAATATATATATATATATACATATATATATATATATATATATATATATATATATATATATATATATATATATATTATACCAAGGTCATGGGACACATATTCCGAGATGAATGGTGGGAAAAGGATCCTAGTGGGTGTCACTTCGATCTACTAATCACTAAGAAAATTGGCAAAGGAAAAGTGGCATTTATTTATGAAAATAATGGAAAATAGGAGAAAAATAAGGTGAGAGGTCACAAGTTGCATGCGAGGAGGAAATGAAGGAAAATAATGGAAAATGAATAAATTATAGGCCTCATTAGTAAAAGAGATTTTGAGAATCAATACACAACTTTTGTCAATTTAGATTTTGGTCAATTCAGTTTTGAAGCTCTCATTATATTCTCTCACCCTCATACTCTTAGACACTTAGAGTTTTCTTGGATCACTTTTGGAGGAGTGTGGCTTACTTGGGATTTGGAGCAATAAAGAAAAGGAAAGGCATGAAATCACAAGAGGACATCGGGATTAGCAACTACAATGTGTTTTTCTTGCATGTATTGAGTTGCATGTATGATTTCCTTGCTAGTTTTGGTATGCATGGCACATGCATTTGGTTTCTTGATTATGATATATCATTGGCATGTAGGGTTTCTTGGATTGATAGTGTTTTTCCTAGCCTTTCCATTTCCTAGATAGCCATGGTGTTGTGGGTTGAGTTACTAGTTTCTGGAAGTGTTGGTTGGAAAAATGCTCTGAAAGCCCTGTAACAGGTTGGGTTGAGTTACTACTCCTAGAAGCCTTGGTTGGGAAAATACTCTGGAAGCCATTGATGGGTTGAGTTACTAGTCCTGGAAGACCTGGTTGGGAAAACGATCTGGAATCTCAAAAACAACTATGGGTTGAGTTACTAGTCCTGGAAGCCCTGGTTGGAACAAACGCTTTGGAGCCCTAGACAACTTGGGTAGAGACTGATCTGGTGATGGTTAGTGATGTCCAATCGTGAGGTGGAATCACTGGTTGAGGGTTGAGGCGATTTTACCTCTGGAATCCCTGGTTTGGTTTTATTTGGTTTATTCCATGAGATCCCACATTCATGCTTGGAATATGGCACGGGGGTGATTGGCTGAAATAAAGATTTGGTTCAACCCAATATATGGTCGGGTGGTACGTGGAAGTCACAAACCTGGTTGCATTTTACATATGTTAATAAGATATCCTTCTCCATGGTATTTTATATTTAAATGTACTCATTCATATGTGGTTCTTATGGCTGCTATATCCTTGTTATTTTGTTGTTTATATGCTAGTTCTAGGCATGGTTTATGACAAACCTTGGTTATGACTCTCATCATGATTTGACTAGTACATGAAATGTGAATGAATATATGACCTAATAGATGATAATGCAACTATTGTGATAAGGAATCAATGCTACCTTATGGATCTCATATAAGTATGAGACCCTGATGCTCAAATATGTTGTTATGACTTGTACATTACTCTTTTTTTACATGTTTGACGAAATTCCTATCATGGCTAGTAGGGGTTCGGTCAAGTCCTCATAATTTTTTTATATTAGTAGCTTTATTTCATGGTTATATATCATTTCTGAAAGTTTCATGAAGTTATCAGAAGAGGCCTAAGACCTAACCTTGAAAAAGTGGCTCAGAACCTGGGGTCACTGTCTAAAAACTACATGAAAAAGTCCATATTTGCTAGCATGCCTTGCTATGGGAGTGACTAAAAAGCCTCATTCGCATGCATGTATTTTCATGGATGTGGTTGAGATTCCAAACCAAAAAAATTACGAGTTGTTTAAAGGGTTAAGCACCTGGAAGGGTTGGTTTATCTCCTGAAGGGTCTGTGGCTCCTGAGGAAGGCCAGATTGGTTTTATTTGTCAGTTCCACTTCCTTAACTGTACACAGGGAGTTGAATCACATCATAGTTGTTAGGAATCTGTAATTTTAGCAGATTGGTAAGATTAAAACTACAGAAGAAACATTATTTCAACCAACTTTGGGATTCTAGGATCTAGCCCTCCTGAATCCAGAGAGGGATCTCTCTATAAATGAGTTTAAAGATGTGATCTTTAATAGTTGAAATTGTGATATTAGGCTAGTTATGAAGAGCTTGGGTTTGTTTGTTTTGGTTGGGCAAGGACATGATGAAGGCAAAGGCAGTTTCAAAAATGAAGGGTGAAGGTATCTGCAAGTGAAAGAATGATTTGGCTGACGGAAAGGCAAAGATATTTTTAACCCATTGGGCTATGGAGTCATAGGAGGGTTTTAATTGGACAAAAAGGTTCAAGCAGGATCCATGGGGAAAGTCACTTTTGTCAAAGGATCTCTTAAGGTGATTTTATGGAATGAAACAGATAGGAAATGAAGAACAAACAAATGAAGATATAGTGAAACAGCCTGAGATCAAGTAAGTTCTTTTAAACTATGTTGCTTTAGCATGTACTTAAAGAAAAACATAAGATTATTCTGAGATCAGGTTAATACCTTTAAACTAGCCTGCTTTGAAGTACTTTCAGTTATAAAACATTGAAAAAAATAGTTGAAAAAGCTTAAGATCAGGTAAGTGCCTTTAAACTATCCTGCTTTCAGCATGTACTTAAAGAAAAACACAAGAGTATTTGAGATCAGGTTAATACCTTTAAAATAGCCTGCTTTGAAGTAATTTCAGTTAGAAAAACATTAAAAAACAGTTGAAAAGCTTAAGATCAGGTAAGTGCCTTTAAACTACCCTGATTTCAGCATATTCAATAAGGAAAACATAGATAACAATGACAAAGAGCAATTTAGATCAGGAAAGTGCCTTTAAACCGACCTGCATGATGTACTCTTCAAAGAGAACGTTCAAATGAAGAAAACATAGACAATAAAGCTTTCAGTAAGAGTAGGGTACTGTTGAAAGTAAATCCCATCTCTATGTTTGCTGCTCTTTATCAGAGAAAGTGAACAGAGTGGAAACATTAAGCAAAATAACAATTGACAGTGAGGAACACATCACCATTGACACAAATCAGGATCCCATAAATCAGCAGCTTGTATTTGATGTTCAAACCAGTTACAATCAGCAAGCCCGGTGGGTCTCTACAACTTCAAACTTCTCATATCAGCTTATGTATCTTCAAGTTGCAAACAGGGCATCAGTAGCTTCAGAAACTATTATATAAATTAAGATGTCTAGAGACCAACATTTTCTCATCTTCTATAGAAGTATTTATAGAAGAATGAAGAGGTGGGAGGATCTCCCAGGGGTCAAGTATTATTAATTATGTAATCAATGCAATTCTTGGCCTTTGGGAACCAGGCAAGGCATAAGGTGGGAATGTAATCGTTTATAACTCTGCTTCATAACTCTGTTTGTGTCTTTCGAGGCTAATGATTGAAAATATTTGCTTCTGGACTGTTCTTTAACCTTTAAAATAGTTTTTCCGACAATTTGGAGATAAGACCCTTGATCAGTATTATTTGTTCGACAGCCTTTGATTTTCTGTGAGGCTGTAGGTGCCTGATCAATAAATTCAGCTTCTGATTGAATATTTTGAGGCACAGGTGGCGTCGTGATAACTAAAGGGATCAATTTGCCTCATTTTGTGGCGGTGGAGGCATTCCTATTGACAAGACCCTTTAGATCTTCTTTAACTTGTGTTTTGAATCGGGGATTAGGCTTTTGATAAACATTCTTAGCCGTGATCCCCGATAACATGTCTTCCATCCTCCGCCCTGGTTCATTCTTACCTTCGATGCTGATACTCTTTGTCTGTGCCCGATTTGCTGTGTTCTTTGCTGCTGTGTAGGGCTGCGCAGGGTTCATAAGGCGTCAATGGTTCATGAATCATTGATAAACGTGAATTTTAAACCTCGCAAGTGATTTCCTGTGGTAAATTGAAGGCGGGAGGATCGTCACCCTCAACCTTCGTAATTTCTTCAGACGTAGCAAAGAAATCGTTGAAACCCTGCAAAATACGAAAAATGTTATAAAATCCTGCATAAAATAGGTTTCCTGCTTCAAAGGAAGAGTGGAGGAAGCGTGGCTGTTGGATGGCATCATCCAATGGTCGGGATCAATCGGGAGAGATCGTGGAATGGGCGAAAGAAGATTGAATCTGAGCCGTCGATCACGCAGAGATCGACGGTCGGGAGCGGAGGTTTAAAGTCAAACGGAGGAATCGGGCGATGGAATATGGACCGTCGATCTGCAGATCAGATCTACGGCGAAGATTGATTTTCCACCGCGCCATAGCCCGGTTATCGTGTGGGCACCTTCTTTAATTTTCGGGCATCTTAGGCGAGCGATCACCATTGGATGGCCTGCCCCAGATCGGACAGTGGATAGTGATATCACTAGGCATCCCGGTCCGAACATTAATGCACGATGGATGGCGGATGGATGGTGGTTTTGAAAATAGTACACGGGACGAGTGGCGGCAAGTGTATGGAATCGCTGGCCATCAGGGGAAAACAACCTTTTGCCCGAAGGCGGTGCGATGGATACCGCCGGTTTTGGGCAACCGGCTTTCGGGCGGTGGGGACCACGGAAAGACGCACTCCGCACCATCCGATCTACAGATCAGATCGACGGTGCGGAATGGTTCAAAAAATGAAACTGGCGGAATAAATGAAAAATAAATTAAAAACCCAAGGTTTAAATTTAAACAAAGGTTTTGAGAGGGGCAGGGCGAAAAATATATAAAAAAAGGTCCGGCGCCCGACTACGGGGCCGCAGGCACATGGGAAGTGATGTGCCCGAGGGTTAATGGGTAAAGGGGTTTAAAACTTAGCCCGAGGGGGCTTAAGACTAAACAATGTATTTTTTATGATTTTTCAACATTTTTCAAAGGAAATGAGGGTTCCGATATAGTTTAAAAATGAGTTTCAAACTATGGAAAGGGGATTTTCATGAAAGGGAGAAAAAGGAACATGAGAATCGAGGAGTTTTATGGAGAAAGAGGAGGGGGAAATGAGGGTTAGCTTTGATTGGGAGAAGGGGAAAATGATGACTTTGGAGCAGCATTCTGGCTTGGAAATAAGCAGGATTTCTGAGTGTAAGATGGGAATATCAGTGAAGTTTTGGACAGAGAAAAGGCAGGAGGCCTTCAAGAGTCTTCAAGAGCCAACAGATTTTAGTAATGAAATTTGTTCCTTGAAGGCTCAAACAGTCTTAGCCACCTTTTGGTATAACAAATATTTATAGGTGGCTAACAGTGGCTCCACTTGGGGATGGTGCCTTCTTGAAGGCATCAAGAATTCAGACTTGCATTCTCTAGAAGGCTGACATGTGCCTGATCCTTTGATGTTCTCTAGGAGGCTGATCAGTTTCCTAATCCATTGGGTTGCCTTTCTTTCTGTGGATGATCTTCTGAAAACATATTAGCAACCATAAAAGCAATGCATCTTCATCAATACAAATTTCTACCTACCCAATCCTACTGATCTAACATTTTTTCTTCATTAGAGTGCACTTGGATTGGCAAACTCTATTCACAACATTTTATTCTTTTGAAAGCAGTAAATATAATCTAATTCTACTCCTTATTTCTCCCTGAACTCAGATTTAACAGTTGAGTTCAGATGATTCTCTACCTAATCTAGCATCTGTTGGGATTAAACTGTCCAACAGATTTTCATTCTCTAAATTTCTAAAACATAAATTTAAAAACAGTCAAGTCAAGATTAAGCTGTTTGACTTGCTGTGTTCTATGGCATAAAGACAAGCTGCACATAGACATTTATTTTGTAGAAAAAATAAATAAAAAATGGAAGGCTTAAGATCTGAAATTTGAAAACATTTCCTTCCTTTTTCTCTGGTTCAGATTTTGAGCTGATTAGAACCAGATTTTTACATATTTTTGACTCAGAAAATAAAACATATTTGAGTCATCTCTCTTTGGAAACTGAGGTTCAGGTTTTGAACATGTTTGAACCTTTCATTTCTATCCTAATCTATCTACTGATAAGCCAAGATTAAACATTTTGGCAAATCAAATTCACTATCCTATCAGCAGTAAATTTAAAACTAATTAGTCAAGATTAAACAGTTTGACTACTTAGAAGTGTGTTATTCAGGAGTGGCATTTAAGCTTGCACACTTTCAAAATTTATTTCTCTTTTTTGGTATGGGGCTGTACCTTTCTTGTTTTCACAATCTGCCCTCTTTTCTTTTCTTTTTATTGTTTTGGTACTTTTTCTTTTATGAGACTGAACAAAGAAAATGGTATTTATAATGGAAATGAAAGATTTAAAATTGAACTCAGCAGTAGTAATGCTTAAGGACCCTACCATTGACAGGACCCCCAAACAGATCTGTGCCATCTAACTCTTGTAGAAAAAATGCATCAGGACCAATGGTGGACTGGATGATGTAAGGACCTTGCCACAAACTGTCAAATTTACCATGTTTACCCTTATCCTCTCTTTTGGAATCCCATTTGAGTACCTTATCTCCAATGTTGAAAACACAAGCCTTTGTTCTTTTGTCGAACAACTTCTTTATGTTTTCTTGCACCTTCAGAGCCCTATTGTAAACCTCTTCCCTTGTCTGCTGGAGATGTATTGTCTGACTGATCCTCCTAATCATGCTGTCCTCTTCTAACTATATTTCTTGGATTAATTTTATTATTGGTACACCTAGGCTGGTAGGAAACACTGCATCTGCTCCATAAACAAGTTGGTAAGGGGACATTCCAATGGAATTTTTGTGGTCAATCTGTCTGCCCACAGAGCATGCACCAACTTGTTATGCCATGATTTTTTGTTCTCTTCAAGCAGCTTCTTGATGATGGTCACCAAACTTTTATTTGATGATTCTGCTAGCCCATTACCTTGAGGTTAGTAAGTAGTAGAATGACCAAGTGTAATCTGATACCTGTGACAAAAATCAATCATCTTTTTGGAACAAAAAGCAACAGCATTATCAGTAATAATCTTCCTAGGGCATTCGAATCTAGACAAGATATGGTCTTCAAGGAATTTTATAATGACAGAATCAGTGGCATTCCTAGAAGGGATGGCTTCAATCCATTTTGTGAAGTAGTCGGTGGCTGTGAGAATCCATTTGTGTTGGGCAGACGAAGCAGGATGGATTTCCCCTATGAAATCTAGGCCCCATTGTTGAAAATGAGCTTCAACAGTGATAGGTTGTAATGGTAAAGGAAGAAGTTTTCTTTTGCCTTCAAAAATTTGGCATTTGTGACAGGAAACTATCATTTCATGGACATCCTGGAAGAGGGTGGGCCAGTAATAGCCAGCTCTAAGGATTTTATTGGCTGTGGTTTTCTAGTAAAGATGACCTCCACACTCTCCTTCATGGAATTCATGTTTGATCCTCTTTGCATCAACTTCAGGAAAAAATTTAAGCAATAAACCATCAGCATTTTTCCAGTATAAACATTCATTTAAAATGTAATAGTTCCTAGCTTTCAACTTTAAAAACCTTGCCTTGATTTTTGATAAATCAGGAGGAGCATTAAGATTTGCAAGCACATACAAGATATCAGTGTACCAAGGTGAGTTTTGAAACTTCTTTTCAACAGTGGGAGCAGGTAATTCTTCCTGTTCATCCAAGGCATCTACCATGTTAATGTCAAGGGCTTGTAGATTAGATTCAACCAGTAATTGAGCTAAGCCCTGACCTTTAATAAGTTTGGTTGGTCTGATTTCCAAATCATACTCTAATATAGCAACAATCCATTTACCTCTCTTTCCATCTGGGTCTTGTGACAAGATGTCTTTTACCACTATATTAGGTACATAGGCAATGATGTGGAAATGTAGAATATACATCCTGAAGTCCTTTAAGGCCTTTACAAAGCATAGGCCTGTTTTTCCATTATGTTATATTTCAAGGGTGCATCCCTTAAAGCCTTGCTGAAAAAAGCAATGGGCTGTTCCTGTCCCCCTGGGTTTTTCCGCAACAGGACTGCAGCCACAATATGCTCTGAGGCAAAGGAGAAAATAAGGAACTGGTGCCCGGGTGAGTGCATGTTTTACCAATTCGAAGGATTTTTTGGTTTCTACAGTCCACTTCACTCCTACTTCTTTCTTGAGCATATTAGTCATGTTTCTAAGGAGCTCTGATAAGTTGGGAATAAAACTCCTCAAGAAGTTAATATTTCCTATAAAGGACTGCAATTCTTTTATGTTCCTTGGTTGGCTAATCTGTAGTATTCCCTCAACTCTATTTGGATCTATTTTAATCCCTTCTTCTGATATGACATGGCCAAGGAGTTTACCTTCCTGAAGGCCAAACACTGTCTTTTTGGGATTTAAAGATAACCCAAACCTTCTACACTTTTCAAGGACCTTTCTTAAATGTTTTATATGCTCTTCATCGGATTTGGAATAAACTGTTATGTCATCAAGGTAAATTACAATGAAGTGCCCTATATCCTCTGAAAATGCAATGTCCATGGCCCTTTGGAAAGTGGCCCCAGCATTCATTAATCCAAAAGGCATTTTCACATACATGAAAGTGCCCCAAGGAGTGGTAAAAGTTGTCTTGAGTTGGTCTTCTGGGAGTACTAAAACCTGGTTATACCCTGAAAAACCATCTAACAGAGAAATCCTCTTTGAACCAACTACCCTTTGTAGAATGTGTTCCATTTTGGGTAAAGGGTAATTTTCTTTTAGGAAGGCTCTGTTAAGGTTTCTGAAATCAATGCACAATCTGATTTCTCCTGTCTTTTTCCTCATGGCTACAAGGTTAGAAACCCAATCTGAAAACCTCACAGGCACAATGATTCCTGCCTCATACATTTTCTTGATTTCCTTTTCTACTAGAGGTAGTTGTATTGGATTAATTCTACGCAGTTTTTGTTTAAGGGTTTTTGGTTTTCTTTCAAAAGGATCTTGTGCTGGATGATTTCTGTATCGTAGGCTTTCAAGTCTTCATAGCTCCAGGCAAACACATCGACAAACTCTTTAAATAGGTCAACGTATTTCCTTTTCATGTCTGGTGGCAAGGACTTAGCCAATTTAATCATTTTTGGCTGATCCTTGGTGCCTATGTTGCATTCCTTGACCTCAGACTCTGTGTATTATACGGTGGGCTTCTTTGCTACATCGTTAAAATCAAAGAGGTCTTCTAACGGTGCTAGCCCCCTAGGTATGTTCTTGTCTTTTGATGACAATACCTCAATGTCTTCGTTTTCTGTGTCCTTGTATTCTTCAATATGAGTGTCAAGTTATTTATTTAACATGTTGATTTCTATGGGACCAGATGGTTTTTCTTTTTTAGGGGACTTTTTGTTTAGGCGATTTTCATCGGATTTAGAATCCGAATCAGATGACTCAAATTCGTTCCTGCCCAGAAGAAAATCCTATATCTGTTTGTCACCTTCAAAGACCTACCAATATTTTTCATTATCTGGCACTGCTAGTCTAAACTTAATTTGAGTTGTATAGTCTTTGGTTTCAAATGGAGTTAAGCATGTTCTAGCCGCAAAAGCTAAATTGTGTCCGACAATATTTCTTTTTCTTCGAACAAAAATCAATTTGGACTCCTCAAAAGTTTTTAAAAGGTCCATGACATCGTTTCGATAAGCTCTAAGCCTGGGATGATTTGCGTTATATTCCCCATTGACTTGTTTAATGACTAGTTATGAATCCCCATACACATTAATTCTTGTGGCTCCTGATTTTTTTAATAGATGTAAGCCTAAGAGAATGGATTCATATTCTGCTATGTTATTGGAACACTGAAAGTTTAATTTGCAGGAAATGTTTTATGTGTGGTTGTTTTCAGTGTTGGTAATCCAGACACCTGCACCAGCATTGTTTTTAGTGCATGACCCATCAAAATACATACTCCACAGAGGACTATTTTCGGTTTTGTCTTGGTTATTGTCCCCTTCAACCGACATGCTCAAGGGTTGTTGTGAAATCTCGGTACTTAGTTGTATTTGTTTCACCTTCTCAGGTTTGTCATGGAGCTGAGCGTGAGGGGTAGTCTGTTGTTTTCCATCTTGGCTTTGTTCACTCTGGTCCGTTGTTTCAACGCGCTGTTCCAAAATTTCTCTCTCGTTTTCTTCCATATCTAGAACTGCATTTATTTCTAGATTTGGGGTATCTAACTGTTTATCTGAGTCACTGTGTTCTTGCTCTGACTGTTTTGTGGATTCATTATTGCAAAAGATAAACGAATCTAGGTCAGTATGGACAGAATAAATGGGAGAATTTTCAGGCTTTTCTGGGCTACTGACCATGAATTTCATGTGTGACTCTCTGTACAGTCTTCTGAGCTGGCTAAAAACAAGAATAGTGGCATATGTCTTGTCCATCTGTATGGTACCTTGCAGCTTGGCTCCCCATGATCTTGACAATAACATGCCATACTTAGGAGGCACATCAGCCACCACAACATCCATCACCATGCACTTGGCTGGGATTTGGGTCAAACTCACACAAAGGTCTTTGATCAGGCCAAGGCACTTTACTCTGTTTGAATCAAAAGAATATAAATCCTTGTAAGGTCTGGTTATTTCTAATCCTAGCCTTTCCATTATCACCTTTGGCATAAGGTTGTGCGAGGCTCCATAGTCATGCATAGCATTATGCAGGATCTTGTCATGAACATTAAAACTCACATAAAAGGGAGGTACAGGTCCCTCTTGATATATACCTTCAATCTTAGGACCAAAAATGAGCTCTGGCTGGTCATCATTAAGATTGACTGAGTCATTATTATCCTCAATATTTAAAGCCTTCAAAATTTTGGTCCTATATACATTCTAGGCAGCTAACTTAGTTAGGGGAACAGAGATTCTGATCTTTGAAATTTCCTGCTCTAGGCTGAAAATAATCTGGTTCTTTGATGAACTTGTCTCAGCCTTACTAGCTCCCAGTCTATCAGCAACATCAGCTTTTTGATTTGTTCTACTCGTTTTTGAAAAAATGGTCTTAACAGGAGTACTAGTTGAAGTAGTAGTACTACTAATGTCCGCACTCTGTTTCACATTATTTTGAGTGCCTTTCTCTCTAACTCTATCAGAATTCATAGCTACTGTTTTATCCTTTTGTTTGACAATTTTAGGCTTGGTTGTAGTGCTGTTTTATGAAGATTTGTCAGAGATTTTGGTGTTGGGAGTTTGTTGACTGGTTTTTCTTCTAAGGTCATATTCTTTTTGAGGCTCTATGATGACATTTTCCATGTCCTGAAAATAACTTGCGTTATCATCTTTGTTGTCATCATAAGGGGTATGAAAACCTTGTTACTTATCAAAATGAATCTCAAAGTCATCATTATCTACTCCCAACATGTTGATATCATCTTCCTCTGCTATCTCCTCTGTTTCCTCAACCTCACTTATATAGTTTTGATGAAAGGGAGGAGTGATCTGTTGATCATCTTCCCTAGATTTGTTTCGAGGTTGGTTCCTTCTAAAATTTTGATTCTGGTTCTGGTTCTTGTTTTGAGGAGCAGTTTGGTTTTGACTTGCTTGTGCTCTCTCAAGGATGCTCATTTTCTTCATCATCTCCTCCATCATTCTTTCCATCTTTGAGTTGGAAGTAGAAGGGACATTTTCCTCTCTGAAGGATACTCTCTTTTTCAGTTTTCATTCTTGCTCTCTTCTCCATTAGGTTGACTTCCACAGAAAGAGCACCTTTTTGCATATCTTCAAGAGTTGCAAAATATCTCTCCCTCAGCTGATAGGCCATCGCAGGATCAAACCCTTCAGGAAACTTGTTTAAAGCTGAGCCTTGTGGAGGTTTTAGTTCTGGGGAAAGTGCATTATACACACTATTGAATCTAGTGCAATAAGCTTGCACACTTTCCCCAGTGTCTCTATGGAGATTTTTATATTCAGAAAGGAATTGGAGAGGGTTTTTCTTTACTTCCCATTTGTTTAAGAATGTTTGATGGAAGGCTTGTAGATCATGGATACTATGGGGGGTTAAACCTTTGAACCATTTCCTCACTTCCCCCCCTAAGCTCTGAGAAAATAACCTAAGTTTGACCGAATCATCATCAATTTCATTTCTCAAAGTATTCATTCATCTTATCCACATGTTGTGATGCAGTTGTAGCATTGTTAGCATCATATAATGGAATTTTGGACTGATAGTCCCGTGGAATATTGACTAGTGGTACAGGAAGGACTAGGGGAGCATACCATGCGGCCATGGCAGGAGGTAGAGGTGGATTTACAAGAGGGACAGTGGGCTGAAGTGGGGTGGTTTGAACAGTGAATGTAGGGTGAGAAGAAGTGGATGGACCAGGAATAGACTGTTGATTTGATCTTGGATGAGGGGCACCTAAGTTGTGAAGAAAATGTAAATCAGGAGGTGTTGTTTCTATACTACTAAGAGTTTCACTTGTTTGTGGGGATGATAGTGAAGACTCAGAATCTAACTGATCTAAATCACCAAGAGACCTAGTTCTAAATGGATTTACTAAGTCAAATTGAGATTGTTGTAGAGCTGAAATATTTTCAGGGACAGAATTGGCTCTCAAGGGTGCTCTGAAAACGGTTGACAAATTTGTCTTAGGGGAATTCCTAAGGATACTTTATGGGTTATCAACTATCTCAGGTGGATCAGGGTCAGGATAGGCTCTAGTGTGAATCTTTCTAGAAGCCACTATGCTGTGTTTTTCAGACCCAAAAATAAACAAGATAAGCTCAACCAGGTATGACAATCTTTAAGAGGTTAACTAGTCTGTTTTGGAAAAATTTCAGTCCTGCAGCCTTGTGACTGAGTTTGAAAGGTGTTACAATGATAATGGTTCTTCCCAGTGGAGTCTTAAGGTCTGTTCAGGATTGTGGAGTCGCCAAGTGGAAGTTTTTTGGCTCTTTTCAGAGGTAAAAGGTCTTATGGTCCACCACCGTGTTTATTGAATACCAATCTGAAATATTTTCAGGTTTTCTGAGTTATTTTTCAGTTGTGTGGTTTTTTAAGAATATCCTAACTCTGTTTCAAAAATTAGCTACGGTTATGAGACAAAGACAATTTACTCTTATGGCTAAGCCAGATGATTTTTCAAGGTTGGATAAAGTCTTAGGAGAATCCTAGGGTTTGCCTAGTTTGTCACTGATTCAAATAAGTTTTATCATGATTACCATTCTTTGGCAGTGCTTGAAAAGGCTACTTTTTACTCACAAGTTTTATGAAGTTTTTAAGGGAAGTAGTTCCCCAGTGGAGTCGCCAGAAATGTTAGGAATATGTAATTTTAGCAGATTGGTAAGACTAAAACTGCAGAAGCAACATTATTTCAACCAACTTTGGGATTCTAGGATCTAGCCCTCCTGAATCCAGAGAGGGATCTCTCTATGAATGAGTTTAAAGATGTAATATTTAATAGCTGAAATTGTGCTATTAGGCTAGTTATGAAGAGCTTGGGTTTTGTTTGTTTTGGTTGGGCAAGGACATGATGAAGGCGAAGGCAGTTTCAAAAATGAAGGGTGAAGGTATCTGCAAGTGAAAGAATGATTTGGCTGACGGAAAGGCAAAGATATTTTTAACCCATTGGGCTATGGAGTCATAGGAGGGTTTTAATTGGACAGCAAGGTTCAAGCAGGATCCATGGGGAAAGTCACTTTTGTCAAAGGATCTCTTAAGGTGATTTTATGGAATGAAACAGATAGGAAATGAAGAACAAAAAAATGAAGATATAGTGAAACAGCCCGAGATCAAGTAAGTTATTTTAAACTATGTTTCTTTAGCATGTAATTAAAGAAAAACATAAGAGTATTCTGACATCAGGTTAATACCTTTAAACTAGCCTGCTTTGAAGTACTTTCAGTTAGAAAGCATTGAAAAAAATAGTTGAAAAAGCTTAAGATCAGGTAAGTGCCTTTAAAATATCATGCTTTCAACATGTACTTAAAGAAAAACACAAGAGTATTCTGAGATCAAGTTAATACCTTTAAACTAGCCTGCTTTGAAGTACTGTCAGTTAGAAAAACATTAAAAAACAGTTGAAAAGATTAAGATTAGGTAAGTGCCTTTAAAATACCCTGCTTTCAGCATATTCAATAAGGAAAACATAGATAACAGTGACAAAGAGCAATTTAGATCAGGCAAGTGCCTTTAAACCGACCTGCATGATGTACTCTTCAAAGAGAACGTTCAAATGAAGAAAACATAGACAATAAAGCTTTCAGTAAGAGTAGGGTACTGTTGAAAGTAAATCCCAACTCTATGTTTGCTTCTCTTTATCAGAGAAAGTGAACAGAGTGGAAACATTAAGAAAAATAACAATTGACAGTGAGGAACACATCACCATTGACACAAATCAGGATCCCATAAATCAGCAGCTTGTATTTGATGTTCAAACCAGTGACAATCAGCAAGCCCGGTGGGTCTCTACAACTTCAAACTTCTCATATCAGCTTATGTATCTTCAAGTTGCAAACAGGGCATTAGTAGCTTCAGAAACTATTACATACATTCATATGTCCAGAGACCAACATTTTCTCATCTTCTACAGAAGTATTTATAGAAGAATGAAGAGGTGGGAGGATTTCCCAGGGGTCAAGTATTATTAATTATGTAAACACTATGAAGGGAGGATAACCATTACGTGGTTCAGTTTTGTTTTGCATAGGGCTACTAGGAATGCTCCATGCGCTATACAAGGCAGAATTTCTCAAAACTCAATGTAGTGATTGAGTTCATGCAACAAGGGTTAGGTGACCATGCTTTTAAGGTTATCAATTCTCAATTATAGGAGTTGATCTTAAAGAGGACTCAATGCACAAGTATATGAAGGTGATATTTCATCATTTGGGCTCATGGATAAGATGTGCTCATCACCTAGAGGAGAGTTCATGTATTCAAAACTTGCACTAGGAAGGAGGACCAAGAAGAGCTCCAAAATGGATAAGTTTGGCATCAATAGAGTAAGAGAGGGAAAAGCATCCAAATGAGACTCAAACATATATAGAACACATCAAATCCATCAATTAAATCTAGGGTAATGCACATGAATCATGAATATAAATCACACATTGAAACGCTAGCAAAACACACTTATTTCTAAGTGCAGCCATTTAAACGCCACATTTTGACACTTAGAATACAAGTTGAAACACAAGCAATGAATGCAACCAAAAAGTGTGCTAAGCTACGGGAATGTGTCTAACACATATTTTTATGATATATAGGACCATATAATGTAGAAGAGTGTGCTAGAATTTCCTCTAGTGATGTGCAAAGGTGTGACACATACATGAGTGAAAGTAGTTAGAAGTGACACTTGCGACAATAAGAAAACGTGAAAATGATGTCACTTGTAAAAGCTTAAGAAAATAAAGGAAACACATGCCAGAGTAAATATAACATGAAAAAACCACTTTTTAAAGTGAAATAAAGTAGAAACGATAGTCATGAATGTGAAAACAACACTTCTGAAAGAAAAGGTGTGCAAAAGCGAGAGTTGGGAAAACTCACCAAAAAGATAAGTACAATTGTAATGGAAGTGAGAGGGGGACTATCAATGGAGAGTGTGCATTTAAAATTGACATGGGTTTGTCCATGTACTGTGTTTATGGAGTGCAGAGTGACTGTAAATAGTGACTATGTAAGCACTTCTCTCAAGAGTTACACAATGCCTATCTAATATTGCATAAAAAGATGTGTGTTTGTGAATTCATTGAGCATGTGTGACCAAGTGAATTGACACTTAGAACCTAAGAATAAGGATTAAAGACTTAACAAAGCATCGATTTACCATGAGGTGACCATAGGGTGACAAATCGAAATATCCTTAGTAGGCTCCAAAATTCAAGTGTAGGAAATTTTTTGGAGGCCGTTGATCGCAACGTCAATAGTGGGGTATCTCCAAAAAGCATGAGAGAGTGTTTCACTATGATAATACGCCAGATTTCTTTGTTGAGTGAGGTGATTCGGGTCTTGGGGGGAGGTCCCCAGGATCTAAAAGGTTGAAATGGATCTTGGGTGGGGGGGGGGGGGGTTGGAGGCCCCCTCGATCTACAAAATTAGAATGCCAAAAAACTGGGAGAACACACGATAATAAAACCACAAAGAAACTTATTTTATTAAAAAATATAATAACTGTAAAAGCTACATTGTGGTGGACAATCTGTACTTTTACAAAATGCGACTTGTTACTTATAGACTTTTTTAGTTACAATACCATAGGTAAATTCCATGTGTAGATAAATTCCATGGGTGGGTAAATACAATGGGTAGATGTAACTTACAATACCATGGGTGATGAATACCATGGGTGGATGCCACTTACAATACCATGGGTAAATTCCATGTGTGGATGAATACCATGGGTGGATACATAACATCGGTGAATGGATACCATGGATAGATTCCACTTACAATCTATGGGCAGATAAATACCATTGGTGGATGAATACCATGGGTGTAGGCCACTTTCCACTCAGATAATTCCTCCCTCCTTAAGAATCAATGGTCCCCATTGCATGAAGTTCCCTCCTGAGAACCATTTGTTGAATATGAAGATCCACTGAAGAAAATGGTTTTGTGTGGTTAACTCATAACTGTGATGAACGAATATATGTGGATAGAGATACCCTGTAATTATTGTGACCAACTGTTATAATGACAGTGTGCGTCCTAACAAATGGAATTAGATGAAGTGTGGGTTTGTGGCTGACCCATAACCATGAAAAATGAAGATCCGATGATAGAGATACCCTATAATTCTTGTGACCAACTATGATGCTAACAATGTGCGGCCTAGAAAATGGACTTCAATTAAGTTGGGGTTTGTGGATGACCCAGAACCATGAAAAATGAAGATCCGAGGATAGAGATACCATGTAATTCTTGTGACCAATTGATCATGTGATCATGTCCAAGTTAAAAAAAAATGCTCAAAAATGGAAATTCTCAGAATTGGTTGCAACCTGAACGACCGGAAAGGCCTCGTCGTTGCGATTCTGGTGCCATGAACAGGACTCAAATCCAATGTCGTATGTGAAATTTATGAAGGTTTGAAGTCTTCAGTAAACTAAAAAAAATCAGTTGACCAAGTTTGACTTATGAATTTGGAAATATTAAAAAAGAATATTCCAAGAATATTCCATCTGGGCGAAATAGACTTCGACAAGTGTCAGACACTCATTTGTTGTTTGGTTGATTTTTTTAGGGCAGACCAATCAGGAGTTGCCACGTGGCCAGCTTGGAGGGTGGCCCCCAGGCCGGAGTTGGAAGGCGTATCAAAATTTTGGTAACTTCTGAGGTTTGAACCTAGGACCTCGTCCTCGCAAACCACACGCAATACCATTATGCCACACATATAAATCTTAACATGTAATGATGGTGGTGTATATTTCAAGTTTAAAACTATAACAGGCAGAAAAATAATTGGGGCTAGCCCGATCCACCATATGTTCAAGCGCTCATGACCTGAGCCTTACCCTGGTGGTTGATGGTGGTAGGTTCGGGCCACATGTGCCATCTCCTTACCACATTATATGTCACGGTTTAAAAACCGTTAGCGCAGAACAATGCCACTGCTCAAGGTTCCTCTTGGCGGAGTTTAAGACGTCGGTTAAAGAAACCGTAGCCCGACGGTTATAGTGGTCTTTAATGTGACCATATGGTCTGAAAATGAAAGTATTTGTACTACTATTCAAAGTATTCATTTCCATTAAATTAAGTGTGCAAAGTGTTTCTAATGTCTTGCAAGTAAAACAAAGTGTTATTGGTAACCGTTTATGAGTTTAAGTGTGAGGGAATGTTAATTAAATTTATTGTTTAACATCTTGAATCTGAAATGCATAGCAGAATAACTTCACCATAAACACACAACAAAATGATGAGGCAGTTCACCCCTCCTGGGCTACATCTGTCGGGTCCAAGGCTCCAAATGGGCATGTCCTTGATATATTATGATGCTAAAATTTGTTTTGTAGTGATAAAGAAGCCTAAACATGTGAAAACAGCTGTGGAAATGAATTCGGAAGACAGAAATAAGCTAAGTATGGATTTTATTTCACCTAAAACTGTGAAGTGTAGCCCAATGCATCTCCATTTCCCTCATGGCCCTAATAGCTCTGCAAGCTTCCCTGAAGCAAAAATGGCTGAAAGACACCTTTTTTGGCTTTGAAACCTATTCCAATGGCTCCAGAATGCTCAGAATAGTAGAAATTGACTAAGATTTCACCCAAAAAGGTTCAATATTCCAGAATTTATGGCAAAAACAGTATTTTGCCCAATGTCACTAAAAAAACTCCACCAAATTTGGCTAACTCCAGTTAGGAGTGCCAGAATGGTGGTCCACCCTGAAATGGTGGAACCATGGCCAAATTCAGTGGGAACATTAAATGTAACGGTCAGGTGGAGGCACATTCACATGTTTGATTTCTGGACAGTTAGTGAGCTGGTGGATAAGTTTAAAGTCGCGCCCATGGTCATTGCTCGTGGTTCTATGCGACGAGGGCTAGCACCCGGGGGCTAGCCCAAATATCCGCCGGTTTAAAATTTCCTTAGCTCTTGGTCATGCAGCGTGGTCACAAGACCCGCGGACTTAAGCCCTGAGGGCTATCCTTGTTTTATCGTCGGTCGATTGGGCTTAGACCATGGTTTTTGCGGATGGTCACACGTATATTCTTTTGCCCTGGGGCTTATCCAAAACCCCGCTCAACCTCTATTCAGCAGCAACGATGGTCGACCTGATTGTTGACCCATCTATGTGCAGGTTGGGTCGACCTCCACCAAAATGACCCGTTTGCGTGCAGGTCGGGTCGACCTCCACCCTTGACCTTTTCACATTCAGTCCTGCATGAGATTTATGTTCAGAGTGACCTGTGAACGTTCGAGTCGGGTCGTGCCTGACTAACCTAAACACGTTTAGCTCAGGTCAATTGCCAAGCATTTCCATTTTTAAAACTATAATAAACCTTTGGCTTGGGGCCATGTGGCACCCTCTGATAGGCCACCAAAAATCCTTTAAAAAATGAAATTTTTCCATAATTTGTTTTTGAAGATGACAAAAAATTTCGATTTCAAAGGTCCTATTTTGAAGGTTATTGGGTGTTTTAAAACTTCAATATCTTCCTCATATGACATCAGATTTGGGTCCCGTTCACGGCACCAGAATCGCAGTGACGAGGACTATCCGGTCGTTCAATTTGGAACCAATTCTAAGCAGTTCCAATTTTGAGCATTTTTTCCTCTTGGACATGATCACCTGATCACACCTCCCCATTGGGAAGCTTTTGGACCCCAAAAGCCTTCAATTATCTGTTAAGAATATGAGAGTATAGATCCTTCACATTTTCCACCTCAATCCACTTTTCCTTACTCGGTTTGCTGCCTTTAAGACCAACTCGAACATAATCAACATTTCCCCTCCTCGAAGTGCGTGTCATTCTGTCAAGGATAGCATCCTCTTTCAACTCATCCAAAAATTATGGCGATAAATCCTCTATGGATGGAAGCTGAATATCACTTTCATAATCAACAATTAAATGAGGTTCATACAAACGTAAATTTTCTACATTCACAACGGAATACATTTGCATATATGAAGGCAAATCTAGTTGAAAAGCATTATTTCCAACTTGTTTAAGGATCTTGAATGGACCATAATGAATAGGCTTCAACTTTTTACCTTCTCCTTGCATTATTTCCTAACTAATATGCAACCATACCTCATCCCCTTCTTGAAACTTATGATCAACTCTGTGTTTATCATGCCTCTCCTTGTACTTGCCTTGACTTTTTTCAAGCTGTTCTTGAACCTGTTGATGTATGAGCTGAATTCTTTCAATGAACATGCGAGATTTGTCAATGTCACTATGCCCATCAATGGCCACATCCTTCTCAAGAATTAAATCTAAAGGTGACTTAGGCATATACCCCAAGAAAGCTTCAAAAGATGAATTATTTGTAGAAGAGTGCTTGGCCCGGTTGTAAGCATGCCGAATGTAATGCAAGTGCTCATCCCAAAGCTTGGGATGCTTGCTATAATAACCTCTCAAAATATTTACAATGGTTCTATTCACTACCTCTGTTTGGCCATCTATTTGCGTATGGAAAACAATACTCTTCTTCAACTTGGTGTCCATCATCTTCCATAGATTGGACCAAAAATTCCCAACAAATCTAGAATCCATGTGACTAACAATAGAAGTAGGCAAGCCATAATGAACCCATACATGTTGAAAATATAAATCAGCATTTTTTTCAGCAGTTATAGATTTCTTACATGACATAAGAATACACATATTGTTGAATCGATCAACTACTACATAAAGATAATCATGTTGTTTTCTAGATAATGGTAGACCTCCAACAAAATCCATAGAAACACTTTCCCATGGTCTAGAAGGTACCGGAAATGGCGTATATAAACCAAGATTCCTATTGCTAGGCTTGCTTGTAGCACATAATGAACATCCTCTAATGAAACGTGAAACACTATCTACCATGCGAGGCCAATAGCAATACCTCTATAAATGTGCCACCGTTTTGCTTACCCCGAAATGTCCAGCAATAAGAGAAGAATGAGCTTCTCTCATGATGCTTAGTCTCTCCCCCTGTGGTATACATAACTTTCCCATATGAAACAAAAAATTATTATGCAAATGATAATCATTCTCCACAACATGATTCCCTTCACTCAAGTTAGCATAAACATCCTTAAAACCAACATCTGATGCATAATGTTCTATGTAACTCTCACGTACAATAGCATCATTCTTAAGTAAATTAGTAGCACTAATAATAGGCCTTGAAAGCATATCAGAAACTTTATTGTAAATACCTTTCTTGTACCTTATTACCAAGTGAAATTTTTGTAGGAAACCCATCCATCTGAAATGTCGTGAATGCTGCAATTTACTTTGTGACTGCAAGTATTGTAAAGGCTAATGGTCGGTATGAACAACTGTTCCTTTGCCCATCAAATAGTGTTTCCACTTTTTGACGCTTTCTACCAACGCATAAAACTCCTTATCATATGTAGGATAATTCACAAAAACACCATTAAATGTCTCAGAATGAAACGTGATAGGCTTACCATGCTGTAAGAGAACTTCACCATGGTGTAATCACTAGCATCAGTTTGAATCTAAAATGGTTGTCTTAAGTCCGGTAATGAAAGGACTGGAGCTGAAATTATATTTTCTTTCAAAGACTCAAAAGCTTTCTGTTTCTTGCCTCCCCATTGGAAATCATGCTTCACACTTGTCATTGCATGCATAGGAGCTGCTATGGCAGAGAAGTTAGAAATAAACTTCCTCCAATACTGAGCTACACCAAAAAAACTTCTTACCTCTGTAAAGGATTTGGGGGTAGGCCAATTCACAATGGCTTCTACCTTAGAAGGATCAATTCTCAAAGAACCTCCTCCTACTATGTGTCCCAAATAAACCAAAGAAGTCTTTCCAAATTCACACTTTGACATTTTAAGAAACAACTGATTTTTCTTCAAAATATCAAGTACTTTCTTAACATGAATGACATGCTCTTCTCTAGTCTTGCTAAAAATTAAGATGTCATCTAAGTAGACAATAATGATATCATCAAGAAAAGGATGTAAAACATCATCCATTACCCGCATGAAAGTTGCAGGTGCATTGCATAAACCAAAAGGCATAACAAGCCACTCAAAGAGTCCCTGTTTGGTTTTAAATGTTGTCTTCCAAATGTCACTTTCTGCAATTATAACTTGATGATAACCACTACGTAAGTATAACTTAGTGAAATATTTAGCATCTTTCAGCTGATCTAATAAATCAGCTATCCTTGGAAGTGGGTAACGATTCTTTACCATTATCTTGTTCAATGCTTGAAGTCCACACACATGTGCCAAGTTCCATCTTTCTTTGGAATCAACAGTATCGGTGACCCACATGGTGAAGTGCTTGGTCTTATGAATCCTTTGTCCAACAAGTCTTTAATTTGCCTCTTGATTTCAGCATTCTCCATGATAGACATGTGGTACATGCCTATGTTAGGAAGAGGACATTCTTGATGTAAATGGATTTGATGTTGAATCTCCCTTTTAGGAGGTAAACCTATCGGTTCCTGAAACATCTCATGATGTGCATCAACTACATCATATAAATCTGATTTAAGCTTGGAATCAAAATTTTCAAATGACTCATGATTCACATCTACCTTGGCCTTAACCATAAGAAGTACAAAACTCTTACTAGAATTAACTAGCATTTTTACGTTTCCTGCATTTACCATTGCTATATTTGCCTTCTTGCGATGTGCTCTGACAATGAACTCCTTGCCATCTTTAAAGAGATGATACTTATTTTCATGGTGATGGAAGATCACTTTCCTGTCAAATAATTAAGGACTTCCCAAAACAATTCCTGATATATCAAGCGGTACTACATCAAGTTCAACTGTGTCAATAAAGTGTGCAGTGATCGTGAATCACAATATGCACTTTCTTAAGACTTGTAAGTTTGCATCCTTGTATATCCACCCAAGTGGATAAGATTTTGGATGTGGAATGGTATCAAGTTTAAGCTGTTTGACCAAGTCTTCTGATATGAGATTTTCTTGTGACCCACTGTCAAATAGTGTGTCAATTTTTGTATGTTTTGAGACTACCCTCACATGGAACAATTCAATTCTCTCTTCCTCATTTGCAGTTTGTACATGACAGATTGAAGTACTATTGCTTGGCTTAGTTTCAGTTTCCTTTCCCTTCATACTTTTCAAACCCATGGCTGCAATTTTGGTTTCATCACCTGAATTATCACCTAAGTCTTGTGGTGTAGTTGTAGTAGCTGCAGTTTTCTTCTTTCCTTTGTTTTTGTTAAACTGCGTTCTTTTTTCAGGATGTAATTTCCAACAATTTTTCTCTTCATGGCCTTCTCTTGAACAATGTTTACATATTAATTTTTCACCCTCTTGTTTGATAGATGCATTTTTTTTTCCTTTTCCCTTAAAGGTTTTATCTTTTTTCTTCCCCTTAAAAGACTTGTTTCTACCCTCATCAAAAGAGTTTTTCCCTCTAGCCTCTAAATGCGTAGCTTGTACACAAACTTCATCTAGACTAGTAGGATTGAACATAAGGATAGTATGTTTAAGGTAGCTGTGCAAACCACCTATATATTTCAGCAAAGTATCTTGACTTTGTAAGTCTACCCCTAGTAAGAGTGCTCTTCTCCTAAACTCTTGGGTGTAGTCTCGTACATTTTGTCCCTTAAGCTGTCTAAAGTTTTGCCAGTTCATGATAGCCTTTTGTAAATGAGCTAATGGATAAAATTGCATTTTAATTGCAGTAATAAATTCAGCCCATGATAAAGTGATCTTACCATGTTTTTAATTTCATCCTTGGTCTTGACTTCCCACCATACCAATGTTGCTCCATCCATTCTCAACGAGGCTAACTGTATCTTGGTGTCGTCATCATGAAGGTTATGTATCCTCAAGTAAAATTCCAATTTTCTGATACAATTGTCAAGTTTCTCTGCATTGACTTCACCGTAAAACATAGGCAACTCAAATTTGACATCAAGCTTTAAAAATGGAATTTTACCAGTGGTTTTAGACTTGTGAGATTGATTCACCGAAGTTGAGGATGACGATGTAGAGGAAGAGGATGAAGATGGGGATGGTGGATCACGATTTCCTCCGTGTTATTTCTTTGACTTGTCATCACTTTTCTTTCCTCCTGAAGAACCCTCTCCTTCTTTCTGGTTTTTAGACCCTTCTCCAACAAGCCTATCATTCCTTTCTTGGTAGAGTATCCTCACCATCTCAGTCATATCCAAGAAAGCTTTCCGGAATACCTGTTCTTATTCCTTGGGATCCATATCTTCAGGAGTTTCTCCCTCTCTTGAAGACATGCTTGAAGCTGCTTCTATTTCTCTTGGAGGTGGCTCTTTGAACCTTCTTGGTTTTGGATTACTTTTTGCACTAACCAAGTGTCCTTCACCTCTCTTTAGTTTAAGCCTAGTAAGCATAAAAAATTGCAAACAATCAACTATATCTTCGTACAAAACAAATTATGAGTAAAGCTCTAGCTCCTAAGGCTCAAATCCTTAGCTCTGATACCATTGGGTCTGAAAATGAAAGTATTTGTACTGCTGTTCAAAGTATTCATTTCCATTAAATTAAGTGTGCAAAGTGTTTGTAATGTCTTGCAAGTAAAACAAAGTGTTCTTGGTAACTGTTTATGAGTTTAAGTGTGAGGGAATGTTAATTAAATTTACTGTTTAACATCTTGAATCTAAAATACACAGTAGAATAACTTCACCATAAACACACAACAACATGATGAGGCAGTTCACCCCTCCTGGGCTACATCTTTCGGGTCCAAGGCTCCCAATGGGCATGTCCTTGATATATTATGATGCTCAAATTTGTTTTACAGTGATAAATAAGCCTAAAAAGGCGTAAAAAACTGTGGAAATGAATTCAAAAGAAATAAATAAGCTAATTATATCTTTTATTTCACCTAAAATAGTGAAGTGTAGCCCAATGCAGCTCCATTTCCCTCATGGCCCTGATGGCTCTCCAAGCTTCCCTGAAGAAAAAATGGATGAAAGACACCTCTGTTGGCTCTACAACCTATTCCAATGGCTCTAGAATTCTCAGAATAGTCGAAATTGACTAAGATTTCATACAAAAAGGTTCAATATTCTAGAAGTTATGGCAAAAACAATATTTTTCCCAATGTCACTAAAACAACTCCACCAAATTTGGCTAACTCCAGTTAGGAGTGCCAGAAATGGCGGTCCACTCTGAAATGGCAGAACCATGCCCAAATTTAGCAAGAAAATTAAATGTAATGGTCAGGTGGAGGCACGTTCACATGCTGGATTTCCAAACAGTTAGTGAGCTGGCGGATAAGTTTAAAGTTGTGCTCGTGGTCACCGCTCGTGGTTCTATGTGACGAGGGCTAGCACTCGGGGGCTAGCCCAAATCTCCGCCGGTTTAAAATTTCCTTATATCTTGGTCATGTAGCGTGGTCACAAGACCCACGGCCTTAAGCCCTGAGGGCTATCCTTGTTTTACCGCCGGTCGATCGGGCTTAGACCATGGTTTCTACGGATGGTCACACATATATTCTTTAGCCCTGGGGCTTATCCAAAACCCTGCTCAACCTCCATTCAACACCAACAGTGGTCGACCTGACGGCTGACCCATCCGTGTGCAGGTGAGGTCGACCTCCACCCAAATGACCCATTTGTGTGTAGGTCGAGTTGACCTCCGCCCTTGACCTTTTCACGTTCAGTCCTACACGAGATTTAAGTTCAGAGTGACCCATGAACATTCGGGTCGGGTCGTGCCCGACTGACCCGAACACGTTCAGATCGGGTCAATTTCCAACCATTAATACTTTTAAAACTATATTAAAACTTTGGCCTGGGGCCACGTGGCACCCTCTGATAGGCCACCAAAAATCCTTTAAAAATTAAATTTTGCCATAATTGTTTTTTGAAGATGACAAAATTTTTTGAGTTCAAAGGTCCTATTTTGAAGGTTATTGGGCGTTTTAAAAATTCAATATCTTCCTCATACGACATCAGATTTGGGTTCCATTCACGGCGCTAGAATCGCATCGATGAGGACTATCCAGTCATTTAGTTTGCAACCAATTCTGAGCAGTTCCAATTTTGAGCATTTTTTTCCTCTTGGACATGATCACGTGATCACCATCCGAACTTAAAAATTAATTGCCATGATTAGCCGGTCTGTCAGATTTGGAGGGCGTGCCCAAATTTGGGGATTTTCTCCATATTTAACTCCAGTTATCTACAGTTTCTCCACTTTTGGTGAGTTTGTTTAGGGAATATTGGGCAAAATTGGTTTTGGCCATATCTCCCTCAATATTGAACCAATTTGGACGAAATTTTAGTCAATTTTGGCTATTCTGAGCATTCTGGAGAGTTTGGGGTAGGTTGTAGAGCAAAAAAATGTGTTCTTCAGCCACTTATGCTTCATGGAAGCTTGGAGAGCCATTAGGGCCATCAGGGAAATGAAGCTGTATTGGGCTATACTTCACTGTTTAAGGTGAAACAAAAGCCATTTTTAGCTTATTTATGTCTTCTCAAGTCAATTTCACAGCTAATTTTTCCTGTTTAGGCATATTTTTCACTATATAACCATTTTGAGAAACTTAATAGAGTAAGGACATGCCCATTGGGAGCCTTGGACCCAACAGATGTAGCACAGGAGGGGTGAACTGCCTCATCATGTTGATGTGTTATGTTATGGTGAAGTTTATCTACTGAGTATTTCTGATTTAAGATGTTAAAAAATAATTTTAATTAACATTCCCTCACACATAAACTCGGAAACAGTTACCAAAAACACTTTGTTTAAATTTCAAGACAAGGATAACACTTTGCACATTTAATTAAATGGAAATGGATACTTTGCATAGCATTACAAATACTTCCATTTTCAGATCAGTTGGTATCAGAGCTTAGGATTTTAGCATTAGGAGCTAGATTTTTACTCTGCATTTGTTCTTGTGCAAAGATATAGTTGATTGTTTGCAAGTTTTGATGCTTACTAGGCTTAAACTCAAAAGAGGGGAAGGACAATTGGTTAGAGAACAAAGTAGTCCTCAACCAAGGAGGGCCAGAGAGCCATTTCCTCCACCATCTATTACACCCCCAAGAGTTACTGAAGAAGCCTCAAGCATGCCTTCAAGAGAAGGAGAAGATCCTGAAGACATTTATCCCAAAGAAGAATAACGGGTATTCCGAAAGGCTTTCCTAGACATGATAGAGATGGTGAGTATACTCTACCAAGAAAGGAATGAAAGGATTGAAGGAGAAGGGTCTAAACATCAGAAAAAAGGAGAGGGTTCTTCAAGAAGAAAGAAAAGTGATGATAAGTCAAAGAAAGGACATGGAGGAAATGGTGATCCACCATCCCCATCTTCATCCTCTTCCTCAACATCGTCATCCTCTATTTCGGTGAATCAATCTCACAAGTCTAAAACCACTGGTAAAAGTCCATTTTTAAAGCTTGATGTTCAATTTGAGTTGCCTATGTTTAATGGTGAAGTCAATGCAGAGAAACTTGACAATTGGATAAGACAGTTGGAAGTTTACTTGAGGATACAAAACCTTCATGAAGATGACACCAAGATTCAGTTAGCCTCTTTAAGAATGGAAGGATTAGCATTGGTATGGTGGGATGCCAAGACCAAGGATGAAATTAAAAAACATGATAAGATCAATTTATCATGGGCTAAATTTATTTCCACAATTAAGCAGCAATTTTATCCATTAGCTCATTTACAAAAGGCTATCATGAATTGGCAAAGTTTTAGACAACTTAAGGGACAAAGTGTTAAATATTACACTCAAGAGTTTAGAAGAAGGGCTCTGTTGTTAGGAATTGATTTGCATAGTCAAGATACTTTGCTGAAATATATAGGTGGTTTACACAACTATCTTATACATACTATCCTTATGTTCAATCCTACTAGTCTAGATGAGGTTTGTGTCCAAGCCACGCATTTAGAGGCTAGAGGGAAACAATATTTTGATGGGAATATGGATAGTGAATTTAAAGGAAAAGGGAGGAAAATAAATGCAAACTCTAGGAAAGAAAAAGGAAAGTTATTTTGTAAAAACTATTCCAAAACAAACCACGATGAAGACCATTGCTGGAAACTTCATCCACAGTTGAAACGAGAGAAATTTAAAACCAAAGATAAGGCCAAAGAAAAGGGAAAATCGGTTGCAACTACTGAACAAGACTTAGGGTCTGAATCAGGAGATGAAACTAAAAGCATAGCCATGGTACTAGAACATAAAGGGGAAAGAGATTGTAAAGGAAAAAAATCCCAGTTCTAACACTTTAAACTGTCACATAGAAGCTCCAAATGAAGAGAGGAGGATAGAGTTGTTTCATGTGAGGATAATCTCAAAACACAAAAAGATAGACACACTATTTGACAATGGGTCACAAGCGAATCTCATCTCATAAGACTTATTCAAGAAGCTGAAACTTGAGGCCATTCCACATCCAAAGCCATATCCACTTGGATGGATTTGCAAGGATGTTAATTTACAAGTCTCAAGAAATTTCATGTTGCACTTCGCCATAACAACTCATTATGTTGATTTGGTTGAACTAGATGTGGTACTGCTTGACATTACAGGTGTGGTGTTGGGCAGTCCGTATTTATATGACAGAAAAGCGATCTTCCATCGTCATGAGAAAAAGTATCATATGTTCAAGGATGGAAAGGAGTTTATTGTGAGAGCACATCGTAAGAAGCTAGAATCTTCTTTAGTCAACGCAGGGCAATTGAAAAGGCTTGTCAATGTAAGTCAAAATTTGACTTTGTTGATGGTTAAGCAAAAAGATTTTTTACATTATCCTTTTCATGTTATTGCTGATATAAATGATGATATGTTTTAGCCTGAAAGCAAGTCGTCCTTGGAATATGACGAGATGTTGCAGAAAGTGCCTTTGGTGTCAATCGGTGCAAAGAACAAAGTGTCGGTGAAAAGTGGTGCAAGAATCCAAGAAAGGGAAAAGCATGCAAGCAAAGAGGACACAAAGTTCAGCATGGATCAATGTTGTTTCAAAATGGCAGATTGGTATGGCGAGAAAACTTGGTCGGGATTTGACACAAGTACATGGCTCATTTGGAAAAATTTTTCCACGAGGACAGTTGGCAAGGTGAATCTTAATTTCAGTTTCCTTTGAAGTTAGACCATTGTAGAAACAGTATGTATTCTGCAAATTTAAGTTGTTGTTCTGCAAGTTTCAAAAACTTGCATCATGACACAATCAAAGTTAGCAATAGTCGGTCAACAGATTCAAGGAAGAATTTATCTTTTTATGAGAAGCCCAATTTGATGAAGTCAGGAAGATTTTAGTGGTTCAGGGTTGGAAGAGTGGAGAATCAGTCTCCTCATCTTCAGTTTTTGTAATTAGAGAGCTTTTGGGGTCCAAAAGCTTCCCATTTGGGAGGTGTGATTAGGTGATCATGTCCAAGTTAAAAAAAATGCTCAGAATTGGTTGCAACCTGAATGAATAGAAAGGCCACGTCGCTGCAATTCTGGAGCCGTGAACGGGACTCAAATCCGACGTCGTATGTGAAAGTTATGAAGGTTTGAAGTCTCTAATAAACTAAAAAAAATCAGTTGACCAAGTTTGACTTATGAATTTGGAAATATTAAAAAAGAATATTCCAAAGAATATTATAAGAATATTCCTTGGAATATTGCTCGTAATATTCCTTGGAATATTCCTCGAAATATTCCATCTAGGCGAATTAGACTTTGACAAGTGTTAGAGGCTCATTTTTTGTTTGGTTGATTTTTTTTGGGCCGAGCCATTCAGGGAGCTGCCACGTGGCAAGCCCAGAGGCCGCCACGTGGCCCTTAGGCCGGATTTGGAATGCGTATCAAAATTTTGGTAACTTTTGAGGTTTGAACCACGGACCTCATCCTCCCAAACTGCATGCAATACCATTGTGCCACATATATAAGTCTTAACATGTAATGATGGCAGTGTATATTTGAAGTTTAAAACTATAATGGATGGAAAAATAAATGGGGCTAGCCCCTTAGGGCTAGCCCGATCAACCATATGTTCAAGCGCTCATGACCTAAGCCTTACACTGGCGGTTGACGGTGGTGGGTTCGGGCCGCATGTGCCAGCGCCTTACCACATTATATATCACGGTTTAAAAGTCGTTATCGCGGAACAATGCCACCGCTCAAGGTTCCTCTTGGCAGAGTTTAAGACCTTGGTTAAAGAAACCGTTAGCCCGACGGTTACGGTGGTCTTTAATGTGACCATCCGAACTTAAAAATTAATTGCCACGGTTAGTGGGTCTACTATATCTGGAGGGCACGCCCAAATTTGGGGCTTTTCTCCATATTTAACTCCAGCTATCTGTAGTTTCTCCATTTTTGGTGGATTTTGTTTAGGGAATATTGGGCAAAATTGGTTTTGGCCATATCTCTCTCAATATTGAACCAATTTGGACGAATTTTAGCCAATTTTGGCTATTCTGAGCATTATGGAGAGTTTGGGACAAGTTCCAGAGCGAAAAGAGGTGTTCTTCAACCACTTATACTTCAGGGAAGCTTGGAGATCCATCAGGGCCATCAGGGAAATGGAGCTGTATTGGGCTATATTTCATTGTTTAAGGTGAAACAAAAGCCATTTTTAGCTTATTTATGTCTTCTGAAGTTAATTTCACAGTCATTTTTTCCTTTTTAGGCATATTTTTCACTGTATAACCATTTTGAGCAACTTAATAGAGTAAGGACATGCTCATTGGAAGCCTTGGACCCGACAGATGTAGCCTAAGAGGGGTGAAATGCCTCATCATGTTATTGTGTTATGTTATGGTGAAGTTTATCTGCTGTGTATTTCTGATTTAAGATGTTAAATAGTAATTTTAATTAACATTCCCTCACACATAAACTCAGAAACAGTTACCAAAAACACTTTTTTTAAATTGCAAGAAATGGAGAACACTTTGCACATTTAATTAAATGGAAATGGATACTTTGCATAGCATTACAAATACTTCCATTTTCAGATCACCAATTGTGATACTAACATTGTGTGGCCTAGCAAATGGACTTCGATGACAAGGATTTTGTGCGGTGGACCCATAACTGTGATGTTGATTGTTGATCAAGTAGCAGGTGCCTACATAGCCAAGGGTGGGAGGGAATGTACCCAAATAACCCAAGCTAAATTTTTCTATGCCAAAACTGATGAATGTGAAGTAGGTGCCTACTAAAGTGGGGTGGGAGGCTACATCTTCAAATGGAACCTGCTCTGAATGTTGCTCTAGATATAAAATCTAATTTAAAATGGGCATAACTCGGCCAATATAACTGAGAATATTTATTATAACCTATTTTTGGAAATAGAAGGACCATTTTTCATTTTCCTATGTGATTGAAATCCCTATCTGGATACCCTAGAAACCCATATTCGTGTTGCAATTGTCTCGCCATCACAAAAGTTCTGAAACAATAGCTGATTTTAAATCAACGATATCTCCCTCTTTTGACCTCCGATTCGATCAATTTGTTTTTTGAAATTGGGTGATTTTTCAAGAGGAGCTCAGATCTGCAATAATTTTTCTGAAATATTGCACAAAAGCTACAAAAAATGATAGGAGAGTCGACGTCCACAAATTTCCATCATAAAAATTTCTAAAACACAACTAATTTTAAATCAACGATATCTCCCTCATCCGGACTCCGATTCAACCAATTTTTTTATTAATTTGGGTATTTTTTTGCAAGGAATCCATATCTATTATTTTTTTTTGTAAATTTTGTTCCAATTTTTTTTATATGATCTCCAAACTCGCCGCTCAATAAACATTCTTGCAAAAAATGGAAAAAAAAAACAAAAATTCTTCCTTCTTAGCCGAAGGAAGTGCTCCGTGGAGGTTTTGGAACTTGTATGAAGTTTTCTCAATTTTGTTGCAAAAATTTGAAAGTGAAATATGCTCTAAAGCCTCATTCCCATGGAGTAGTAACCTGACTCTGATACCACTGATCCAGATCTTGGGGGAGACTCCCAAGATCAAAAAAGTTGAAATGGATCTTGTGGGGGGGGGGGAAGGGGGAGGCCCCCAAGATCTACAAAATTAGAATCCCAGGGAAATGAGAGAACATGCAATAATAAAACCACAAAGAAACTTATTTTATTAAAAGAGAGAATAATTGTAAAAGCTACATTGTGGTGGACAATTTGTCATTTAAAAAAATGTGAATTGTTACTTATAGTATTTTTTAGTTATAATACCATAGGTAAATTCCATGGGTAGGTAAATTCCATGGGTGGGTAAATACCATGGGTAAATGTCACTTTCAATACCATGGGTGGATGCCACTTACAATACCATGGTTAAATTTCATGTGTGGATGAATACCATTGGTGGATACATACCATGGGTGAATGAATACCATGGATATATGCCACTTACAATACTATGGGCGAATAAATACCATGGGTGGATGAATACCATGGGTGTAGACCACTTTCCATTCAGATCATGAGGTCTGCACCAATAGGATAATTAGAGGCATATGTCTTAATCTCAAATGGTTATTGTAGTTTTGGTAGGGTGAGGACTAATGTAGAGAAAATGTGGTTTTTAAAATCATCAAATGTCTTCCGTTGTGACTTAGACAAAAAAAAAAAACTTGTTTTTTCTGATCCCTTCATCACTTGACTTAAGGGGCAAGTGATATAGGACAACTCAAACAAACATCTTTGATAGAATTTAGCAAGGCCCAAGAAGCTACAAAGCTTTGTTAGTGTTGTTGGGGCTGGCCAATCTTGAATGACTTGGATCTTGGCTAGATCCACATGGACACCTTGCTCATCAATAATGTAGCCTAGGTATAGGACCATGTTGATGTTGAATGATCATTTTTCCAAGTTAAACATAGCTTGTGCTACCGTAACATGTGAAGGAACTATTGAATATGCTGCAAGTGTTCTGCTCAACTCTTGTTGAAGATGAGGATATCATCTTGATATACAACCACAAAAGAATTAGTGAAAGGCCATAAGATATCATCCATCAGTCTCATGAAAGTTGTTTGGGAATTAATCAAACCGTAGGGCATGCTCAACCTGTTATCCATGATAACACTTAGAAATAGTTTTTGAGTCAATTGGTCAAATTAGTCAGCGTTTTAAATTTTCTCAAAATAAAAGTTCATGTATAAAGTGTCATTTGGTCATCTTGTCATTATGTAGGGTCAATATGAGTTTAAATAGGGTCAATCATAAAGTTTAAAATCCAAACTTCCATGTGTCTCAAGATTATTTTCTCATGATTGGAATTTTGACAGTTTTACAGAAATTCGTAGCAACTCCCCATAGTCAAGCTAAAAATTTGCTACAAAACTGCTCTAGCATATCATTGATGAAAATGAACATGAAAAATTCATATAAAGGAGTTTTGATTCTATGTATTTAGCTAAAATGCATAATAGTAGACTTTATAACTTACAGAGAAATCAACAAAGTACCAGAGGGATGTGTTTTGTAACTTGCTACCGAATTTTTGCTACGGAAATTCTAGAAATTATTCTTTTAGTAGTCAACTTCAAGATCATTTTATGACAAAATGGAAATGAATTTTGGAAATCGGAAAGAGGTTTTTTCTTTAGCACGAGCTCATATACAAAATCCTCTCTCAATTTTTTCACAACTATTAGGGTTTGGAAAATACCCACTTATCTTTGAGACCTATTTTACATAATTTTTTCTAGCCAGATTTGTTGCAAAAATTTTAAAATTTGACTTGGTGGAAGTCTAGCTCAGCAAGGTCAACATCCATGTGGCATGATGACACATCAACAGTGAAACACATTCATAAAATCACTTGGTTTCAATAAGGTCCACAAATATAATTTTTTTGAGCTATTTAATGATTGAGGAGTCCTATTTGTATTAAAAATCTGCAGAACAAAAAATCCCTAAGATGTCTCAATAGGTGTCAAGTAGGATAAGGAATCTTTAATGTGAATCGAGTCTAGCCCAGGTGGTATAATATTGTAATGGAGGCCTCAATCTATATGTGGGTAAATTTTTCACTAGGAGGTTGATGGATGTTATGAGAGAACCACCCTTGTAATATTTTCTTCTTCAATTACTATACATTTGTAGCAGACTGTCTTTTAACCTGAGATCCTCTTTGGCTTATATGTTTTTATCTCCATATTTTGTGTATTGTTACTAGTTTCATGGCAATTTTATTACTTGGAATTCATGTTAGATGCTCCAAATTCCTTCATTTATTTTGTTTTACTATAAAATTTTACGTTTAAGCCAAATTTGCATTAACTTCCATAAACACAGTTTTGTTTGTAGTTGAATTTCCTTAATTTAATCCATGCCCAATGGTGGTTGTCATCACAATATTTCACCTGCATAATCACTGAAAAGTTTAGAGTTAGCCATCTGATATTTTGAGTTTTATATAGAAAATTTATAAGGAATTTGAGAGAGCCCTCTCAAACTGGAAGGGCTAACTTCCTGTTAAATTTGGTTTGAAATAGTTATGCTGGGTTGATGGTTGACACAACCCAACTTGTTCCAACCCAGTCATAACACAACCATTCAAAAATATCCCCTCAGTTGGTTCTTTTGGGACTTGGTAGTAGCAAGACTTCAAATCAATCTTACTGAAGTACTTGGGTGCCTTGCGATGGTCAAGAAGGTTGTCAATTCGAGGAATCAGACATTAGTTCCTAATTGTAATTTTTTTCATGGCCCAATAATTGATGCAGAGTTTCTAGGTCCCATTTTTCTTTAGCACAAGTATAACTGGGCTTCCATAGGGCGAGGAACTTGGTAGCATTTTCCCTTTTTAGAGCAACTCTTGGACCTAGTACTTGATTTCCTCATTTTCTAGAAAAGAGTGGTAGTAGATTGACCCATGGGTATAGGTGCACATGTGATGTGAATGAACACTCATCAGAAATAGAGAGGAATAGTCAAAGAAATGTTATAAAATGATCTTGTAGTAGTCTCTAATTGCAATCAATATTGAACCTAAGTTTTGAAAAATTAAATATTGCATCAATTAACATGGATTGAACCCATAAGTGGTTCCTTCACCATGAATACAAATTGAATTTACCATTAAGCGAGTAGATGTGAGATTTATGATGAGATTGTGTGGGAGTAAGGATCTGTGTGGTGTGTCTTGTGCATGATATAGCATACAAGAAACAATTGTATCGTAATTTTTTTTTCATACAAGTTTGAAGACCAACCTCTTGCACATTAATGCCTATCCAAAATGTATTAAACCCATTCAAATTTTTTTTGTCGAAGTTGGCCTCCCTCTAAGTGAAAAATATAAGAGTGAGGTTGTAGGTGCCATACTAGCTCAACAATATCTAAAGCATAAATTTATTACGCATTGGGATATAGAACTTGGATGGGGAAGTTAACAATTATAGCTCACAACCACCTAGACTAGACATAATTGATAGAGACTTCAAACCAATAAACCATGTCAACAAAATTAATGAAAATGTTATGTGAAACATAACAATGATATGTTAATGCAATAAGCAGTTTTGATCATTGGATAACTATCTGCTTTTAATGATAAATATTTTATTTTGAACTTGAAAAAATTTAAAATTGAAAAAGGTTAAAATCAAGAAAATAGTAAGACATAAATTCAATGAGATTGTGAAAAACCAAGAAATACAAACTCTCTAATTAATACTTTATGAGAAACATATTAATATGTTTTTCTATATATCATCTTTATTTGAATCTAACTCACTAGAATTCTTGATCATGTGTTTAATAAAAAACTACCTTCCAATCTATATGTAAAGTTAAATGCATTGTGTTGTGTTGCATTTACCATGGTGAGAAAACTTCATCTACACCACTTTTGGCCTTTAATACTTTTACATGAATAATATTACATAGATCTCTAAATAGTACCGAAGATCATGTGATGGTTGGTCCTTCATATTTTTATATAAATTGTTTTACATAAATCTTAGGCATTTTATATTAATTATACATTTTATATAATCCAATAAATATAAAATAAAGTTAATTTGGGTTTTATTATTATTATTAATTATAGATTTTATACATTCAATAAACTATGTTGGCCAACAAATAGGGGCACCCCAATAATGGACATGCGGCAAGGAATGTCCGTGTGGACAACCATATTAAGGGCTGCTATGGGTAATAGAAGTGAAGTTCCTAATAGACAAAGGGAAGCATACTGAAACCTGTAAGATTTAACAAATAATTAAACTTGGAAATTTTAAACATCAAAGGTCAATTTCAAATCAATGTTAATATATAAAAGTATATATTAAAATTTAATAAATTATTATAATAAAAAATTTAAAATTTTAAAAATTAATCAATAAGTAATTTATAATCTTTAATAATTATGATAATTATTTTATATCTCTATGCAATTTATGGAGTGTTTTTCAATGTTGACTTGAATGGAAATTTTATATAATTATATTTAATAAAATTTATATATTATTTTTCTAATTATTAAATATATTTTAATTTTTAGAGTGAATTTTTAAGTAATTATTTTTAATATTATTATTTAATTTTATGATGATGATGATGATGATGGTTAACGTCCACTGAGACCAATTTTTGGTTTATCGGACCTAAAGAAAAGAGTTATTTAGTTTCCTTTAAGATTTTATTCCTATACTCAAAAAGTGTGGAGAGAAGTCTCTCGAGCTCACTATAATTTTGACATCTTGAAAGGTTAGGAAGTTCAGTATTACAACAAAGATTATGAAATTGAGCTTTAATGTGGTTATATGTGAGGCACTCTAAAAGGAAGTGATTTTCATCCTCGATGTTCATATTCTCACATAGATGACAGATCCTTTCCATCCATAATAATTTTCATCCTCGATGTTCATATTCTCACATATAAGAATTAATGATAAAATTTATAGTTTTAATATAAATATGATTTTATTAAATTTAAAGTTTAATGTTATATTTATGAATTTTGAATCTTAATCTTAAAAGTTCTTGTAACCATATACCCAATTAGTATATATTCAAAAGTTTTGAAATATATATATGGAAAGGTAGTTTTTTTTTTAAATAAAGAAATTTTATTTTAAAATATAAATTTTAAAATTAATTGTTTACAAATTTTAAATAAAATTTATATAAAATTATATAAAAAATAATTTCAATAATTTTAATAAATAATTAAATTACAATATAAAATAATTTTAATAAATAATTAAATTACAATATAATTAATATTTAATGCTATAAATTTTTTATAAAGAAGAATTTTTTTATAAAGAAGAGTAGGCATAACTTGTTTTGAGTGTATACAGAAGACCAACTAAGGTGAAATTTTCTGCTCCATTTGCTGACATAATACTAGCTAAGGTTTTGTAAATGGGGTAGCAAGCTAAGTGGACTTGATTGTGGGGAAAAATCCATAGTTAAACGCACTTGAGTGAGAGGAGTTCTGGGATGGGTGACCTCCCAGAAAGTCTTGGTTACCAGGTGCAAGCCTTGAAAGTGATGATTGATGCTATGTGATTCATTTCACTAGTTTCAATTCCACTTCTTCACCCTGTAAGCATCACCTGATGAAATGAGTGCTAAGTGGAATATTCAAAAACCATGAGAAATTAGACATTTATGGTTATAGATGAATGACCTACTTAAAGCACTTTAATCCAAAAAAATGATATATAAGATAAGTCTCTTTGGTTTTGGAAATTTACAATAAATATACATTTAAGTTACTTAATTAAATGTTTTAAATTTAAATGTTTTTAATTATTAAAATAAAATTAAGTTTGTTTTAGAATTTTAATTTAGTTTTAAGTTAATTAGTTATTTTTGGATTGATAATTTTTTTTTTTATTAATTTAAAAGTTTTATTTTTATTATTATTTTTAATAATTTTAGTTTAAAACTAAAAGTATTTTTTTTTTGTAATTATGATAATTATATTCCTTTAGTAAACCAAAATTATACGGTTTTCTATACACACTTTTTTGGGATGCCCTTTTCTTTATCACGCGTCCAAAATCTCAAATTATACTTAGAAATCCCCATAGGATCCCCATTATAAAACCCCAATACCCTAAGAAATCCCACAGTAGAATGCTCACACCAACATAAAATAGAGTACATCATTTATCATCAATGGAAATCCTTGCATAACCAACTTCATACCTTGCATTCCTAGAATTAACTCTCCAAACAGGTCCCAGGTTTCTATTTTTCCTCTTTCTCCTACAAACATCAATCCAACCCATTGTATAATCAATAAGAACAATAGGATTAGCGGCCTCATTTCTTTGTTACAAATCCAATGCCATGGAATCCACCCTATTTGTCATCTCCTTGTCACTATCAGAAAGATTTGATTCATGGGTTCTTTTATGCCCACTTGCTACAACCACAATTATGACTAAAATTCTTTCTTGCTCATTACTCATATGATTCTCCCCTCTTGGGGAATGAGACAATGCCCTTCAAACTCCAGTGAAAATTTGGGAATTTGACTTTCCTGAAAATGCCTTTGGTTGCTAAGGATTGTCCCTTCTTTTTCCAACATAATCTTTGGATACTTTTAGTTCTTAAGGATCCCTCCAACCATGGCTAGAATCCTTGGACGCCTAGGAGGAGGCAACCCCATTCGGAAAGTGGCTGACATTCTAAAGGTGACCAACCTGTTGGAAATTCTTGCATTGGAAAGATGTTTTTTCATAGTCCAAAGTTTGAGAAAACACATTTCCCATACACTTGAGCTCTATTTTATCTGTCATGCCTTTATTGAGATCAACTTCAACACATATGCAAACATTGGTGAAAATTCCTTTCGATAGCCTTTCCTTGTCTAATTTGATGAATCATATGATTAAATTTCGCACTTTTTCTAAGAGATATGGATGAGTTAAGCTAATGGGAATGTTGGAAAACCTTAACCATACTTGAGTAGTCATTGCCAACATAGTAATAGGATTAAAGCCTAGGAACCACAACTTCACTGATAGACCAAATTGTCCCCAAAACCATGGACCCTGGTCAAGGATTTTCTGCTTATCCTTGAGGCTTTTGAAGACCAACACAAAAATCCTTTTGAACAAAATATCAACTCCAAATTCCGAGTCCAATTTTGATAGATCCATTCCCTAAGGGAAAATGACGAGGGCCAAAATCATTTCAAATGACATATGATTTCATTTCCTAGATATTTAGTTGCCTTTATATTTGTATCAACATCTGTCACTTTAAGGAATGGAGTGTCCATAAAATGATCAACCAAAAAGCCAAGGCCTGAGAGATCCTTAAAATTCGATGAGCTAGAACCAATCTTGAGTGCATCCTTAAAATACATGGTCTTAGAAGCAGAAGGAGCCCCCCCCCCCCCCCCTTTTAGCCCTACAACGAGGGGTATTTTTTAAACACCATGTTGAAGCACACACATGGTGTATGAGGAAGATGAGCACACACACAAGAGACTAAACACACAATGAAAGATAAGCGTGAGGCCTTCTTATTTTCCATTATACAAAGATGTACATTTATAGTACAATGGTGTGACTCTTGGTTTCTCATTCCAAGGTAACTTGGACTCCATTGTGACTTTTCGCATTCCACACCTACCCATGTAGGATTAGGTGTTCCAACATCCCCCCTTAATCCGAAGGGGTATGTGTGAGTCCAAGAAAAGAGTTGTAATAAAAATCTACAAAGTATACATGGCAGCGCTTGGGCTGAATCAACTCTCTGAAATGTTGGAAAAAGAGAGATGGTTTAAGGATGATCACCAACACTGGAACGCAAAACTTGTTGTAGTTCCCAGAACTCTTCCAAAACTGGCAAGAAGCTGAAAGCTTCTGCTAGAGGAATTGTCCCTCATAAAAAAAGGGAGACCTTCAACCTAAAAGAAGGGAGGTCTACTACTTGTGATGGTTTTAGGATTAGCAACAACTCTGGAATGCTTGAAGCATTTCCTGGAACTCAACCAAAGCTGGCAAGAAGCTGAAGGCTGCTAAGCTGAAGGCTTCTGCTAGAGGAAGTGTTCCTCATATATGAAAGGGAGACCTTCGACCTAACAGAAGGGAGGTCTACAACCTGTGATGGTTTTAAGATTACCAACAACTCGGGAATGCTTTGAAGCATTTCCTGGAACTCAACCAAAGCTGGCAAGAAGCTGAAGGCTGCTAAGCTGAAGGCTTCTGCTAGAGGAAGTGTTCCTCATATATGAAAGGGAGACCTTCGACCTAAAAGAAGGGAGGTCTACTACCTATGGTGGTTTTAGGTTGTCCACCAACCAAAGATGATGGTTTAAGGTTGTCCACCAACCGAAGGCATGCTCATGGGCATCCGTGTCTCTGGCTACTTGTGGTGGTTTTAGGATTACCAACAACTCTATAATGCTTTGAAGCATTTCCTGGAACTCAACCAAAGCTGGCAAGAAGCTGAAGGCTTCTGCTAGAGGAAGTGTTCCTCATATATGAAAGGGAGACCTTCAACCTAAATAAGGGAGGTCTACTACCTGTGGTGGTTTCAGGTTGTCCACCAACCAAAAATGATGGTTTTAGGTTGTCCACCAACCAAAGGCATGCTCATGGGCATCTGTGTCTCTGGCTACATCTCTGAATCTGGAATGAAGAATTGTGGCTCAGGCTTGCTTGGAATGTTGTGTCTCTGGCTACAACTCTGAACATGGAATGAGAGATTGTGGCTCAGGCTCGCTTGATCTGACGTCGAAGCTTGAACATGACCACCATTTTCCCCCCTGTCAGGGACAAGGTGAGATGATGGCGAAAACTCAACTGCAAGTTTGCTCAATATCCGTGAACACGTTCTGACATGCGACTTAAACATCTTCTTGGCTGCTGATGCCCATTGCCAAGAAGCGATCCATCCAAGATGAATCTTGGTTCTTGCAGGAGGCTTGTTTCTGAAGCATCTGTCTGAAGAATGAGTGTGCCGACCACAGTGCTTGCATGGATGAAGATAAAACAAGACTATATGTTTAACTGATCACAAGAGCATGTTACAATCTATTATTGTAAGAACAAGATTCAGAAGAAATTGAAGGTGAATCACATATTGTGAATCCATCAAATATGATGTAGTTTGGCAGGGTTCTGAATATGAAAAGACACGTCCTTGTCATATCCAAGACCAGTTCTATGCTTGTTGCGGACAAGCTCTTCCCAAGGTCTGATGATGAGCTTGAGAAGTGCAGGCTGAACTGCTGCATTTGCATGTACATCTGCTCTTGTGCAATGAACTAAATGGGAATCAACTGGAACTTTATCTTCTTTCTTCTGATGAGAGTCCTTCACAATCTTCTGAACAGAAACAGGTTCAGAATGGTGAATCTTTTGTTGAAGTTCATCTTGCTGGAGCTGAGATTCCAACTGCAAAAACTCAATCTTTTCTTGTGCATCTTGTAAACAACTTTGAATGTTACAAAGAACATCCTTGCTCATTTTTATCACATCATCAACATTTGAATGAATGAGGTTATTCAACAACATTAATGCCTCATTGATTTTAGCCATTTTGAACAACTTAGGCTCAAAAAATGAAAGGGTGTCGGCTACAACTGAAAATGCACCCGTTTACAATGTGATTCAAGAAATACAAATGACTCAAGAGAACTTCCAACTATGGAAATCTCAAAGTACAAAATGTGCTCCTCAAGTGATGGAGGGCACTCAACAATTTTTCAAATTTACTGATTGCAACTATGAAGAAGCAATACAATGTCAACTCAATACAATATTCAGCAAAAATGTGTGTAAATGTGTAGCTGAAAACACGTGCAAGAAGCCTTTAAGGCAGCTGAATTTTCCTTCAAAGAGCTGTTTAAAAACTGATGGCAAACTTGTCTTCTCATGTAAAATTCTTCAGAAAATCACCCTCATGTTAATGCCACAAATCATAAAATGTAAATCTGCAATATGTATATACCATTTCCTCATGTGACATTTCTTCTTTTACTGCTGTTCATTTCTCTCTCCTTCCTCTCTCTCTCTCTGTTTTTTTTTTTTTTTTTAATTAATTAAAAATTAATTAAAAAAATGGGAATAATTAAAAATGGGAGTAATTAAAAAATGGGGAGGGAAATTTAAAGGAAATGTTAATTAAAAAAAGGTTTATTAAAAAAGGGATGGGGGGTGGGTATTATATGGGGGTTTATTAAATAAAAAATTAAAATGGGAAGGGAATTATTAAATTGGGAAGGAGTTTATTAAAATGGGAAGGGTTTATTAAATTAAACGGGGATTATTAAAATGGGGGGAGGTCGTATTACATGGGGGGGGTGAATATTATATATGTTTTAAAAATAAAAAATTCTGGAATTTAAGAAGGGAGAAGGGATGTAATTAAAAAAAAGGAATGGGTGGAGATGCATTCGAGCATAGGTTTAAGGAGGGAGTGAGATAAGGGAGGCGCGAGTTAGGGAAGGCCGAATGGTGTGAGTGTAGGCCGTAAGGTGTGTATATGCAGCAAGAGTGATAAGGGTTGCAGGGGCTCGAGCGGCGTGAGGTATAGGTGGCGTTTGGATAGAGCATAGGTGAAGCGTTTGGGGAGGCCAGCGGAGAGTGAGGGGCTGCTGTGATACGTGCGCTGGAGTGATGAGTGTGCAGAGGGAGTAAGGAAGATGGGCATTGGGTATGAGCGTGGAAACACGCAGGTATCAAGGATTTTAGAGGGGGAGCGGATTTTAATGCAGGAAGAGGGCGGTATTGTAGATGAGGGGGGTCGATGTTGTGAGATTGCAGTGGAGAGGGGATTCACGTTTTGATAGAGCCACGCTGTGAGTAAGGGGAAGCGATAACAGTGAGGGAAGATAGGTAAGGGCTATGCGTTGCAGTGGGAGGGCCGAGAGGCCAGAGTTGGGATAGTGTGGTATGGGATGGGAGTAGATTTCAGGGGGCATGTGAGAGCAGAGGGGAGCGCATGGGAATGAGGGAGGGCTGCTGTGTGAGATGGGAGCACAGTGTGTAGAGAGGGCCGTAGGCCGGTAGGGGAGAGACACAGGGTTTGGGGGCGAGTGTTGAGAGTTGTTGACCGCGTGGTGAGAGGTAGATGGTAGTGTTGTGGGTTGAGGTAGAGGGGAGTGGTAAGCTCGAGTGAGGGGCCGATTGTGAGTTATGGGTTGAGGTAGTAGGGGGGTGCCGTGAGGTATGTTATGTAAAAAAAATGCAGGGGGAGGAGAGACGAAAGGCCTGGGATATGAATCTATTTTTTATTTTTTTATTTTTATTTTTAATTTTAAAACAGTAGAGATTGGAGAAATACAAGAAATTTCAGCAGGAATTTCAACTTTAAAACAACATTGATTTTTCTCCAAATATGTTGCAGAAACAAATCCAGCAGCGGAAAATGCAGAGATGAAGAATTTTTTCAATAGAAAAACTCAGATTTCTTTTCCATTAAAAACCAGAAACTTCTTCTTCAGAAACCCAATTTAAAACACTATTCCAGCAACTCTTTAAAATGCAGAATTTAAAGGACAGAAATTGTAGGAAGACTGAGCAGTGTGAAAACCTTCAGATGCACAAGGCTGCTTTTCTTCAAAACCAATTTCTGAGTGCTGCCACGGATTTTGAATGCTACTCTTCTCCAAGATAAAATTTCTGAATGCTGTAAAATCACTGCTACAAAAACTCTGAGTGCCGCAAAAATGCCAAGAATTTTTGCAGATATGCACATGCCATAAACAAAAATGGCTCACTCAATTTAGAGCAGGGCCAGCAATCGCTCGCTCCGATACCATGTTAAACACCATGTTGAAGCACACACATGGTGTATGAGGAAGATGAGCACACACACAAGAGACTAAACACACAATGAAAGATAAGCGTGAGGCTTTCTTATTTTCCATTATACAAAGATGTACATTTATAGTACAATGGTGTGACTTTTGGTTTCTCATTCCAAGGTCAC